>JADBJO010001542.1:320000-392500 GCA_016801955.1 Conus betulinus | reverse complement strand
AGCTAGTATGACAGCTAGCAAGTTAGTGAGACAGTCTTCAGGGCTGGGCAATGAAATGGTTTTAAACCTTTTTGAATAACATACCACATCAAGCACAAGGCAAAAAATTGTTTCACTGAATGCCAATTCAAACACACACAAACTCTGACAAAAAAAAAAAAAAAAAAAAAAAGCTGGACACAAGATAATAGTTCATCTTGCTTTTAATCTTCTGAGTATACATGACTGGTTACGTCCACATTCAGTTCTTGAGCGCCTCACAACACAGCACCCACTCCATACACCACTGGGCAAAGGAACAAAAATGACATGCAATTAAAACCAGATGCATTACACAAGCATTTTTTTTTTAATTGGAAGAAAAAAAAAGGCAGTTCTGGTTCCCAAACAAAAAAAAAAAATGAAAATGAACAACATTCTGGCTTCGATGTGAACATTCTCTTTGATCAAGATATGAAAATGGCAAACGGATATCTTACAATTGATGTGATACCATAACATGCATAAGCAATGTGTAGGAATGTTACAATAATCAATTTGAACATTCGTATTCTGATTGAGCTGTAATTTCTATGTCCATGTATTTGCCCATGAAAGAAAGCAAAAGTTATTCTCCCTATGCCACTATATGTCCACAATGAACACAAGTTCTGTCTAAAATACCATTGTCAAGACTTTCCAGAGAAACGTCACATTTGACTAAAAATATTAAGGAGGAGGAGTGACAAGATCAACTCTGCCAGTTGTTTGAAGATGTAGAAACCATCATGAACACTGGCATGCCCATACCTGCCACAACACCCCAGAAGAAGACGGCAACGTTACAGATATAAAGGCCTGCTACAATGCCCAAGACAGGCAATGTTCCAGATATAAAGGCCAGCTACAATGCCAAGAAGACGGGCAACGTGACAGATATAAAGGCCAGCTACAATGCCCAAGAAGACGGGCAACGTTACTGATATAAAGGCCAGCCACAATGCCCAAGAAGACAGGCAACATTACAAATATAAAGGCCATGAACAGACTACACTTTCATCTCTGTGACATGCTTGCAAGCGAACGCAACAGACAAGGTCAAACATGATTTTACTGACTATTTAAGCTATTTGAGCCTCGTTTTCATTCAACGCCTGCCTACCTGGCACTGAAGAGATCTAAGTTAGGTGAAAAATTCATTCATTTTCATTGTCCTATTTGTTTGTGTCTTGCCTGAAGAAGACCTAAGAGGTGAAACGTGTCATGTTTTGTCTTGTGACTCGTTTGTCCATGTTTCTCTTGGCGGTTCGCTAACATTTATTTAAGATTTATTTAAGGGGTCAAAACTTAGCCACAATTTGCTTCAACAGAAAAAACACAAGACAGATAAGGTCAAATATGATTTTCCTGACAATCAAAGGTGTCAAATTTTGGCATAATTAACTGACTGACTTTCTTGACGAGTTGATTTCTTTCTAAAACTAGCTGATCTCCAGCAAACACAGGATTCATAGTGTACAGCACAACTTCATGGTCTGGCACAAATGCTTGTATATCAGACAGTCATCAAACTCTGGAAGTGGGTCTGGGCTGATTACCACACACACCCGTAAGCTCAAACATCAATGAATAATGAAATAGAACAGTTCGATTTTAGAAATTCATTATTAGCAAAGAATCTTTATGCACTGCCATGCTACATAAAAAATGAGATGCATGAGTGGTGGAGGAATTTTATGTGGGTTTCATCTGGGCATCACACTACACTGCATCTATGAGAAGTATTAAAACGGTACGTTTTTTCACCTCCAGAGGGAAAAAACAATACAAACTTTAGACCGGGGTTTCATTCATAGAGCAATTATCTACATACCACGCCCAAATCAACACAAGAATGAAGACAGGCATACTCTGTACCCTTCCAACGACAGCAAACTGGGAGGGTGGAGGATAAGACTGAGAACATTTCTAAAAAACCATGGTCAATGAAGGCCGGTGCCCTTCTCACACACCACCATACAGTAAACACTGATGGATGTGTGCATGACAACAGCTGTATGTCATCATCTTTCTTGCTGGTACACACAACAAGCACATCGTTCCTCTGAAAACTGAACGACCCATCTCACAGGACTCTGTGCATCATCAGACTGGACCTGTTTTGTTTTTACCATGCAAGAATGCATCTGTTCACAAGTCTTAGTAGATACAGCACCAAGCATGCGTACAACTTTCCTACTATACCAAGCTTCCCTTAAAGTCACACAGATTTTGTTCCAATACTGTATCCCTTTTTCTGTCAGTCATCAAGTTTAAAAAGGTCTCCCTCACCACAGCCACCATACAAACAGCAAAACAATCTTGATAAAGAACTGGATCAGAACACACTGAAAGGTATAACAGGCAGTTTCTTATTCCAATTAAACGTCTAACACCCACCTACATAATGCCCAAACAGCAAAAAACAATCTTGATAAAGAACTGGATCAGAACACATTGAAAGGTATAACCGGCAGTTTCTTATTCCAATTAAATGTCTAACACCACGGACCACCAGAACAAACTTCAGCATAAGCCACTGGTTCAATCTGCAACAGTTTCAATATGGCAATGTAAAACATAACAACACTGTGACGATGCCCACGTCTGCAAGAAACAGACCAACAAATCCCATCCCCAGCTCACAAATCATTGGTGTGAATATCTGATAACTGGAGGCAACAATGATCACAAATCAGTTTGAAAGCCATCAACATTTGGTAACACTTTTCTTGGTGTAGGCGAGACCACATCTTTTTTTTGCATGCATGTTTCCCTGTGCCAATAACAGCTCATTCTTTTTTGTCCCATTGTTTCTCCCATCCAACTTCTAGCTTTGGTCAAACAGGTGCTGAAAAAAGTTAGAATTGTCTACAATGATTATGTTTCAAAAAGGATCACAATTACCCAACCATTCCAAGATTTGCACGCAGTCTTCCACTTTCCAATTGTTTTGACAAGCAGACTCATTTCTTCAACTTATCTGTTGTTGGTGGTGGTGGTGCTGTTGTTTTAAATTTCTCTCAGATATTAATGAAAACACCTTTACTCTGAGCTGCCACATCCAGCCTCTGTGTCCCTCCACCTGCTTTAGCAGTCTCTCCCATGACAACAATGAACAGACCACATGTAATTAGCAAATCACTGGATAGCAACAACAAATCAATTCAAAAATGGTTCATTATTGTTTCAATCACTCCCCAATGAAGGTTTCACACATGCAGACATTTTTTTCTCTGAAAATCGTACACAGAATTCACAAAATAACTTCCGAACTGGAAGCGCTTTAGCAGAAGAAAACACATCAACAAACACACATTGCAAGGCTGTGAAATGACTTCCAACTTCAGCGATAAGAGGGGCATGATCCCACCACATACATTGACAGTGTAAAGTGATCAGTTTTAAGGCAGGTGTGATGACAGTGGAGACTCTCACAGACCAAACACACAAAGATCCGACACAAATGCAGCAGACCACAGCAAGTCACACACACTATGGCAACAACGGCCCTTCCAACAGCACCTGTCACAAAGCAATTTTGGCAACATATTTACTGCATATTTCAAAAAAAAAAAAGAAGAGTTTGCTGCATTCAACATGTTAAAAGAAAAGGGAGAACAGAAGAAAGAAAAGCAATGCCGTTGCTTTGGTCCATCATCATGTTTTCACATGTAAAACTGACTTCCAAGGTGTCATTAAATGAAAAAGAAAACTAAACAAAAGAAAGAACTCTGCATCAATGGCACCAGAAATCCACACAGAATGATACTCTGCAATGGTACGGTTTGCAGATGAAAGCTAAACTGAACTTGCTTTGATAGTGAAACTGTTTCTAGGTGACCGACAAGAAGACTGAGGGGCTGTGCCTGGTCAAGAGTGAACTGATAATGGGGCAGACAGCTTCAGGGACAGCCACAGAGTGGACTACTAATGGGGCAGACAGCGACAGCCATAGAGTGGACAGCAGACAGCTTCAGCGACAGTGGAGTACTACTAATGGGGCAGACAGCTTCAGCGACAGCCATAGAGTGGACACTAATGGGGCAGACAGCTGCAGAACAGCCATTGAGTGGACTACTAATGGGGCAGACAGCTGCAGGAACAGCCAAGAGTGGACTACTAATGGGGCAGACAGCTGCAGGGACAGCCATAGAGTGGACTACTAATGGGGCAGACAGCTGCAGGGACAGCCATTTTGGCAGGTGCTGGCAATTCTTGCACCACACTTACACTATGCATCATGAATGTGCAACTGGGCTTATACCAGGGAGTGCAGGCTTGCACAACATTCATTCTTTGTACTTTTATGGTGCAAATTTGGCTTACACTGGACAATCTACTGGTTAACAACACAATCAGCATATGTGACTAAAAAAAAATCATGTAGAATGCAGGTTTGGGGTCAAACTGCATACCAGTTAACACACAACCATCTCTTCAGACAGGAATCGAACCCCACCTTGACCACTTCCACAGTTCAGGGACCTGATCACTGTCTACTGTCAAATAGAAGCAGCAGCCAATCACGTCCACCCTCTCCACTTCGATCAGCATTACGACAGGCCAATGATCTCCTCTGTTTCGGGGTCGATGTCAATGTCATAGAAACACGGCCTTGTGGGAAGCCCTGGCATTGTGCTCATCTGAAAACAAGACATGAGGGCACAAGGCTGAATTACTGAATTACTCTTTGACATGATCATCTCCGTTAACCCAAAAGCAACTCTCCCAGTATGTCATTACTATACATACTACTGGCTACAAAAGAGTACATCCCACTGCATTAAATCATGAACCAGCAACAAGTTCACAACTGAAAGACATGCCTGGATATATCATATCATGCCAATTTCTCTCATCAGCAAGCAAAAATCATGCTCCAGCTATTCAAACAAATGCATGCCTTCTGAGATTAGCAGGCCCCAGCTCTCCTCATTCAATTAATGCATACACACTTACCCCTGCAAATGCACATGCACACACACACATAAAACCCAAAGCCTGCCACTTTACTACTAAGTTTTTTTAACAGTAGATCTTGAAAGAAAAAAACAGACACTTTTTGCTTCTTGAAGCAGAAAAAAACCTCAGAAAAGACTGAAAAGCTAGTGTTCATTCCTGTAGCATCACAGTCTTACACTGTGCATTCCTGTAGCATGACAGTCTGTAGCATCACAGCAGATCAGCAGTGTCACAACAGACACTGTTCACTCTGGTAGTCAGTCTTACAGGTGTTCACCATTACCGTCCTCTGTCCTAAAATTGGTGCAGCAGGGCAGAGGGACCTGTCACACCTTTTTAAATTAAAAAAAAAAAAGGAGGAGGGAGTCAAGGGGTCAACATAGGTCCCCAGAGGGGTCAAGAGGCAATACTCCTGTGGGAGTCAGAGGATGTTCAACCTTGAAGCTGATGACTTCTTCAAAATTAGTGAGCAAAGTTCATCCCACAGAGATTGTATTTGAGTGAATGAAGCCATCTGAGATCTGTACAAAGAATCAATCTTTCTGCAGAAAGCAGTTTTACGAATGACGGTCAGTGTGTTTATATTCCTCTCTGTGTGTGTGTGTGTGTGTGCGCGCGCGCGCGTGAGAGAGAGAGAGAAAGAGACACACACACAGAGACAGACATCTTGAAAATTTCAGACCGATATAATGCAAATGACAGACATTTCCAGTACTGGAAAGTTAGTATTTAAGCGGTTGCTTACCAGTTTGAAATGAACAATAAAGAGACACAACTAACAGACTGCTGTCACTGTGTTTGATCACAAACTCTGTATAAAGAAGTTCAGACAGTGTACCAGTGTTTCTGTCTGATGCTGTCTTCATGAAAAGTATTTTTCAGCCTCAACTCGACAGCTTTCACACAGTCAAGATGGCTGTCTCCACACGTCCACCTGAAGCATGTTCAACTTCTGAGCTCAGAGAGATTTTTCCTCTGCTCTACTTCTGCATGTGTAATCTTTTCTTCTTCTCTTCCCTCTCTCTTTATTACAGATGCCATTGTTAATAAAATGTATCAACCCATGAAACTTTGGGGATGATTTTCTGGGCATTCAGCCTGAAATTCTATCCTGCCCTACAATTTTGATCAACTATCGCGTGATTGATCTAGTGCCACATAGGGTAGTTGTCCTGGCCAGAAATGAAATCAGTATGGATTAAACAATAACTACTATTCTGTTTGACAGGTTGTCAAAATACCTGAGCTCTGAATGTTTTGACAGGAGCACGAAACAGCCAAGAAAAAAAACAGAGCTTTTCTAGCAAAATCGTGGCATGTGAAGGGCCTGCAAGGCACTGTCACCAGTCTACTCCACTTTGTTAATCAAATCCACAAAGAGTTGATAATTAACACAAAGAAGCACATGCCACACATAAAAGTAGTCAACACAGCCTACAAAACGTCAAAAAAAAAAAAAATGAGAGGAATCCTCAACACATGACCCCACTGACCAGAAAAATCCTCAACCCATGAGCCCACTGACCACTGAGAGGAATCCCCATCCCATGACCCCACTGACCACTGAGAGAGAATCCCCAACCCATGACCCCACTGACCACTGAGAGGAATCCCCATCCCATGACCCCACTGACCACTGAGAGGAATCCCCATCCCATGACCCCACTGACCGTTCCAATGAGGGGGTAGATGAAGCCGGCGCCGATGCTGGCCCGCACCTCCCTGATGGGCAGCACGAAGCCTTTGGGGGCCCCCTTGCGCTCCGGCATGTGGGACAGGGACAGGTGGGTCTTGGCCATGCAGATGGGCAGGTCGAATCCCTGTGGATGGTGCGGAGGGCATCAGACAGGATGGCAGTCACTTTGGTAGGGGTATGTGTGTGTGAGTGTGTGTGTGTGTGTGTGTGTGTGTGTGTGTGTGTGTGTGTGTGTGTGTGTGTGTGTGTGTGTGTGTGTGTGTGTGTGTGTGTGTGTGTGTGTGTGTGTGTGTGTGTGTGAGTGTGTGTGTGGAGGGTGGTAAGAAGGTAGGGACTGGAGGAGAATAGGATGGGGGGTGGTGGAAAAAATTGACATACTTGTGCAAAGAATGCGTGTATGTATGTGTGTGTGTGCGCATGCTCTCATGTGCATGTGTGAGAGAGAAAGTGGGTGTAAACAGAAGACGATCCAGACTCAGAAAGGCAAAAAAATTGTCTATGTATGTGACTCCATTAAAGAAAATAATATGAAACACAGAAAGTGAAACAAGAACACATGCATGAAAAAAAAAAATCTCTTTCATCTCCAACAGTGCAGTCTAAACAGATGACAAGCACACTCTTACATTCACAATTTCCTGTCCTTATCACTGCAACACTTCAACTTGGGTCACACAAATGCAGCTGCAACGATCCTCATAGCCAACAGACAGGAACTGCTGATGAAGAAAACAGAGAACTGTCCTGAGTGTGTCCTGACCTGCTGCTTGTACCGTGCCACCTGCTCCTGGGCCAGAGCTTCTAGTTCCACGCCGTCCGCTCCGTAGATCTTCTTGGCAATGATCTCGATCTTCTCCTCGATGGGCAACTGTAAAATTCACTCAACAAGTATAATTTTTGACAACATAGTAGAAACGTTGTCATCAAGAAAGATCTCCTCTTTGTAATGTGTCCACTTCTCAAAATTATGGCCAAGACCTCTTAATTTTTGGTCCCCCACCCCCCCCCCCCCCCCCCCCCCCAGCCCCCAGCCTGAAGATTCAGACACACATAAATTTGCCATGAAAGCAAGATTGCTGCCCTTTGCTTAAAACACAAACAGAACACATTTAGCAGGAAGATGCTCTTATTTTGTCTGCTGTATACAGTCTAAGAAGAATTTGTTACTCTTTTCTTTCTTTGCGTGCGTGCGTGCGTGTGTGTGTGTGTGTGAGAGAGAGAGAGAGAGAGTAAAATTTGTCTCTTTTGTTTGTGCGTGCGTGCGTGCGAGTGTGTGTGTGTGTGCACTCGCGCACAGGTGTGTGAGTGTGCCTTATGTCTCACAGCAAGAAGTTCTCTGTTTCATGTTTTTTTTAAACTCCGCAATTTCTCCTTTTTTTTTTACCTCTTTGCACTAATTCAGTTTTGGTTCATTAAAAAAAAAAAGTCACATCTTACACAATGCCGTTCAAGAATACAAAATAAAGAAAAATGTGTGTAATATCAGCAATTATGGTGAAAACGTGACAAACAGAAGATTCATTCAAAATAAAAGCCCAAAAACACGGGAGTGAAGAGAACTTCATGACGAAGACGTCAGGACTGACCTTGACGTCATACACGAACTGGAAGTGGCTGGGTTCCCTGGTAGCGCGGTCCACAGCAGCGGCCAGATCCTTGGCCCCCTGACCCCCCTGGGCCCAGTGACTGCAGATGACGGCGTCAAATGCTCCGTGCTGCCGCGCCAGCTTCTGCACCAGTTCACACCTCCGCCTGCGTGTCCGACCTGTCCAGGCAGGCATGATGGGATTACCGAAAAGTTCAGTCTATAAGCCGTGACTTTTTTCCCCAGCTGTTAACTCTGCAGCTTAAACAACAATGCGGCTTATTCGCGGATATTTCCGATTCCAGGAGCATCACACCCTCATCTATTCTTAGCTTCTCTGTAACTCACCATATCGTGTTTACAGTTCATGAATTTTTTTATGAGCTCCATGTTAAAGTGTCAACTGTTTACGTTGTTACAGCATTAACTGCTCACATTTTAAAATCAAAACCACACACACTGAAGCATTCAGACCATTATCAGTGGTTTTCGCAAGGCTGGACTGTGTGCTGCAGCAGACGACAGTGCAAGCAACGGAGCAGCAGCGACCTTCACCTCGTCTCAAGAGGAAAGCGACAGTGAACAAGGGGCTGAAGTCAGTAACAAGATGGCGGAGGAAGCGCTACTATTTCTGTTCAACTCCCACACCCGAGAGGAAGACCAGCAGATTCAGTGGACAGGACGATGATGACACTGAATAAATTTTATTTTTGTTGTATAGATCTGCAGCTTATAAACCAGTGTGGCTTATTTGTGAAAAAAGTTCAGATTTTAAAAAAAATTTAGTGAGTGTGGCATATATACAGTGTGCTCAACAGACCGAACTTTACAGTACTACATTGGTCATAAAGGTAACAACACAAAACAGTCCATAAACCAAAAACAAAATTTTCTTTAAAATCAAGATTAAAAAAAAATAAAATAAAAAATCTAAAACAAAACAGATTTTACAAATGTTAAAAACAAAAGATTGAAAAAAAAAAAGAGAGAGGGAAGGTGAAAAGATCTGATGTATTTCTGGGGGTCAACAACAGATCTATTTGACTTAAACAAGAGAAGACCACAATCAACCCTCAGTTTCTGACCAGAGGAAATACAGAGGAGAAGGAGGGGGGGGAGGAGGGAAGGGAGACAATTCAAACTGTTGTCCTGCACACCATTTACAATATCCAATGAAGAATTGCAAAAGATACGTTATTATCCCCACCTCCCACCCCACCTCCCCCTTCCAGAATGGAACTTCAGGGCACTTTCAAATACATGTTCACACAAGCCGGTGTCCCTGTAAACACAGCAGACCTCTCTCTTCCAGTGAGCCTTTCAGAACAATAGACACAATGTACGATACAGCTGAAGATGAACCCCTTTTACACAACCCCAATCCCCCCCCCCCCCCCCCCCCCCCCCCGACCACACCCCACACCCCCACCCACCCCCACAAACTTTCCCCATGAACAGATAAACAGTCACATCTCTCAAGAAAAAAAAAAAACAACAATGTTTAGTTACAACCAATGCTTTTGTTCAGAGTGCACACACATAATTCACCCCCCTACGACTCAGCAAGCTTCTCACAACCCTCTAGATGCAATAGAAAAAATAAAATCAAAATTTTTCTTTGTTTTTCAAATTGCACGATTTGGAGGGATGTGTCTGCTCAACTACTCGTGTTGGTATCCCAGTGAAAACGGTTTGTAAACAAGTCTGTAAAAACAACAGTCTGTAAACAACAGTCATGCTGTCATTCCCTTTAATGAGGCAATACATACAAAGATACTGTCCACGTGGTGGTGTGTTTTCTAACCACTTTTTAAACGTGTATGATTTGCCAGCAAGCCAGTCAGCTTCAATCGCCTCTATTTCTGAGCTTTCTTTACGTTTATTTCTGTCCCTTTTCAAACCTACTTTTCAACGAGAATGAGCATATTTTCTACAAAGAGTGTGTACAAAATTCCAAATTTCTGTAAAAAGCCGGAGGGAGAGGGGAGGGGGGCCTTCATTTTGTTTTCACCTACCAGACTGCAGACACTTCTTGCCAGTAGTAACCGCCTGATCCTGCACTGATGACGGTAAAACAGGTTCTTTCTAAAGCAAATTCCTTTCAAGCTCGATTCATCAGCATACTTCAGCAAACGCTCATGCTCTCTCTGGGGGTTTTTTTTTGCGTTTCAGGGCATGTTGTCAAGAAACGGACATTGTCGTGCACAGAAGTTAGCAACAGCTGTCGTTCTTTGGCCAAACCCTCCACCGCAGTTACCTTTCACAAGTTCAATGACCGCTCAACAACCTCGTCTCCTGAATTTTTTCCCCAACCTATTTCTTTGTACTTTGTTGAATTCGTTGCGTTTTTTTCATCTAACACGTGTACAAAATATGGTGAAATGGTACGGGTAAACAGGTGTGGCTTTTTTTTTTTTTTGACAAATCTTTGATATACATCTGATTGAAATTAAATTAGATCGCAGTACATTACATTTCATCCTTCACATTAACACCTCCCCTCCTCTCCAAACCCTCTGTCCCCTCAAAAATAACAAATTCCAGGAAAACACACAAGAGTCATACAGTGGGGAAACCAACAGCACCAGGAAAACACACAAAGATTCACACTGTGGGGAAACCAACAGCACCAGGAAAACACACAAAGATTCACACCGTGGGGAAATCAACAGCACCAGGAAAACACACAAAGATTCACACAGTGGTGAAACCAACAGCACCAGGAAAACACACAAAGATTCACACAGTGGGAACACCAACAGCACCAGGAAAACACACAAAGATCATACAGTGGGGAAACAACAGCACCAGGACAACACACAAAGATTCACACAGTGCGGAAACCAACAGCACCAGGACAACACACAAAGATTCACACAGTGGGGACACCAACAGCACCAGGTAAACGCACAAAGATTCGCACAGTGGGGAAACCAACACAAAAAAGTTTCACACAGTGGGGAAACCAACAGCACAGAGACTTACGCAAAAGAGTTGACAGCCACCACCACTGGGATGCCAAAGAAGTTGGCATTCTCGATCTGCTTGATCAGGTTGCTGCACCCTTTCTCCACCAACTCCAGGTTCTGGGACCACACAGGACACACTCATGTAAGGTACATTGCTTATAGCCCAGCCGACTGCAAAGGGCCATATCAGGGCTGTGTCAGCTCACAAGTCATTAAGGGGAAAAAAAAAAGAAAAAACTCATTCACACAACACACCTAAAAACACGTTGGAAATTTTGTTGAAAATCTTTCCTCCTAAAAATCTTGTTAGACCAGCTGAAAAATGTTTCTCTCTTTCAGAAATTCAAAGATCACATCAGGTGGGACATCTCTGACTGAAGTTTTCATGGGGTCTGTTGTAAAGGGATTATATCTCACATCATGCAAGACCCAACACTCTAAAACAATATGTTTCATTTGAGTGGTACATGACATGGAATGCACAACGGAACTTCTTCAACTTTAAAGAGATAAAAATGGTGCAAAAGGAGAGGCCTGTGTGCAAACACTCACAGTACACCGAGACGATCCCTCCTTCATGATTTGACTTCTTGATATTGTTAGCTCCATCATTTATTTTGACAGTATTTCCTGTACAGATTAGCCCTTTTTTTGTATGTTTTGGGGTGTAAAGATTGGGATTAAATACAGTCAAGGTGAATGGCACTGTGAAAAAAAGGCTGAGCAAAGACAGAAGGGAGAAGGCAGAACATGAAGAGAAACAAAAAGACAAAAATCAAATGAGACGCAGTGAGTGAGTCACTTTGTGTGTGTGAGAGAGAGCATGCATCTGTGCGTGCATCTATGTGTGCGCGAGAGAGTGAAAAAAAAAGTGTATATGTGTGTGTGTGTGTGTCAGTGTATGTAAGAGAAAAAGAAAGTGTATATGTGTGTGTGTCTGAGTGTATGTGAGAGACAAAGTGTGTGTGTGAGTGAAAGTGAGCAAGAGAGAGAGCAAGTGAGCGAGCTTACAAGAGAGAGAGCGAGAGAGAAATATGTGAGAAAGAGAAAAAGAGAGAGAACAAAATGAGCATGTGTGTGAGGGAATGTTCCATGTGCATACATGTTTTCCTATTGCTGGAACGCTCCTTTTCCCCTAAGACGACCTAAAAAAAAAAACTTTCCTCTATCTCACATTTTCTATATAACTTGCCTACAGATCCTCTTCAGTGTGCACTTATCTGAGCTTAGTTACGGTGAAAACCATCGGCAAGGTAAGTAACTCCATATTTTGAACATGGTTACCCAATTAAAAATATAATTTAAAAAAGAGGAAAGGCAATAATGAAATGAAAATAATAAGAATGTCACATGAGCCATTTGCTCGGGGAAAAAAAAAAATCTTCTTTCTTCAGAACTTTCTTCCGAATCGTTGTTCATCACACCTGGAACCTCATCCCAGTCGAAATCTAGGTCACTCTAAGCTTCATTACCCAGCACTTTCACTAAGTCTTGTGCTGTAAATCCTACAAAACACAGTATCTCCATCACTAAATTTCATTATAGAACGGCAGAAATCAAAGTAGCCATAGCGAAAAAACAGCATTTCGACCTCAAAACTTTAAAAATTCGTCGTAACTCGAGAACCACGGCACCCATCGACTCGCGTTTTTTTGCAAACGGAAGTAATTGGCTACAGGAAGAAGGAAGTCACGTTCTCGCGAGACTTCCTTTTCTACAAGAAACATGGCGGCGCCCATTGTTGCCACGTGTTTTACCGGACGCTGGCAGGCGCTCAGCCTTTTGGCTGTGTGATTTCCGGTTGGGCGCTAGCGGGCGCGTGCTTGTAAAGAGAGTTAAATACAGTCAAGGTGAATGGCATTGTGAAAAAAAAAAGGCTGAGCAAAGACAGAAGGGAGAAGGCAGAACATGAAGAGAATCAAAAAGACAAAAATCAAATGAGACGCAGTGAGTGAGTCACTTTGTGTGCGTGAGAGACAGCATGCATCTGTGCGTGCATCTATGTGTGTGCGAGAGAGAGAAAAAGAAAGTGTATATGTGTGTGTGTGTGTCTGAATGTATGTAAGAGAAAAAAGAAAGTGTATATGTGTGTGTGTCTGAGTGTATGTGAGAGACAAAGTGTGTGTGTGTGAAAGTGAGCAAGAGAGAGAGCAAGCGAGCGAGCTTACAAGAGAGAGAGCGAGAGAGAGAATATGTGAGAAAGAGAAAAAGAGAGAACAAAAATGAGCATGTGTGTGAGGGAATGTTCCATGTGCATACATGTTTTCCTATTGCTGGAATGCTCCTTTTCCCCTCAGACGGCCTTAAGAAAAAACTTTCCTCTATCTCACATTTTCTATATAACTTGCCTACAGATATCCAGCAAAGAAACCGCATCTGATGCAACTTCTTTCCAGCACACACCCATTCCTCTTAAAACGTAGACCCCAGCCCGACTCACCTCCTCGGTGTAGGCCTTGGGCAGAGGCACCCCCGCAGTGACTGTGGGGGCCCCCACCATGCATCTTCAGGGCTCGAACCGTCGCCACCAGAACCACGGCATTGGGCACCAGACCAGAGTAGCGGCACTTGATGTTGAAGAACTTCTCCATGCCAATGTCCGCCCCAAAGCCTGCTTCCGTCACTGTTGAGTAAGACAGTTAGTTTCACTGTTCTGTGCATTTCTAAAAAAGTATATAATGAAACAAGAGTTCTGTTCTGTGGGAATAACTTTAGGAAGAAATGAACGATTAAAAGTTAAATTCTGGATAACTGTGTCAGTGTCAAAATGCATCCTTGTCTTTTCATCTCAATTTCAAGTTCTGTTCTGTGGTGAAGAACTTCAGGATGAAATGAACAATTAAAAGTCAAATTCTGGATTACCATGTCAAAATGCATCCATGTCTTTTAATCTCAGTTCCAGTAATATCATGCGATACATATATTACCTATCATACTGGCTTACAACAAATGTTCTGATTGCACTACAACAGGGCTCCAACATTTCCTTTCTCTCACACACACCCCCCACAACTAGCACAACTCCATGATGTCTGACACCCTCACATCACCTACCCACAAATCCATTCTCTCCCACGATCTTCAACGCCAGCTTGTCTGCCAGGATGGAGGAGTTGCCGTGAGCAATGTTGGCAAAAGGCCCCGCATGCACAAACACGGGGTGCCCTGCACACACATAGCACAGTCATGACACATGACACAGTCATGACACATGACACAGTTATGACAAGTTCAGCTCCCTGTGCAAAAACCTACCAAGACAGGAGTGAAGGGGGACAGGATCAATACCTCGCCTCGTTTTACCACTGTGGGATTTTGTTCCAACCCAGTGTCTCCCTCTGGTCATTAACCACTTCCGAGCACCACAGTCACTGTGAGCAATGAGAGAATTGATCGACTGAGTGGACTGCCCTCTCAGGTAACCATGCTTGCTGACTTTTCATTGTCTGCCTTTCAGCAAGGTCGGCCAGTTACCCACACACAGCCTTTGACCTCATGCACGCCACCAAATGACGGTACAGCCTTTGACCTTGTGCACTCCACCAAATGACAGCTTTACATTGGACTGTTTGACACTATGGGCTATGCATTGGGAACAGTTACCAAATCCTTATACAAAAGGCAAACAGAGAGCTAATCAGATCAACAGGAAGTGGTGAATGACCTCAACGGAGCAATGGAACACCCAGTGAAAGATGAAGATACTTGTCCTCCACCCTCTGTATCTCTGATACAAAGAACCAGGACTCTTTGTCGACATGCAGTAACCTCCATACACATACACACAACTATTACCCATCTGTATCCTGCTCAGAGCTGTGCACATCTATAACCTTAGCTATGAAATGACTCCCCCATGGTGCTTGTCACTTTCCTCAGTTACAGCGTCATTCTATGCCAGCCACCCACACAGTGCCCATTCAGCCACAGGCAAATTCCGACAGCTCTTTCTACCAGTCGCAAGGAGGTTCACAGAATGCTGTGCTACAGAAAAGAAGGGCAAAGCAAGACTATGATGAAAGAAAACTTAACATTGATAAATTTCAGCGTGTGTGCAGCATAATACATGAACACATACAGCGTAAAATCTGGTGTAAGACATTTGCTTGTTTGAGATTCAGAACCACAGGGTTACCTCGAGAGTCTGCATAAGGTTGGGTCGAATAGCGTCGCGCATCAAGACTGTCAGAGCTCCACCAATGCCCTGCAAAGAAGAAAAGACGGCAACTTGTCACACACAATACCAATAAACCATCATGCTACATACGGGAACAATGTTCAACATGTACACATTGTATATAAGACATGCATACCTAATCCAAAGTACAGTTTTCCTGTGTAGATAATGCACTGTAAATCTGAACACTTGGTATTGAAAATGTTTTATGTGCAACAAATCTTTTCATTTTTTCCCATGGTGGAAATAAAGAACATGGGTGACCTTGGATGTAAATATTTTTCTGGTAATATATTCAATCAAACTGGAAGGACCGAGGGTATTCGGTGTCAACACAAAATCAGTCTCCAACTACATTCCTATCATTTTTTTTTTTTTGGTAAAGATAGTACTCACAGAGAAATCCCACAAACTCATACCGTTTCCATGAACATAATGAGCAAAACTGCTGCTCAAGGACTCACCAAATCATCCGCTGTCACTGGGTGTCCTGCTTTACTACTGGCCACCACCATCTTCCCCAGCCGCTCTCGCATGTCACGCAGGTCAGAGGTCAAGGCCAGAATGGCCATGATCTCACTGGCCACGGTGATGTCAAACTGCGTCTGCAAAGAACAGAAAGGGAGATCTTGACCCTCTGACAAGTACACACAAACTTCACAGTGTTCAAAGCTATTAAGAGTCAGGAAACAAAACACAAGCAAACTAGAAGTCCAGACTCTGCCCAAAGCAAACAAGGAAAAGTCTGTTGTACTTATGAAGCTGTTTACAAACACTTCAGAAATTTCATTTTCCCTTCACTTTTTTTCTTTCTTTCTTTCCTTATTTCTTTAAAACCTCTAACAAAATTACTGGCCATTCCTTATGGCGCCCTATGCCAGTAACTTATCAGACAAATGGGGTAGTGGCTGGACAAATAACCAACCTGGACAGATGATAACCTTGTTGGACAGGTGATAACTGGCTGAACAGAAGATGACAACCTATTTGGACAACTGAAAATCTAGCTCGACTATAATAGTCTAACTGAGCAAATGACAACCAAGCTATACAAATGACAACCAAGCTAGGCAAACACTAATCTGGATAAATGACAAACCTAACTGGACTAGCGACAAACTAACTGGAGAAGCGACAATCTAACTGGACAAGTCTCAACCTAGGTAGGCAATGCTAACCCAACTGGAAAAATGACAACCTAGTTGGTCAGATGACAATCTGAATGACAACCTAGTTGGTCAGATGACAATCTGCTGAACAAGCGACAATCTTGATGCATAATTGTGCCTTGCTGGTCAAATAACAGTCTAACTGGACGGATGACAACCTAAAAAAACTGACAACCTAGCTGGACACATGACAACCAAGCTGGACAAGCAAAAGCCTAGTTGGGTGGACAGACAACAACAAAAATGGACAAGTACAAGAATGTAGCTGGACAGATGACAACCTAACTGGACAGATGACAACCTAACTGGACAGCTGACAACCTAGATGGACAAATAATCTACTTGAACAAACTGACAGCCTAGATGGACAAATAACCTACCTGGACAAACTGACAGCCTAGATGGACAAATAACCTACCTGGACAAACTGACAGCCTAGATTGGTAAATAACCTACCTGGACAAACTGACAGCCTAGATGGACAAATAACCTACCTGGACAAACTGACAGCCTAGACTGGTCAATAACCTACCTGGACAAACTGACAGCCTAGATGGACAAATAACCTACCTGGACAAACTGACAGCCTAGATTGGTAAATAACCTACCTGGACAAACTGACAGCCTAGGTTGGTAAATAACCTACCTGGACAAACTGACAGCCTAGATGGACAAATAACCTACCTGGACAAACTGACAGCCTAGATGGACAAATGACAGCCCATATACAAACAACCTACCTGATCAAATGACAGCCTAGATGGGCAAACAACTTATCTGGACAATTGACAGACTAGATGGACAAATGGGAAACTTGTAAATCAGACGACCATCTAAACTTGAATAAATAAAGGTAACCTAGTTGGAAAGCAACAACATCGTCGGACAATTTACCTCTCTGGTCATGTTCTTCTCCTGAGGGCCTTGCCCAATGGTAATCTTGCGCAAAAATCGATCGTTGGTGTCCATCACTGATTGAATAAACAAATAAATCACACACATAAACAAAGGCATACATCAAACGATTGTCAGAAGAAAAAAAAATATATTAATTACTGAAATGTGATTATACTTATCTTCCCAAAGTTTCAAATTATAATGCCAACCATAAGCTCATAACCATCGCTGATCTTTTCAGAAAACTTTCCTATGTTCAAGAGAATTTTGTTAAATTAGCAGACAACTTGAATTCTGTTAAATAAGTAGATACTTGAATTCTGTTATTAAACTAGCAGACTCCTTGACCCACAATAACACAATCATTATTACAGAAACAAACTAATTCAATTCAATCTGTAAGTTGTCTTTTTTTTTTTATCTCCCTCATTCTTTTGGCTCCATACAATTGACAAATTTGGAGAAGGGATGCCAATCTTCTTCAATCCCCTTACTTTACCTTTCTCCCCTGGGCAAACTTACATTTTAAAGCATGTAGGAAGATCTCCCGACGCGCAGACCACCTGCCTACCACGTGTCAGCACTCCTCGCATTGTAAGTTTGCTTAGAAGAGGAAAGCTCAGTTGGGGGATGAGAACAGACCAGCATTTCCTCACCTGGTTTGTCACTTGTTTGGACAGCTGTTTCTAAAAACCTATTTTCAGTAGCAAAATATTTTTTCTCCAATAAGCTCTCCATGACCAACACACCCACTTCCCAGACTCCTCAACACTCGGCTGTCTGATCCACTTCAGTCCCTGACTACATTTCACAGGACATCAGGGTTTCCACATCATTAAAATGAACAAACTTTCATACCCCCCCCCCCCCCCCCAATTAAATTTTGACTTGTTTTCACACACCCACCACCAACAAAAATCTAGAGGTTTTTCATGCACACAACATTCTTCCACATTTTCTTTAATAAAAAAAAAAAAAAAGAAAAAAAAGAAAGAAAAAAAAACAACCTCATCAGTGAGTTATAGTATGATAGTATATGTGTTTTATCAATGTGTGTCACTGATTAGTATATTAAACATAAATGGTCTTTTCTCTTTTTTTCCTCATTAATCCATGAAGTGGGCTATGTCGATCATGGTCTTAAACACAGAACTGGACACTTCACTGGTGACCAGCACAGTGAACCTACACACAACCAGCACTGACCTCACACACACACACACACACACACACACACACACACACACATCATTCAAACTCGTATTTTTGATGGTAAACAAGAGCTGAGTGCTCCAAGTTTCCTGATCTTTACTTGGCAATAAAAAAAAAAAGCATAAGCTTTCTGCTGTGTGTAATTTCACACATCAGGTTTGCAGAGTTCAATGTCCGCCACCGACACTCAGCCAACCATCGCTGTTCAAAAATTTTGATGTCAGTCTCTTCACACCATGTTTCTGGTTGTGATGGCTAGAAAAGCCCAAAATTAAACCAAGTATTCTGCCTCATTTCAGGGGGGTTTCCCATTTTGACTCTAAGTTGACCAGCTTTCATTTCTTTGCATTTCACTTAAGCTACAGATATCAAACTGCAAGAACCAATCAGCATTTCACTTCTGCCAAACTACATGTTAGACCTTCGTTGGTTGGCTGACTGATGAACAAAGATATATAATACATGGTTTACCACCCTCTGTACATGATGTGAAACCTAGGGGTATAACAATGTTGGTGCAATACACCTGCTGCCAGTAAAACCTGGAGGAATTTGAACACATGAATTTAAGCACACAAAAGAAGAGAGAGGAGGGAAGTGAGGGGGAAGACAGGGAAAGGGGAGGGGAGGCTACCTCTCTGCCATGTGATGGTGCTCTTGTCCATGTCCAGCCTCACAAAGCGCTTCACCTCCTCCTCCGTCAGGTTGGCTGGGTCAGTCTTGGCGATTCCCAGCCTCTGAAATGGCAACGTCGGACACACCATTGTAGGGCAACTTTTGTACACTAGGTGCGGGTGATGACAGAATGCAAGCAAAGCAGTGGCAACAGTCAGTCAGCAGTCAGCAATGGTTATGATGAAGAATATGCTGTGAAAACATATAGCGTCAGTACAAACATGAAAAAGGCTATAAAAAAAAAAAAAAAAAAAAAAAAAGGTACGTCGGATTTGGGGGCTGCCTGTTCTTCACTCTCACTGCTGCTGCTGCTCCCGACTCTCACATCACCAGCACATTAAGGGAGACAACCTTACAAGCTACTCTATTCATCCTCTCCACATGCGCGCTGTCCGAAAGTTGCTGCCCTTTGCTTGCTGAATAGTCCCTGTTGCACAGACCAAGCTCGATTTGTTTTGAAGACACTTGAAGCTGCAGTGAATCATGGGACAGCTAAAAGTACCATAACCCTGACAGACCAATCATCTTATTGCCCGCCTCAAATACATCCATACCTGTTGACAACTTCAATACCAAGATTCCCTTTGAAGTAACTCTGTCATACAGCTTTTTTCCAGCTTGCCTTGTTTCTCAGAGCCTACCCTCACTTACATTTCACTCAGCTGCTGCTGCAGTATTGAAAGATGTCCCCACAGGCTAGGGCTCAGTCTAATACAGACACAGAGAACATCTCCAGCAAGTTATCTGAAAATGATACAGCACACACTGGCAGTAGTAGTCAAGGCTGTTACATGCTTATGTATATCTGCTTGTGTTCACACATGTTCACATCATCCCCCCACACCAGCACGCTACCAGGAGCTGTGTTATGTTTCCACCATGTCATTCACCAAAGGAAACTGCAACACTGATGTCACTTCTTTTGCAGCACCCGGCCATTCACAACACTAACTGCCTGTTCCTGGAAGGATACAATGGTACCCTCCAGACAGGGAAACTCATTCACACTGGCTCTACAACGATGTCTTCACCGTTCACCTAGGCAGGACATGCTGTGGGAGTAATGCCAAAATGAGGACATGAAGAGTAAGACAGCAAAGAAAAAAAAAAAAATAAAATAAAAAAAAATAATCACTGCCCACAGAGTACGAGAGAAATTCAAAGCAGAAATGCACGCAGCAATGCTTGAAAATTCCAGTGAAAGGAATATAAAGCTAAAACAAAAGGACTAGGTAAAATGATACAGTAATAAAATAATTTATTTTTAAAACAATAAAGGGATTTGGGAAGGAAAAACAATGTACAACATAGTAGAAAACCCAGAGACCACCTTACATGTACTTCATATCCCAAATTGCCACCCACCCTGAAATCTCCCCCCCCTCTCTCTCTCTCTCTCTTTTTTTCCTACTGCCTCAGCTCTCTGCCTCACCTGCAGACGGCCCAGCTGGATCTTGCAGAAGGCCCGTTTGCCCTTGACAGTGGGCACCAGGCGGCGGTACAGGTCAGCGTCGGCCTGAGTGGCCTCATGGAAGATGCGAGCATCGATGGCCGCCGCCAGGAGATTGTTGGCAGCAGTGATGGCATGGATGTCGCCCGTCAGGTGCAGGTTGAACTCTTCCATGGGAATGACCTGGGAGTATCCTCCTCCTGCGGCCCCACCTGAGAGAAGACCTGAGTTCTTCCCCTTTGTTTCCAGCACTCAGGGATTTATGCATCATATCCCATCTGCTGCGATTTTGTGTGTTTGAAAGCTTGTTTATGCGCGTGTACCCAAATGAGGAAGACAAGCCCTTATGAAACTGAGTAACCAAGTAACAAGATGAAGGTCAAAGCACTGATGTTTGTGGAGTTTTCCTTCATTTAATGCTCCCTTCAGGTTGAAGCAGAAATGTTCTGTTCCACCAAGGAGACCTCACTGCAAGAAGGCTGATCTGCAGACATCTTCTAAGCTGTGAGGCTACAAGGCTCAGGACTTACAGCTAAACATACAAATAAGTGAATACATAGATATGAAAAGACTTGGAAACAGGGACTCGCAGGCTTGATCTGGAAGATGCCCGACATACGCATTAATCCAATGTACCCATCAAACACAGTTCGCAGCCCACATGGTGTACACCACTGTTGCGGTGCTGAGATCTTGATCAAACCAAGAAGCCAAGCAAGCTCCAAAATGGGGAGGATGAGATAGCCCCACATTTCTTTTCTTCAGAAGCCTGACCTGTTGCTCAGAAAATGCTGCTTGTCTAGCTATGGAACTTGGCATGCTCGAAGTGAAACTGCAGCAACTCTCACATAACTCACAGCACAGGCATTTTAAGCATAGTAGTACTCCAAATGTAAGTTAACTCTCTTGACAATCGGGCGCCCGCTAGTGCCCAACCGGAAATCACACAGCCAGAACGCTGAGCGCCTGCCAGCGTCCGGTAAAACAGGGCGCCGCCATGTTTCTCATAGAAAAGGAAGTCTCGCGAGCACATGATTTGCTTCTTCCTGTAGCCATTTTCTACCGTCTGCAAAAAAACTGCGAGTCGATGCGTATTGTGGTTCTCGAGTTACGAATTTTTAAAGTTTTGAAGTCGAAATGCTGTTTTTCACCATGGCTAACTTTGATTTCTGCCGTTCTATAATGAGATTTAGTGATGGAGATACTGTGATTTGTAGAATTTACGGCATAAGACTTAGTTAAAAGTGCTGGGTAATGAAGCTTAGAGTGACCTAGATTTCGACTGGGATGAGGTTCCAGGTATGATGAGCAACGATTCGGAAGAAAGTTCTGAAGAAGATGATTTTTTTTTTCCCCCGAGTAAATGGCTCATGTGACATTCTTCAAACTTACGATATAGCAACATATATATTCGTAGGAATTTTAAAAATTATTTTCATTTAATTCTTTCCTTTCCTCTCTTTTAAATTATTTTTTTAATTGAGTAACCATGTTCAAATTACGGAGTTACCTATCTTGCCGATGGTTTTTGGTGTAACTAAGCTCAGGTAAGTGCATACTGAAGAGGGTTAAGCACTCATGTAAGAAGCAACAGGAACATTCTATACCATTTTGAAGTCAAACTTCACTTTGCATACGATATGATAGGGACTCAGAAAAGATAAATCTCATTTGATATCGTATGGTCTTGACTTGACCTACAAAAATCCAAATGGCTCGGTGATGTGTGTGGGCGAGTATCTGCTTGCATGCACCTGTACATGCATATACATGTATGTGTATGTGTCTGCATGTGCATGCTTGGATGTATATGTGCACACAAATAACTGCAGAGGCAAACGTGTGAGCAGTGGGTGTACGCAGTTACTTTCTTGGAGAAAGAGAGGCACATAAGCAGAGGCAACATTTTTTTTTTTTTGTTTGCCAATGGCAAACTGGCCTTCAGCCTCCATGCTTCCATGAGCACTGACCTTTGATCCCAAACGTGGGCCCCTGGGAAGGCTGGCGAACACAGGCAAACACATTCTTCTTCAGCTGGGCACCCAAAGCCTGTGCCAGACCTATGGTGGTGGTGCTCTTCCCCCTCCCCCAGGGGCGTGGGTGTGATGCTGGTAACACAGTCATCGGTCAGCTGACAGGGAAGCAGAGGACAGCCACAGGAACAGGGGACAGGGGAAGACAATGACTCACACAGTGACCATGACAGACGGACAGAACGTAGAAGAGAGAGACAAGAGAGCAGAGGCAAAGATTTGGACAGATACAAAGGGAGAAATACAAAGAGTGCAGCAGAGAAAGGCAGATGAACAAATGGGAAAGACCAGCAGAAGGAGATGGACAGGAAAGATGGAAACACAGGTCGTGATGCAGAAACAGCTGTACACTGTCACGCCATGGACAACAGACAGGAAGACAGAAATACAGTCAGTAACTGACAGTTAGTGATGGTTATACTCTACTGAGATGGCGACAGGCAGACACAAGGAAAAGGACAGAGATCGTCATCTTTTAAAACACAGTATAGCAAAAGTATCTAATTGAGAAAGAGGAACATCCACTCCAAGGCATCACTGATGCATTTATTCAAAGATGGAACAACTATAATGATCTCTTCAATGAATTCTTCCTACCTGGAATACCCTTAAGCTTTGTAAACAGAAAAAACAAAAAGAGGTATTAAAATGCCAATCATCAGTTAAAACGAGGATCTGCACAAAATGCAGACCAACTGGACTGAACAGAAGATCATGTATAAGAATCCTAAATGTTACCTTTTCTGTCTGCCTGCATTTTTCTTTAACATAAAATGACTTGCATGTGTGTGTGAGTGTGTGTGTAAAATGAAGGGTGAGGAGGGGGATGTCAATATCGTTTGTTGGCTGTTTGTTACTTATGTAGTTTTGTCTTTATTTCCTTCTTTCTGCTGCTTTGTGGGTACAAAAAAAAAACGCTGGCTATTTGTTACTTACATAGCTTTGTCCTGTCTTCTTTTTTCCTGCTGATTTGTAGGTTAAAAATTCTGGAAAGGGTATTACAGAAAATGGTGTTATAAAGGAGAACTACAGTGATCAAAATATCTCCTGGGATAACACACACACACACACACACACACACACACACACACACACACACACACAGTTCTAAGAACATCAGAAGGACAAAATCAAAAAGTTAAGAAGAAAAACACAAAAACACTGAGAATGAAACTGACCAGAATCTGACGACAAAACACACAAGAGATACAGACTATAACCAGAGACACCCTGATGAAAGGTAAGCAGGGCATCTGATGTTGCACAACACGAACATCTGAATCTGACTCACCTATGAGGAGGATTACCAACCTGACAGATTTTTGACATCACTTTCCCCAATCACCTTGAGTTTGTAGTCTACTACTGCCCTCAGGGAACTAAGTCATCCAGGCTCCGAACATTCAATTAAAGTAGAATAACTGCTCACGAAGCACTGTCTCTTTTCCTTTGAAGCAACACACGGGATGTTTGATTGGATATTCATTGTTGTTTTTTCAAATCAAAACGGATCAAACAAAAGAAACGTCTTTACAGTTTTTTGTAGCCATACCACACAATTTTTTTCTAACTTCCAGATCAAAGAACAATAACACGATAAAGTAAATATCGGAAATCTAACAAAAGGTATAACTGCATGCATAAACGAAACAGGAGACGTTATACCAGCAATAATGCTACAGGTTCTTTTTATCCTTCAGTAGGTAAATAAGCAGAAACTCCCTTTTCTTTTCAGCTGAAATCAACATGTGGAAAAAAACAGGTCTGCAGAGAAGTTGACAACATCTCAAAATGAGAGAATTCGTAGACACAGGCACAGAGAGAATCAATCACACACGACAGAAAATGACCACAATGACCGAAGTGAGGCCCTGTTTCCAGAAAATGACCATAATGACCGAAGTGAGGCCCTATTTCCACAAAATGACCATAATGTGAGGCTTACCAGTGACCCAGTGACAACGACGTAGCGGCCGTCTCTGCTGTCGGCCAGCCTGTTGAGAACTTTGAGCGACACCTTGGCCTTCTTCTTGCCGTACAGATCCACCTCGTCCGACAGCAGACCAATCTCCCGAGCCAGGTCAGACACATCTTTCGGGGTCTGACTCTGGGCAATGGCAAGGTCACTGAAACAGAGGAAAACAATAGCCATGAACACTCCATAAGCACAACCCAGTCTCATCCAACCCAGCGCAACTCCACACTTCAGTTAGTGACTGTACAATCTATCCACAACATTCAGCAGACAGCCGGAAACGATTCAAGGGAGCTTACTCCACAGGCTGCTGTACAGAATCATTCTTCCCATCTCGTAGACCCACCCTTCAAATTCTAAGAACCACTGTTCACCTTTCTTTCCATTCAAAAAGACAACTTCAGTCTGTAATCTCCAACCTTTAACAACTCCTGTAAAATACAGGTTCTTTCCCTTGCTCTTGATCCATTACGCCATTTGCAAAAACAAATGGAAAATAATTAAATCAAATGGCGCAGGAACTAGAACACAATCAATACTTCCAAACTGATCTACCAATGCCGTTTTTGGCGATCTATGTACCTGCTGTTGAACATCAAGGCACACACCTGCCTCAAATGAGTAAGACAGGGATGAGAGATCATGGCATCTTTGAACCAGAACAAGTTCAAACAAAGCATTAAAAGCAAAAAGGATCCAGATGGAAAGGGACGTTCCTAACCACCCAGACTCGCTAGCAACACCCTATGAAATAACGTCATCTCATTGTTGATGCCGACTCAGCCAGCAATGACGACAGGTGATGTTGATCAACTGACCTTGGAACAGGGGTCTTGAGGTCAAGGGGCAACAGGTCCAGCTTCCATTGCTTGCCTTCCTGTTGCAAACATGACTTATTTTCAAACAGCGAAAAGGGAAGGAAAACTAAAAATACAAAATAACACACACTGACTTTATCACACACATACATCGAACATTTTCAAGAAAATAAAAGTTGTACATTCAATACTTTTTTTTTTGGAGGGGGATATTTATCATAGACAGTGCATGCACTACTTAAACAAACTCCCACCCAATTCTATACACAACCTGCACATATAAACACGGTACCTTTATAGAAAAGGAATACACACACACTCACAACATACTCTCTGACAGACATGCTGATATACTTTAATATCTTACACACCATGTACGTTTCTGTACACTTGCATGCATTTATACACATAAACATGTCCAATGCATCCATTCACTCCCATTCAAACACATTGCCTCCTGACCACCATGGGTCACACACTGATAAAAGCATCCACCACACACACACACACACATATCCACACACAACCCACACACATATCCACACACATACAAACACACACAAAAACACACACACATCCACACATACAACCCACACACACATCCACACACACACACACACACACACACACCACACACACACACACACACACACACAGATCCACATGCAACACACACACACACACACACACACACACACACACACACACACACACACACACACACACACACACACACACACACACACACACACACACACACACACACACCCTGGCAACCACAGCAGCCCTGTGAGCCTGATCCACAGTGTTCTTCAGCAGCATGGCCACAGTCATGGGCCCCACCCCGCCCGGCACCGGCGTGATCCACGAGGCCACGCCTTTGGCCGACTCAAAGTCCACATCCCCCACCAGCCGTACCCATTCTTTTTGGTGGCATCTGTTATCACAAAAAACACCTTGGAAAATTCAGCAGTTTGTGCCTGGATGATCTAACGAGTAGCTTTTACAAGTTTCAGGTTTTAGCTATGCATCCTGCTCTGGCTGGATTAAAAAAAAAAAATGCCCAATGTAAAATTCATATCATGGGACCCAGTGGACTAGAAAAACAAAAATGCCCAATGTAAAATTCAAAGCATGAACCCATGCTTTTCTCATTGCTGAGTGACAGTACCGTTGGCATTGGCACATTCCTGTTGCCCATGACTCGCTAATGTGATTCACAGACAGGTCATTTCGGTAATGAACCCTGTTCACCTCTTGTATCATGTGTTTCTTGTGTTAGGATCATCTGTGTCCCCCTCTGTGGCATTTTCCCCACACTCCTCAGTCCAGCAGCCCCATCAACAACCACATCCAGATTCATCTGTCACAGCCCCATCAACAACCACATCCAGATTCATCTGTCACAGCCCATCAACAGCCCCTTCCAGATTCATCTGTCACAGCCCATCAACAACCACATCCAGATTCATCTGTCACAGCCCATCAACAGCCCCTTCCAGATTCATCTGTCAGAGCCCCATCAACAACCACATCCAGATTCATCTGTCACAGCCCCATCACACAACTACATCCAGATTCGTCTGTCACAGCCCCATCAACAACCACATCCAGATCTGTCTGTCACAGCCCCAGCGCTGGCAGTGAACAGGGAGCAGTCAGCATCCAGTCATCCAGAGGCAACCCACCAAAGGACACACTGCACACCTCCTGAGTCACTTCGGTGGTGGTCAGTGCTGCCTGTTCTGATCATCACAGGCTGGGCTCCCTCCATGGAAAAGCAAAAATCCCCTGAAACTTAACGAGCATCCGGAGACATGACCAACCCAACCCAACTCCACTACCTCTCCACCCTCGCCAGAAAAAAAAATTTGAAACATGCAGTAAAAAAAAAGGTGCAGTCCGGTGTACACCTCTTTGATCAGAACTCAGGCAATGCCAACACCACAAATCAGTGACCAGAAAGCCTTCCCATGTCCCTCCAGCTTGCAACAAAAAGAGTGGATCGCTATAGTGTCCGTTTCACAGTCCAGCCATCACCAAGAGCGCCTGTTCATACCCCCTTCATTATCTCTTGAACTGCCCACTTTTTTGGGGGTCCTGACCCCACCCCCACCATGCAAAAATGTACCCTTCCTAGTTTCCACTTCTATTGTGCAAGCTTTGCGTGACACACTGAATAAACTTTACCTAATAAAAAACACATGATCTGGCTCTACTTCCAATGCTGTTATCAGGCTCTGCAGCTCAAGTGTCAAAACTGATCATGAAAGTGCACAGCCTTGCAACCCCTCAAACAATTTTGGTGATTTATAGAGATCTCGACTTTAAAGCTTCCTGAATCAGTTAGGCAATTCATAGACAGAATCCAAGCTACAGATCTAGAGTCCAAGCTGATGACAAAACATATGTGTACACACACACACACACACACACACACACACACACACACACACAACCATGCACATAAATGCACAACCACATACACACACAAAAAAAGCACATAAATGCACAACACACACACACACCATGCACATAAATGCAAAACCACATACACACACAAAAAGCACATAAATGCACAACACACACACACACACACACACACACACACCAAGCACATAAATGCACAACAACCACACACACACACACACACACACACACAAGTCTCACAGCAAGCTTGACTGCGATTCACACACATGCAAACAGTTAAAGCAAGCTACTTCACCTCACCTATGGAAACTAGTTATACATGTATTAAAGTCACACAAATCCATAAACATAATAATCTAGTAAACCCCAGAGTTACCGTGGTGACAATCTTACAGACCTGGCAAAGAGTTGATACCACAGTCGATGACCACAGCTCCAGGTTTGATCCAATCGCCTTTGACCATTTGCGGCTTGCCGATGGCCACCACCAGGATCTCTGCCTGACCCACCTGTGACACCCACCTCATTTGATCAACACAGCTGAATCCTTGGTGAGATTTATCTGGTCTGCATGGACATGTATTCAATCACGCATATGTAGACCAATGACTGACAGACAGACACACCCATACGCACACTTTCACACTGAACATAAACAATTTTTTCCGGCATGCTTTGAAATTAGAGATTTACAAGGAAAAGTCTAAAGATTTTCCAGAACAAAGACAAATAAATGGCCACAGAAATATGAGATTTAAAAGGAAAAGTATGAAGATTTTCCTGGACAAAGACAGATGAAAAACTACAAAGGCAAAAAAAAAAAAAAACAACACTGAACAGCAGGGGGGGGGGGGGGGGGGGGGGGGGGAAGAAAGGCAGCCAAAGAGAGAGAAAGGAACAAAAAGGAAATGACCGGCACAGAATTTTTTAAAAGGCATAGATATAATTCATACCGACAGAGTCCCCTGTGACTTCACAAGGGAGGGAGAACAAGGATGGATGAAGGTGGAAAGGAGGGTGGGGGGGGGGGGGGGGAGGGGCAAGAGGACAAAAAGAATTCCTTACCTCCCCTTTGAGATCCGCTGTCCTGGAATGACAGACGGTGACTGTGGCATGGTTCCACGTCAGGAGATCTGACATGGGACCTCCCACGATCTTACTCCGCCCCAGCACCACCGCTTTCTTGCCTTTGACCTCAATCCCTGTGGAAAAATAGGATTCAGGCAGATCACAGTGATGTGGCTGACAGAGAACAATGAGAAAAGATTTGCAGACTAAGCGCTGACAGAGAACTATGAGAAAGATTTACAGACTAAGCTACAGATCTCCGTAATCAATATCATGCTTATAAGACAACAAAAGTTCAATCCATCAAGATGGACAAGATAAAAAATCGTTGTGCGCTTCTGAAAAGCACTTCTGTCACACATTCTGATACGCATGACCGACACATTATCTTTCTACCAGGCAAACACAATTTTATGTCTGATCTCTATAAGCTTATACCCACACACACTAAAGAGACTAGAACTAAAAATTTTGCATATATGAATACATAAAAACTGACTGGATGTTTACCCCCTGACTGCTGAAGCGTGCGCGCGCACGCACGCGCGCGTGCGCACACACACACACACACACACACACACACACACACACCCCCCAATCCTCACACTCACTGATGTGACATGTTCATATGTCGTAATATTTGGCAATTCCATCCACCCTCCCCTCCCCTAAAAACACACACACACACACACACACACACACACACACACACACACACACACTCTCTCTCTCTCTCTCTAACACCAGAATTTCAGATTATTCTGAGGTTTCCAGGGGAAGGGGAGTAAAGGGGGGCTACTGACCCAAACTGCAGGTGAAAGGACAGGTCTCTCTGGATAACGATGGGACGAGTCTAAATTCAAGCACATATGTATTTGTCAAGGAAAAAATGTTTCTTATACAAGTCATGTAACTGGATGAAAAATCAAAGGTTCCAACACATAATAGAAAACACATACACACACACCCACACACATACACACACACCCTTGGTTACTGGCTATTTGCGAAGAAAATACAAGTGTAATAACTTAAGTAATTAGATGTTCTTCCATTTAAATGTGAAAAAAAAGACCCTTGCTAACTGACTATTTGAACCTACTTACCCAAACAGATCATGTGACGACTTTCACTCATTTCCTTACAGCAACCACCAACTGTATGAATGCTGATAACAACTCGTCACAAGGGGCTCAACACTGGCTGACTGATGTGTACCCAACAGGTGCATCTAAAAATGTACTGTGTGTAACTGGAAAATCTGAGCGACTGGCATTGGCGTGGCAACAATGTGAAAGTCAGAGGCACAGCAAGCGGACGTGCCAACACACAGCAAGCTGCACTCACCTGTACGCTGGATCAGCTCCAGACAGCCCCTAGGTGTGCAGGGGACGATGCACTGGTCCAGGTCACCACGAGACAAACGGCCGGCATTACTCTGATGTAAACTGTATACACACACACACACACACACACACATGCATACACACATATGTAATAAGCAAAATCTACCAACACAGGTTTCATAAGTCAGAAGATACAAGTTGACACTGAAGATTATGGTGACAATGCTAATGATGAAGGTGACAATGATGATCATGACAGAGATAATGATAAGAGATAATGACAATGATGATGGTAATGATAATGGTGACAAAAATAATGATGAAGGTGACAATGATGATGATGATGATAAAGACAATGATGATGATGATGATAATGACAATGATGATAATGATAACGATGATGATGAAGGTGACAATGATGATGATGATGACAAAGATGATGATGATGACGATGATGATGATGACAAAAATGAAGCTGATGATGACAGCAATGAAGCTGACGATGACCTCCATACCCATCAACGTCTTTTTCTGGCACAATGGTGTTGGTGACCAGGTGACTGTCCACTTCACTATCTGTGTCCAGGGGCAGCTGTAAGTACACCCACACTGTTCTACAGTCAGCCACTCCCACTGGCATACACAACACAACATGCTTTCTGAACACTGGTTTTCTATTACAAACATGCTCACATTCAGGCCCAGTGTAAACTCTACACCACAAACACACTCAAGAAAATATGCAAGGTGTCCAGGCCTTTTCTTTTATTTCCAGAGATATCATAAAACTTGCATAAACACAAGAAAAAAACAATCACTTTGCTTCTTTCTTAATGATAAAGGTACTTATATTCAGGCCCAGAGCATACTCAATACCACAATGTAGGAATACACACCAGAAAAAAGGCATGACATCCCGATCTTCTTGTTCTTTCAGATACTTTGTAAAACTTTGTTCTGTCTGCCTGCCTGTGTCCATCCAATGATCCACATTTCTGTCTAGAAATCACAGACTCTCTGTGCATTGTTTGGCGCTTTCTGTCTTCTCTGCTTATCTACTCCCAATTTAACATTTTGTTTTTGTGTTCCTTTCTTGTTCGATTTTTGTCAACTATTATTACTATCAACGAAAATACACACTCAGTATGTTCGCATGTTCACTCGTTTGTGAATAAAAATGTCTCTAAGACCAAAGACACAAAATTTGCCTGAAATGTCCTAATGGGAACTTTAAGGAATATTAATACATTGAGCTGTGTGGACAGACATTGAACACTGGAGGAAAACAATTTGCACAAGCACAGCTTAGGCACAACTGGACATCAGAACTGGATAACTCGACTGTTGCTTTGTTTTTACTCTGATTACACGACAGCTTGCTCAGATTTTGAAAACAAAACAAAACAAAACAGAAGTAACAAGAAACTTAACTGCCCACACACTTAAAGCACTCACAAATACAAAATCATGGCAAAGAAAAAAATGTCAGATTTACTTCCCTGTCATATATATGGCCAAGATGATTACGTACTGTGAGTCACATTTTGGCATGTTCCCTTAAACTTTTTCCAAATGTACATAACCCTGCAACAATGAAAAGCTTGCATCTATCCTCGCTTGTGCAGCTTGCAAATTCAGCGATGTTTTAATTTAGCCACTTCTGTCTTGTCCCAAGATTTACTTTCATTTGATCACTTACCTTTTCTTTTTAAGCATGTTTTGCATGGAAAATTAAATGAATACATGACAACTACGAAGACGAACTAACTGTCAATTCCACAAGTGACAAGTCAGCAGCTAAACCCAACATCAGCAAAGCAGTTACAGTCTGTGAAGCAAGTCTGATCTGTTTGGAATCAGGTAGCACGCACTGGCTTCGTGTTTTGTCCAGTCTGCATTTACATTTTCCGCTACAAATCACAGAAGAATCAGTTGGTGAGTCTGATTGAAATCAAGCTGGCAACCGATTTAACATCTCTGCCTCCTTTTAAAGCAATACTAACTAAAACTAGAGTGACAACTTTCTTCAAGATTGGTTGGGTTTTTTTTTTTTTTTTTTGTCTTTCTTTGTTTCATATTTTGAAGAAGATATAGGCGGGTGTGACAAAGGTGGACATTGTCTCAAACAAAGGCCTGAGTGCTCATCATGACAGCAGCTACCAAACCAAGCCCTGGAATGGAAATTCTTTGACGCATGCACTACAAAAGATATTTTTCAACAGTTCTGTCCTATTTTGGAGAAATATAAAGGTTGTGACAGGTTGACAATGGTTTAAAACAATTAACACATATTTTTTCAGTATGTTGGCACAAATATTTTGAGCACTTTTTAAGAAATACCTCTTGCTACATGCCAGGTAAGTTTTCAGATTTTTTTCCCCCCATAATGTACATTATTGATGCATTCCAAAAATATATACATACATCCATAATCTATTGTTACCAGTCTAACTCTTAAAACAGCCCTAAAACAGAACATATTTAGTGACGGCTATCTTCTCTTTGAATTTTAGCACATTTCCAGTGGCCATTTTTTTTTCATTTTAAGCAGCACTTGAGATCTGACATGAGCCTTTACTGAGTGATGACATACTTCACAGTCCTAGGTCGAGTCTTTGATACAATAACCAACTGCAGAGATTAGCAATAATCTTAAATCCACTGCCAGTTACGGATGTTTAGTATATCAAAATCTGCAGAAGGAATAATCTGAATTTATCAACCAGGGCAAAACGTCAGTGACTAGGAGTAAGAAAATTGGACCTGAATATTACAGAACACACACACACATCACACATACACACGCTCTCTCTCTCTCTCTCTCTCTCAAGAACATCCATACCACCTACCTGAACAATAATGCCATGGACCTTTGGGTCGTCATTGAGCCGTTGCACCGACTGGACAATCTGTTAACGTAGTATCATAAACATGCTTGATAACCACAGCAGCAACATTCAACATGCCCTTCATGACAGCATTAAACAGTGAAAACAACCAACATCATTGGAACAGGTTGGTTCCCCCGTTTTCAAACGCCACCTACAGGCACGCACTGCAAGTTGTTCACTGCACCCAGCCATCACGGGACCGCAACCCTGATGAGTTCTCTCCCTGGACAAAGAACAGTGAAGCCTCCCAGTTAAAACTCCTTCCCTTTAAACCACCAGACTGTCTGCCTCATTCTCAGGTCAGTAGAGGGTTTCTCCACGTGTTGTTGTGCTATTCATCCACCAAACCTAGCTTCCTCCAGCCTGTAACAAACCAAGTTGGCCACTACAACGTCCACTTTACAGTCCAACCATAAACCAGGACAACTGAACTTCACAAAACAAAAAAAAAAAAAAACCCTACTTTTCTATATGATTTGCTCTTTTGATGTTTTCCCTGAAATCTGCAAATTCCCCAAGAACTGTTAGCCCTGATATTTGCAATAAAGAAATTCAAGAGAAAGAAAAAAAAAAAAAACATGCATTAACAAAACATCACAGAGTGGCACTTGAGGAGTGCTGATCATTCTGCAGCCATGGGGTGGCACACCGTTTACAGCCAAATCACTTCACTGTGAACTTATGTCCTCTTGGACTTTTCTCTCACACACACACACACACACACACACACACACACACACACACCCAGTCACATTTCACAGTGACCACCCAGCACACTGCTGACCTACCTCAGCCTGAGTGGAGGTGCGAGGCAGGCGGACATGCTGTGCCGTCACGCCGATCTCTGCCGATGCCTTCAGTTTCTGATTGATGTACACATTGGATCACTGCGGTCGCCCACCTGCCACAACACAGCTCAGATTCTATCTCATCTTACCTCATTTTCTCATTGTCTTACTTTTTCTCTTCTTCTCATTCTGTCTTAGGTTTTCTCATTCTTTTTTCTTAACATTTTCTCATTCTGTCTTACATTTTCTCATTGTGTGTGTGTGTGTGTGTGTGTGTGTGTGTGTGTGTGTGTGTGTGTGTGTGTGTGTGCATGTGTGTGCTACTGTGTATATGTGTGTGTATGTGTGTGCGCGCAAGTGAGCATGTGTGCGTGTGTGTGTGTGTGTGTGTGTGCATGTGTATGTGTGCGTGTGTGTGCGTGTGTGTGTGCATGTGTGCGTGCATGCATGCGTGCATGTGTGTGTGTGTGTGTGTGTGTGTGTGTGTGTGTGTGTGTGTGTGTGTGTGTGTGTGTGCTCGTGTGTGTGTGTGTGTGCGTGTGTGTGTGTTTTGTGTTTCCATGTGCATGCATGTGTGCATGCATGCGTGTTTGTACATGTGCACACATTTCCATAGGCATGTATTGATGCATACACATACACTCCTGCACACAACTGCGCCCATGTGTGTTGGGGTGAAAAGGGACAATGGACACAGAGTGCATCTCCTGACTCTACCTGCACAATGGCCAGACCAGCAATGAAGTTGGGGAACTTCTCCTTCAGGCTCTGCACCTCTTCCTTCAGCTTACGCCGAATGTCACTGTCACACATTTAACAGCAGACTGACTATCTATGTCCATCACGTTGGCATAAACCAGGATGCACAAACATTTTGTAAAAAAAAAAAAAGCATAAGTTTAAGATTAAATGTATATGTAAATTAAAAATTGTTTTTAAACATAAAGATATGGCACGTTAAATGAAATCCAATTAGAAAAAAAAAATTCAGAAAAAAAATTTATCAAAAAACTTATTTGAAACGAATACATGAGAAAATGTATATATATTATCTGTTATACACACAAGGGAATCTAGAAACACAGAGCACTGATTTGTATAAAAAGAAGAAAATCAGTCTATGGAAGGTTTCTGTCTGCAATGCAGTGTGGAAAATCTTGAACAAAGCAGCTTCCTTCCTATTAATCCCACTCTTCTTCCATTACCTGGTGAACAGCTTGATAAGTACACAGAAGGTAACTGAAACATGTCTAGAACTGGATACATTTTTTTCCCACATCTCACATTAAGCACATATGCATCTGCATGTTCAATCACATAAACACTATCCCTTTTTTCAAAGAAAACTTGAATTTCAATTTAAGTCATGGATACTTGCTTCTGATCCTGAAACACTTCCATAAATAAAGTACAGCACCCTAGAACACTGCACTGCTCAAACCCTCTTTTTCTATCCTCACTCTCCACTCCCTCATTCTCTTCCTCCACCTCATTCCACTTCTTTCAGTCTAACGTGAAAGCGTCATTAGTCAAAATGATAATGGGCCTTCATCCCACCCAGCAGTTCATCTTGCGCTGTGTGATGTGTGTGTGTTGCTCACTAAAAGCAGGTGACATTGTCGTACATGGCTTCCCTGTGACGGAGTCAGTTCTGTGGCATGACATTTAAAGGCTTTTCTGGTGTTTCTCCTCCTCATGGAAGTACTGGGAGTCTGTGGCCTAGATGATGATCATGTCTTTCAGAGGAGACCTGATGTCCTGTTACTAGTGTTTTCCTGCAGCTGACGGATCTTCGGACAATTAGGTGTTCTTCTGGTGACCAGTGTTCCTGCCATTTCACTGGTGTAACCATTGCCATGATCATCACAGAATGCATGACATAGGACACAACCTTTCTTTTCCCAAGTCTTTCAGTTAAACCAGCTGCCAAGTAAACGCATAATGTTTACAGCCCATCTGACCACTTGGGCCACATCAGGGCTGCTAGCAAGGTCAAAAAAATGAATTTAAATTACAACAGTACATATCCAAACCAAAGTCAGAGCTGAAACTAAGAGACTGATTTAAAACAAAAAGCATATCACAAACCATGTATAAGTCAGACCATGTGAAAAATCAAAAAATGAAACAAAACAAAAAACATCCCCAAGAAACTTTTTTCTTTTAAACCAGCTGGAAACTTGAGTGTTAAATGGTTTGCTGTACAGTTTGACATCACTGCTCTGACGACACCTTTCATGTACACCCAGCTGGTCACACTGAGTGTTGAATGGTGTGTGGTAGTGTTTCAGCATCTTCACCTCTCAGACGCCACCTTTCATGTACACCCAGCTGGTCACACTGAGTGTTGAATGGTGTGTGGTAGTGTTTCAGCATCTTCACCTCTCAGACGCCACCTTTCATGTACACCCAGCTGGTCACACTGAGTGTTGAATGGTGTGTGGTAGTGTTTCAGCATCTTCACCTCTCAGACACCACCTTTCATGTACACCCAGCTGGTCACACTGGGTGTTGAATGGTGTGTGATAGTGTTTCAGCATCTTCATCTCTCCAACACCACCTTTCACATACATGAAGCATAGTATTGCTTATGCCCCCCCTCCCCCCTTACCGCTCCCCATTATTATAGTAATGGGTTATGGGTAACCATAAGAAATCAAGATTGGAAGGGAAAGAAATCAAGATTGGAAGGGAGGGGAGGGGGGGGGGGGGGGGGGGGGGATGTGGCTACAAAAGTGGGATTTTGGTATTGCTTTTGTTGCTGGTCACTTTGTGGCCACTCTGACCATACAGAGACAACATACAATGTGTGTGCATGGACTTGACACAACATCCACACACACAGATCTCACAGACCTGGTTAAGGTTTCTTTCCACACACACTACTGGTGTCATTTTTTTCAACATCTAGTTAATGAAGAAAAAACACACCAAGTCTAACCCTCAAACCCGAACCAGCATGGCAGCAGCTGCTAAGTCCCTCAATTATAAAACTACAGAACTCTGTGCTAAAGCTTTAGCGGCTAGAGCAGGCAGAAGTCAATAACAGATGGTGCCAACAATTGTTCAGTCACTCCACTAAAGCATATTTTTAAAACTGGTCTGTTCTGAACTAATCATCATCATCACACACAAAATATGAGACAGCGAAGAAGAAAAGATGGAGCCAAAATACTGATGATAATAATCTTGTTTCTAAGTGGACAGATCAGCAAGCACACATGTTTTTCATCCGTTCCTTGCCCTGAAAATGGACTATGAGTGACTAGCAATGCTCGAACAAAACAAACATTTGAATTTTGATAAACATACATGTCATTTAAGTACAACACTAGTAAACATACAATGAATCGAATGATACATATGCAATTTAAGTATAACCTGAAATTATAGCTGGACTGTAGTTTACTATCAACATGAATTCAAAGAAGAATTCAAAAGAAATCTGGAGAAGTTTATATTAATTCAGATTTATTCTTCATAGAAAATACACATGGTTTCTCCCTTTTTTCCTACTATGACAAAAAACAGGCAGACAACAGACAGAAAATGAGAGAGAGAGAGAGAGAGAGAGAGAGAGAGAGAGAGAGAGAGAGAGAGAGAGAGAGAGACAAAGACAAAGAGACACAGGGAGAGGAAAAGAGAAGTGGAGGAAGAGAGAGAGAGAGAGAGAGAGAGAGAGAGAGAGAGAGAGAGAGACAGACAGACAGACAGACAGACAGACAGACAGAGACAGAGACAGACAGAGAGAAATCTACTAACAATCTCTCAGAATGTCTCTTTCTGAGTCGGAGTTATACCCTTTTCACATAAGTTTTACAAATCAAGTCTCTATCAGGCATACAAATTTCCTGCAGACAAAAAGATCAAACTTGCAACTGCAGAGGGAGGAACAGACAATGCGATGAAAGGTGCAGGGGGAAAAATCAACAGACAGTGCTCTTGGGCACCTGTTTCACATCACAGAATACTAGATTTGCTGCTTCCAAGCAGCTGGATAAAAAAAAAAGGAAAGAACCTGATGAAAAAAAAAATGGCAACTAACATGCCTGTTTCGGACAATTTAATAACAGTCAGTACATATGAATTTTGTGGCAACACTCGTGCATTACCCTTCTATCTCAATCTCTTTCATGCTCATGTGAGTGCACACACACACACACACACACACACACACACACACACACACACACACAGGCACATGCACACACACACACACATAGAGTTAAATGCACACAGACGATAGGCGATGATAACACTATCTTACCAAGTGACCTACTAGTTAGCAGCCTTGAAAAGGAGACAAGTTCGATAGACAAAGAGAGAGAGAGGACCAGGATCATTTTCTGGAGTCAATGGGGTATAGATAACCAAACACATTCTCTAGATGTTACCGTCCAGAACAGGAGAAAAAAAAAGTAAACATCCTCTCCAGTTTCATCCAGTTTTGACCAGTAAATCAGATACAACATGGTTCCAGATCAATGTGGATCAAGACAGTTCAAGGCCGATCTAAATTCAGGCCATCTCCAGTAATCCTTTTCCTATCTTAAAAACAAAAACATTAAAGATGACACAATGAACCAGGGTGTAGTTGTGCGTTGAGGAGCTGGAGTGAGCACTGTGTGATTACTACCACCAAGTTGGCATGAAAAAAAAAGTGTGAGAGTATGAAATAAAACAAAAAATACAAAAAATAAATTCGCAAAATAAAAGGAAATTAATAACTAAATAAAGAATAGTACAATTAAATAAGAAAGAATGGACTGGCCGATTGCCATCCAAGAACTCAATCATCAATCAATTTTAATTGTTGAGATAAATTCACTTACACTAAAAATGATGGATAAATTCATTGAATGTTGCCTGCTTCAAAACTAATCCGTCAATACAAGTGTTCCATAACTTCATATTGTACATCTGACTAGTAAATAATGCACAATGAATACACTGGAAAAGATAAAAGAAAAGGAAAGAAAGTCAAAAAAGGTCTACATACATTCATCAGGGTGTGTGTGTGTGTGTGTCAGGGTGTGTGTGTGTGTGTGTGTGTGTGTGTGTGTGTGTGTGTGTGTGTGTGTGTGTGTGTGTGTGTGTGGTGTGTGATCTGTTTTGACAATCTGCTGGGAACACTTTTCTTTTTTTATATTCAATCCAAATTTTACTGCTTTAAGACAGGGCTTTTTTTTCTTTTCATGGCATAATTGTTTTCACCTCACACTGCATCCACACTCCACGAGCCAAAATTTCACACTGAGAGAAAATTAGAAGGACCCAGGGAATCCTGTGGAAACAGACTGTGGTGGTTCAGAGGGCAATGTGTCCCAACATGCCATCCTTTCATCCTGTACACTTAGTGGCCTGACGGTGTAGTCCTGGCTGTTTAAAGTCTGAACGGCTGTGAGAACAAAGTCAATCCAGAGAGTACTTTCAATACTGACAGAAATGAACATGTCAGAAGACTGAATTCTTCTGATGCACTGGAAAGCAAGGTGACAATTTCTTCAGCTGAATTTGAAGATCATTTCAAAATCATTTTACATACCGAAAATACATAAAAGACAGGAACCCAGACATGACTGATTTGCAGTATGTTTCTTCACCATTTATTATTTTCTTATTCATAACATGATTCTGGTGATAGAGATGACAACCAGAAAAGAACTCTATACAATTTACAAAATGTGTAAAACAAACAAAACTGAATACCTGTTTTGACAACAGCCATGTCAGAACACATGCATAGCCCCTGTCTGCGTGTCTGTGTGGGCTGTATGTGCATGCACATTATACTCTGTGCGTGTGTGTGTGCATGTGTGTGTGTGTGTGTGTGTGTGTGTGTGTGTGTGTGTGTGTGTGTGTGTGTGCGTGTGTGTGTGTGTGTGTGTGTGTGTGTGTGTGTGTGTGTGTGTGTGTGTGTGTGTGTGTGTGTGTGTGTGTATGCGAGTGTGTGTAAGAGCGTGTATGCGTGCATGTGTGAGAGGGGGGGGGGGGGGGGGGGGGGGGGGGGGGGGGGGGGGGGGGGGGGGGGGGGGGGGGGGGGGGGGGGGGGGGGGGGGGGGGGGGGCTGAGTCTGTGTGCACATGTGGTAAGCAAGCATACATCTTTTTTTCTATTTTTGTGAGCATAGTGAGACAGACTGACAGAAAAGGGCTGCACAGAGAAGCACACACACAGATTTTCTAACAACTCAGAAGAGCAATAACTGTGAAGACAGAATACACTCATTTTAAGCTGTCAGCACATACTGTGACCAAAAAAAATGAAACATCAGATTTCCCTCCTGTACTAACTTCAAATGTCATTGCATTCAAGTGTGTGAGTTTATGCACATGCTGGTGTATCTGTCCATAGGGTCCATTCTCATGTATGCATACACAACTCTGCGTATGTTTGAAAGAGCAGTGGGTGTGTATACTGGACTTGTTTGTGTGTGTGTGTGTGTGTATGTGTGTGTGTGTGTGCGCAAGTGTGCATGTATGTGAGTGTATGTGTGTGTCTGTGCATATAATACATATACATGGGCATGTGCACAATTGGGGATGACTACTTCATGTGCCTACACTTGCTTAAATCTTCCTCTTCCTTCAGGTGCACACTTCCGACTGCTTGAAGATTATTTCATATTTGAGGGAGTGAAAAAGGACAAAAAAAAACAAATTACTGAAACAAAAATACACCTTAAAAGGCAAAAAAAGTACCAACTAGTACTGGACGAAGTGGTGCTGTATGTGGAACTGCATGCACTGATGCAGACTAAACATTTTGTATGCTGCAAATAAATGGAAGCCAAGCACAACCCCAGACACAGCCTTTTCACATACCCTGGCCCACAAAGTTCTGCACTCTAACCATCAGTACAAAACAATTCACATACCTTGGCCCAAAAAGCTCTGCACTCTACCCATCAGTACAAAAACAATTCACATACCCTGGCCCACATAGTTCTGCACTCTCTACCCATCAGTACAAAACAATTCACATACCCTGGCCCACATAGCTCTGCACTCTACCCATCGGTACAAAACTATTCAATTCACATACCCTGGCCCACATAGTTCTGCACTCTACCCATCAGTACAAAACAAACTACAGGTGGTGGTGGCGAGAAATTAACGGGGAGGAGGGAGAGTGGGGAAAGTCTTATAGCTCATATTGAAACAAACTACCTGTACACATTAAAAAAACAAAAGATTTGAATACTTTTAAAAACCTTCTGAATACTAACGCAGAGTTAAATACGTTAAAATTCCAATTTGATTGATAGAATAATAGAGTAAAATATATCCTGAGCATATGTATGCATTATGCAACCACTATTTATTATATAAATAAGATGATTGGGACACTAAAAGCTGTGACTTTTGTGTGAGGCTATAGATCTACAGTCCCAAGTGAACTGAACTAAACTGAACTGTGTAATATGTGCTCACAAATGTCAATACTGTTTTGTTCTTTAACATTTCATGCTCTTGTATGACATCTAAACAGAACTTTAATCCATTTTCCTGATGAAAAAAAAAAAAAAAAAAATAGCAGTAACAGAGAACTGAAATGTTGACATTGAAAACCTCAAATTGTAACATTAGTCTTACTCATCATTCCCTTCACTCCAAATGTCAAAGCCCAACCAACCAAAACTGTCAAACAACATGACTTCAATCCTTTATTCCTTTGTGAAAAAGGGGATTGGTATCCACTGGTTCATCACAGTGTCAGAAGCACTAGCCAACCGTCTTAGCTTTAGCTGCCAATAAAAAAAAAAAAACAACCAGTCAAAATCTAAAAATGAAATGTTACTTTGTCTGACTTACTGTTACTTTGACTTTCCAAACTGATGGAATCATTTCACTTGTACAAACTTTAATTTCATATAGATACTGAATACGTCATTCAGTCATTTATAACCAATCTGACTGGCTGTATAATTTTGCATCAAAAAATTCATTAGAATAAATCAGAGAAATCAATTGTACTTGAAATGTAAGTAAAACGAAAATAAACAGTACAAACTCTCCTTGCCTAAACGAAAAACTGAACGACCCGGTCGCCCTTTCAATTTCAATTCAGTACACAGTTTTCTATTCAAAGAAAAGTTGCCTCCACCCCAAAACGAATACTTGAATCTTAACTGTAGCCGTGGCGGCCGTTAAACAGGATGATAGTGTGTGAGTTACCACTTGTTTACGTGGACAGCCTCAGGAGTATTCTGAAAGTGTGTTTTGCACGTGCATGTACCTTCAAACATCAACTAGCTTAAAAATGCGGACTGTCCAGACGAAAATAATCACCTTGAAACAGCTTTGCCATCCAAAATTTGAGCCATGGTTAGGTCAGGTCGCGGGTAGGAGAGGACCTCGTGGTGCAAGTTCCGTAACTCTGTGTAAACAACTGCGAAGGACGTGCGCCAGCAAATCTGTTCGCTGTGAAAAAGTGTGCAATACGCGATGTATTGACTATTAATCTAAAGTATTCTATCATTACTGGGGTTAATCACAAATATTCTATTCCTTTAAAGTTAGTGGATTAAAACTGTATGTAACGCTTTTGTTGGTTAAACTCATACTTCTTTTTGCGAGTGGATTTATAGCAAACTGAAAGTCATTGCTACTGCAGACGATGTACGTTCATTCTCATGACATTGTTCATGGTTTGCTATAGGTAGGTTTGTCTTACGATACACTTTCTTTTTCAAAATTAATAGTTGCATTCACAACTTTTCAATGGCTACACCGTCACTTCCACGCAAACTGAATCCTCTGCTGACAATACGTAGAACTGTTATATCACACCACATACTCCTTGTTTTTCTTTCGTTTATCACGTTATCCTTGATAATAGGAAGGTATGTTTATCACAAGCACAACAAACGTGGTTCAGATAAAACACATATTGTACTTAATTAGAACACCAAAGGCTTTGTAAACGTTTTTTTTCGTACCTGATTAGCCACAGCCGTGATCCAGTTGTCACCCCTCTGTCATCCTACACCAAGTGTGACCTAAGTTAAGTTTGGATGCCCTCCTTAAAGCCGACACTGATAAGCCCGTGTGTGGTTCTTCTTTCTTTTCACTAGACTGGTAGTGACCTGTACAGTCTCTGTGTGTATGTGGTGACCTTTGGCAAGAAAACGGTCAATGGGCTTCTGTCAATGACCTGACTGTCCAAGCGGGGTGACATAGGCTACTAGCATTTTAACCCGGAGGGGCCCGATCCATTACCGCCCCCACCCTCTTCTGGAGAGAGAGAGAGAGAGAGAGAGAGAGAGAGACTGTGTGTTCAAACTGGTTCTTATTGCGATGGCTTCTCTCACTATCCCTCCATCCCACTGCCCACTTCTCCTTCCCATCCTTCTCCAGCCATCAGTGTGTGTCTGTGAGTACACGCTTGCGTGTGTGCGAGCATGCGTCCGTGCATGCGCGTGCATGTGTGTGTGTGTGTGTGTGTGTGTGTGTGTAATTGTACACACACACACACACACACACACGCGCACACAAGTTCTGTTATGCGCAGTTGTACACACACACATACACAAACACACTCACACTCTCCCTCACTCTCTCTTACACTCGCATGGAGGCAGATATATGAACACACAAAAATCAAATCAAGAACAATTTATTGCAAGATGAATCTTTCATTGCACAGACACGCAAAAAGTCATACATAACAAACATCACCAACAACCATGGAACAGTGATTAGAATTGCAGAATGTAAGGGCTGGGAGGTCAAAGGTTCAATTCCCATCAAGAACATTAACTTGGGTTTTTCAGCCTAAAATGGATCCTGCCAAAAGTTATGTGTGCTATGTGCTCAAACTGGAAGATTGGAGCCACATCTCTCTACTTTCCTGACGATCACTGCAGGTTTCTGTATCTCTTGGTTGTTGCCAGGATAAATAATGAAAGGTAGTGTATGCAGCAGACCTATCATGAAGTCTGTGACCAAAATGGAGCTCATAAGCGTCACACTTCATCAGCCCCATTCTGATTTGATGAAAAAAAAAAAAAAAAGGTTCAAATTCTGTGGTCCTTCATGTCCAGCTGTCCTGGTGACCCCAGTTTTTATTTGCTCTCCAAACCCGTGCCTGCGATGAGTTCATCTTAGTTGTTGGAATAGGCAAGTTCATTGGCACTGTGACTAGTCCTGGTAAAGCCCTTTAGAGGAAGATGATCACTCACAGTGACACCACGACTAAGGAATACCTGTAATCAGTAGGAAGCTAAGTAGCTGGTGTCTTGTGTAGGCTGGATCAGGTCAGGCACCACTGAACACCACTAAAGTGACCAAACAGTGCAGAAACTACTCTGGTGGGTTGCTTCACAACGAATTGATACTGGACACTCCACAGGCACTGCCAGTGCTAGGGCTGCGACAATATAAACCTGGGTGGGTGTTGTGAATGAGAAGCCAGACTGATCAGGGCGGAAGTAATACCACATGGGGGAGGGCATGAAAAATGAGACTTGCAGATTTATAAAAATGTATGTAAAGATGAAGGTCCAATAGTCTAATGGCCATGGGGACAGTGCACTGTTGTTAGGCTTTGCCATGTCCAAAGCACAGCATTACAGAAGGCAGAGGCAGAGTCCATCTGTGTAGTTCCTCCACCCTAACATTCTCTGACCTCAATCCCATTAACTGAGTGCACAGACAGGGTTTTCAAGCTGTAAAGATATGACTCTGCTAGTCCTTCACCTCACTAAGTGTTGGCTCAGCAGCCATTCTATTTGACTGTGGGCCTCTCTCTCTTCTTCACACACACACACACACACACACACACACACACACACACACAGATGCACACATAACAAGCCAATACAAAATCATTATTGAAGAGGAAAAAAAAAAAAAAAAATTCAAAGTCACTGCCACCACATTTATGAAACAACATATCACAACAACATGATTGGAAGACCAGACAAAACAGGTACATGTTGAATGAGATTCAGAAGCTTTCTGACAAGCAAAACTGTGGTTTTTCCACTCAGTCATTTTCAATATTTTTCTTTTCCCATTTTGGAAATCATCAAAGTAATGAACCCAGTCTCAAGACTGCTAAAATGTGAAATCACTGCATTATCAGATACAGCAAAAACCAAAGTGTATGCATGGGACTAACAAATATGGCAACCATTGGTCTTTTCCCCTTTTCTTCTCAGATCTAACCAAAAAAGTAAAAAAAAAAAAAAAACATCACTTTCAAACAAGAATGCGTGCACCAATAAGTCTTGACAGACATGTTATGCAAAACATTACATATCTTAAATTGTGTAAATCATATATTACTCCAAACACACACACACACACACACACACACACACACACACACACACACACTCACGCACACATACACATTTTCATTACACAGACAAAGCTGACCATAAATTCTACCCTCTCCACAACCCAATGGGATAAAAAAAAAAAAAGACATACAAATAAAATAAAAGCTAGCCAGCTATAACTGATCAAAGATGTATCATAAACCATCTAGGAAGCCAGCACCACAGCACAGTGGCAAAGCCACTGGCTGACAGTTGGGCCACTGTTGTTGGGATTCATCAAAAATTTGTACAACTCTGTACAGTTTTTCTGCCCTGACCAAAATCTACTCAAACTTGCTGTTTGTTTTGAATTTTTTTAATAAATAGGATGACTGAAAGAGCATAACAAAGTGTCGGTTCCTCACAAACTACCACTGAAAAACAAAGCCCAGCTCTTCACAAATGATGTTCACTATGGCTGGGTCATAGGAAAGGTACCTGTACTGCCCAGGCCTGGCTGACACTTATTTCCATCACAAAAGCAGGTACAGGAGTTCAAATCGTTGGAGCGCCAACGCCATCAGGGAAAACGGCAAAAACTGAAAACTGAGACTACACTCATTATCAGCTGATGTCAAGCTATTGTGACCAATCAATGTTATTCCAGTCAGAGATTGCAGCTACAAAATATGAAACCTTTCAAGAGCAGAAGTGCACTACATCAACTGTTTTGACTGGCAGGTGTAACGGCTAATCGCCACGGACTATTACACATTAACAAACAGTGTCACAAATCATCTCAACATGCCTCCAAAGAAACCAACCTGAAATTTTCACAAACCAACCTGAGATTTTCAGCCAATAAGCAGTGAAGCATGTGTGTGTGTGTGTGCGTGTGCGTGCGTGCGTATGTGTGTGTGTGTGTGTGTGTGTGTGTGTGTGTGTGTGTGTGTGTGTGTGTGTGTGTATGAGTATTTTCAGTTCCCACTCTCAGTTCATTCAATTATGTTAGACTTAATTATGTATAAAACATCTAGACTGATGGTATTCTGAAACAATGTACAGTTCACCAGAGTCCTCTTCTACAACCCTGAACCACTACGGATTTTAACAGCATTTTCATAATTCTGCAGTCCTAAACCATTACAGATTTTAATAGCACTGTCATAAAAAGATTCAAACCCTGTGGTTTTTCATACAGTGTAAGGAAAGGCAAAGGGAACAAAAGGAAAAAAGAAATGTCAAAGCACCTGGCATATATCACACACATAAATGAAACATGTTTCATGCCTACATAAGCTCCCAACAGAGTGTTTCTCTACCTTTCCTGTGTGACATACCTTTGTCTGAAACAGATTGTGAGAGTATTTCATGCATGTTTTCATTTTGTGACATGCTCCAGATTGGTTAAAAAAAAAAAAAAAAAAGTAAAAAAAACAAGTACCATGAGCCAAAGAACACACAGATGACACATGAGAATGTCTGCTTCAAGCAGGCCAAGAGTGTTATCAAAACATATCTGATTTAAAATCGTTAACATGATAATTTTTCTTTTTTTTTTTTTTTTTTTTTTTGCTGTCCCATCTTCTGTACCACCTCAGTGGCGCGCTGCACCCATGCCGCTCTTCTCACGTCTCTGTTCACAGCCACAGCCTGGCCTGGTCTACACTGCCCCAGCACCAGCAATCCACTGTCAGGAGGCAACCCACCAGAAGACACTGCACTGCTGCCAAGTCACTTCGGTGTGTTCAGTGGCGCCTGTTCTGATCCAACACAAGCAAGACACCGCCTACTAAACCCCCTACTGATGACAATAATTGCTTAGTCACGGAGCCGACATGAGTGAGCTGTCCCTGTGGAGGGCGCCACCATGTCTCTCCAATGACAGCCCTCATGAACTTGCCGATACCGGTGACCCCAACAGCATCAAACCAAGGCCACAAACAACAAGAGGACATCGAAACTGAGGTCACCATGAGAGCAGGGCATGAAGGGCCACAAAATTTGAGACTTTTTTCAAATGCTGACTGATGAGAATGAGGATGATGAAGATGATGCTAAGGATTTCCATTCTGGTCTAAGACTGCGTGACAGGGCTGTACTCTTTGCTTATTTTCATAATATACCCCGCATCAACGAGGCCCGAGGGATACAGACACCTGCAGTATTAGTCAGGAAATCTGAGCAACACTCTCAGAGATGCATCCATTGAGTGAATGAAACTCTCTGTCTGCTCCCAATCTTCCAAAACTTGAGCCAGTAACAAACTCAACACTGGGTAGGAGCTAGTCAGGACAGAAAAATCCCACATGACTCTGATGGGGAATTGAACCCACAACCTCCCAGCCAGGAGTCTGCGACGCTAACCACTGCACCACGGCGGCTAGTTCATCAATTCTAGATCTGATCAATGTATTCCTGTGCCACTTGGTGAACAGCACAGGAGATTAGAAGGCCAAGTAAGACAGAAGAGGAAGAAGTTGGGGGAGGAGGGGAGGGGGAATGAGGACAGTTGCATCTCTTTTTTCAAGACCTGTTAAGCCCCTCAGAAACCCAAGCATAATACAGCAAGCTGAAAAAATGTCATCTGAGGCAACAAGTGTCATCTCAAAGCAAGCACCACAAATTTCCATGATATTTTTTTCCGCTGAAAGGATTCACATTCAGATTCTTCAAATGCCATCTTAGATTGAACTGAACGTGCCTCTATCCAAATCAGTTATATAGTTTTTCACTGAAGAGACTCACATTCAGATTCTTCATGTGATTTTCCAAATGCCACCCAAGACTGAACCAACAATGCCTCTATCCAAACCAGTAATCCCCCTTTGTTAAATGCATTCAGCAATATAACTGCCAGGTATGGCAGAACTGTACTGTAGAACATACCACTGTTGGCTTATTCAAGAATAGTAGACGCTGTCTTCCACATAGCTCACAAAGACCATGGAAGCAGCTTTCTCAAAAGTGTCATTTTGGTAATCTGTGGAGGAATAAAGTGTAAGAAAGTGTTAAATGTGGAATGAGAGCCTTCAAAAGCGTGATTTATTACTCCCACAGTGGAAAGTAAACAGGTCTGCTCTTGATTTATTTTGTACACCTGGACATGCAGTGCAACTCACTTGAACCTGGCCAGTCTGGCTGAGAGTAATTTATCATGTGGCGTGCTTTATGATGAAATGGCTTCGAACAGTCATTACTCTAAATTTGTTGTGCCTCAGTGCAGAGCATGTTTGATTCTGAAAACATTGAGGGTTCCCACTTGTCCACAGATCTGCTGATTTTCAAGAAACGTGAAACCATAAAAAGTAAAAACAATATACAAAAAAAAGACAAGAAAAGATTAAAAAAAAAAACACACACACACACCAAAAAAAAAGGATGTGTGTTGCTGTAAGTGCTTATCAGCAGAATGGGAGGAAGTGGAACCCAAGCAGTGCTGGCCACGTCTGTTGCAAGCCAACAGGTGACACTGATGGGCAGACAAGGAGTGCTGACCACGTCTGTAGCAAGCCAACAGGGGACACTGATGGGCAGACAAGCAGTGCTGACCACGTCTGTAGCAAGCCAACAGGGGACACTGATGGGCAGACAAGCAGTGCTGACCACGTCTGTAGCAAGCCAACAGGGGACACTGATGGGCAGACAAGCAGTGCTGACCACGTCTGTAGCAAGCCAACAGGTGACACTGATGGGCAGACAAGGAGTGCTGGCCACGTTTGTTGCAAGCCAACAGGTGACACTGATGGGCAGACAAGGAGTGCTGGCCACGTTTGTTGCAAGCCAACAGGGGACACTGATGGGCAGACAAGGAGTGCTGGCCACGTTTGTTGCAAGCCAACAGGGGACACTGATAGGCAGACAAGGAGTGCTGGCCACGTTTGTTGCAAGCCAACAGGGGACACTGATGGGCGACAAGCAGTGCTGACCACGTCTGTAGCAAGCCAACAGGGGACACTGATGGGCAGACAAGGAGTGCTGGCCACGTTTGTTGCAAGCCAACAGGGGACACTGATGGGCAGACAAAGGAGTGCTGGCCACGTTTTGTTGCAAGCCAACAGGTGACACTGATGGGCAGACAAGCAGTGCTGGCCACGTTTGTTGCAAGCCAACAGGTGAGACAAAACAGTGACTGCAGACAAAACAGTGACTGCAGACAAAACAGTGACTGCAGACAAAACAGTGACTGCAGACAAAACGGTGACTGCAGACAAAACAGTGACTGCAGACAAAACAGTGACTGCTCAATCTCACAACAGAAATTCACATGATATCTCATGAGATCAGTTTCATCATGCTGGTAAGATTTCAGATGCTGTGTTTGAACTGAAGGTGTGTGATAATGTCAGCACTATAAACGAGTTCAAATTACACCATTCTGAATATTAGTTTCAAAATTTCTGCAGAAGGAGGGACATGTCCCCTGGACTCCTTACAATTCCTAAGATCTCCACCGTAACATTCTTGAACATCAGGGCACCTGACAAGAATTAAACACCAACAAAGAAAAAGTACCCAATATAGGGATTCAACCATGCGTACTTTAACTACAAGAAGAAATCAAAATTTTATGTCAGACAGACTGAAAAATAATACCACGTTCCTCTGGCTGGAACTGCCTTGCAAAGTGACAGTCCAAGGAAAACAAAACACTGGAAATTCAAAATGCTCAAAATATCACACCACACAGCACGTCTATGTTAAATATCTCACCAATCAAAAACTGCCAACAAGACACAGGCAATGACTTCATGCAGCACCTGTTTCTACCCACCACATCATTTCTCATGTTCTCTGTCAGTCATTCCATGTCAATCACTCACAGTATGCAGATCATCTATGTCAGTAATGAATGTCCCTCATCACAACAACTAACATGATGGAACTGCACACTATCTCTTCGTTCCAGAGCTGTCCAGACTTTTCATGGTTTTGATGCACAAGAGACAAGCCAGGCCTGTGTGTTCAGGGTCCACGTTGATGCTCTGGATGATGCCGTCTTCCACCACCACCAGAGAGTACCTGCAACACAGGGGACACAATCAGAGAGCTTCGCCTGCATTCCATCAACGAGGATCAGACTCTGTCGCTGACACATGAATCACACCGCACTGCACTGTACTATGTTGTATTACATTGCATCATACCAGCACTGCTGTTACCCATTTTCTGTGTCATACTGCCTTCCATTTATATCACATCAATTTCTTGGTAAAACAGGATTTTGTCAAACATAACTGCAGGTTTGGTTGTTTAAAACGAAAGTCTCACAAAATCCTTTGACTGCGTCCATGCAATCTCCCTTTTCCATCACAATGAACGAGTGGAGGTTCAGCACTCAACTAAAGTTGGACTTAGAACGATGTTCACATAAAAAAAAAAAAAAAAAATCTTCCTAAATACTACAGGCTAGAATCAAGCTGAACATAACAGCATACAGATTGTTTGTTTTTAACATTGTTTTTTTTGTTGTTGAAAAGTTCTTATATTTGAATATCAAACTCTAACAAAAACTGAACAAGACATTTAATCGTTGATAATTTTTACCCATATCTATTAACACTTTTCCTGAATTGATTTGTTGTACCACTATCACTAATAAATGAAACAAAAAATGGAGAGTATGACAAGGGTCAACATCCAAAGGAAGTATGTACGGTGGCCTTGCAGAGGGGCCTGAAAATCACGATTCTGCTGCACAAAGACAGAGGCAGTGAGATTTTCGACTCATCCCTCTGTGTGCAGACTTCTATCAGCATCATGGTCTGCAGCCTCTACCTCCATGCACCAGTTTTCTTGATGTCAAAGTTCCTATTCAGGTGTCATGGTGCAAATTTACTGCACGGTTGATGCCTGACTCCACCAATCAGATGACAGCTCAATCAAACATGGAGTGCTATAAACAGCAGAGCAAGACAAGATGGCCGACTTGAAAAAAAGAAACACAAATCAAACGAACTATAACAGAGGCCCTGAAAATCAAAACAATCATACCTTACCTGCATACCACAACAGATACCATACAGTTTGCAATATCACCATTCTAGATGAGAGTTTCCAAACATGGAATGCGCACAAACAAGATGCAGGAAAACTGTTGCTTGTTTGCAAGAACACAACGCATGCAGCAAGCATCAAGAACCGTAAGCATGATGACAACTGATTCTGCATTCTGAATCCTCATCTGCCATAACCCTGAAGAAACAGAACTGGACCATTTGTCAATGATCATGCTAGTTTTTTGGTTTTGTTTCCCACTAGAACTGCCCTGACACAGTCAGCAAATGGGTCGGACAAAACTGGACCTAGGATCAGGCAGAGTCCAAAGTGTTTTCATCATTTGTCCTGACCATCCAATCTCAGTCCAGGGTGTTTAACAGTCTGAAACAGAGGTGACTGATTTTCATCTCTTTTTTGTTTTGTGTTTTGTTTTGTTTTTTTTTCGATTTAACAGAATTTTTGGTTATTTAACCCTCTTCCGTATGCACTTATCTGAGCTTAGTTATGCCGAAACCATCGGCAAGGTAAGTAACTCCGTAATTTGAACATGGTTACCCAATTAAAAAATTAATTTAAAAGAGAGGAAAGGAATAATGAAAAGAAAATAATTTTTAAAATTCCTACGAATATATATGTTGCTATATCGTAAGTTTGAAGAATGTCACATAAGCCATTTACTCGGGAAAAAAAAAAAAATCTTCTTCAGAACTTTCTTCCAAATTGTTGTTCATCATACCTCGAACCTCATCCCAGTCAAAATCTAGGTCACTCTAAGCTTCATTACCCAGCACTTTCACCAAGTCTATGCCGTAAATCTACAAAATCACAGTATCTCCATCACTAAATCTCATTACAGAATGGCAGAAATCAAGGTCAGCCATGGTGAAAAAACAGCATTTCGACCTCAAAACTTAAAAAATTTGCAATTCAAGAACCACAGCACGCATCGACTCTCGCGTTTTTTTGCAAACAGAAGTAAATGGCTACAGGAAGAAGGAAGTCACGTTCTTGCGAGACTTCCTTTTCTACGAAAAACATGGCGGCGCCCATTGTTGCCACGTTTTACCGGGCGCTGGCAGGTGCTCAGCCTTTTGGCTGTGTGATTTCCGGTCGGGTGCTAGCGGGCGCCCGCTTGTCAAGAGTGTTAATGAAGCTGTTTGGATCCCATCCGATTATCTGTGCCCACCGAACTTTTAGTTTGTTCATTTAAGTGTAAATAGTACTAAACTATTTGATGCCAACTGCAAAAAGGAAACAAACTGTCAAAACACACAGAATTTCTTCTTTGAGTTTTACTTTGTTCACTGCAAAAGAACATTAGAAGCTACCAGGAAATGTGAACCCTCTATACAATGACCTCACCATGAACTGTAAGTCACATGCAAGAAAGAGTAAAATCTAGTGCACAGTAAAATACATGTGTAATGTCTATGTAATCATGATTTCCTGTTCACTTACTTTTGTGAACGATTTGTACCCAGCAGTTTTTTGCACTCTATCTCCATGCCCATCGCCCTGGTGAACTCTCCTCTGGGGTCAGCCAGCATGCGAATCTGGGAAAAAAAAAAGATCAAAAGATGTTAATGAAACAAAATATACAGGCCTGAGAGTGTGTGTGTGTGTGTGTGTGTCTGTGTGTGTGTGTGGGCGGGGGGGGGGGGGGGGGGGGGGGGGGGGGGGGGGGGGGGGGGGGGGGGGGGGCTGGGGGGGTGTTTGCTTGTTTCCCCATCCTCATGAGGACTTCCTTCTACAATACTGTCATCAGAAGACCTCATGTCCTCAGAATGTTTTTTGTGAGAACTGAGTGCCATGAAGTCCAGTTATATACTTTCAGTTCTGGAGGCAGCACTCACAATCTACGAATTTTTTTACCTTAACAGAAAAGCAGATTTCGGACATGCTTCTCCACTGCAGCGATGAGATTCAGTCAGTTCGTACAGTCTTCACTTTCAAGTTCTCGTAAGGTATGCAAAATGTCATAGCGTGTAATGCTGTGTGCATACAAGAATATGAGTGGGTGTGCATGTGTGTGTGCGTCTGCGCGTGTGCATGTGTGTGTCTGTGCATATGCATGCACTGCATGCGTGTGCATGCATGTGCGTGCTTGTGTATGGCATTCGTGAACGCTGACATATTCTAACCTCCTTTGACTTTGGCCACATTTCTTGCCAGTGTTATGACTGTCCACTCTCCCTACTTTCAGTAGGGCCTAGAACTCAGATACATACATGGGGTAAGAAAAACGTTTCTTATCAGTGAACGAATTAAAGCCTCCCCAGCATGTGTCCCAGGTATGTGTAGAGCGGAGTTATCTCAGAAATGTGGCCAGACAGTTCCCATGGCCTGGCAATATGTCTTTTTCTGCTGCAGTCATACTGTCTTCACATGAAGGAGGGGTACCAGTCAACATGCAATGAAGGCCACTTAGCATGACTCTGAATAACATGATATCCAGTTTAGGCAAGGAAAGTTTGCCTTCCCGACAAAAAACCTTTACAGTACCTACACTCAAAATTCCCCTGCTAAACTAAATGCTTGATAACAAGTCTCTGTTTTAGACAAGTAAATCACAAAGTCCTGTGCAGCCAAAATAGTCAACTGCTGACCTGTTTAGCGCAAAAAATGAAACAGTTCTAGGTTTCTAGCATCATAGCTAGATGTCCGGCCATTTTCATGACAATAGTGACAATGAAATTGCCGAAAGGCATTTATTTAATTTTTTTTACTTTTCTCTGTAATCCCTTTCAAATAATTGCTATGCTGCAAATAATCACAGGCTTGAAAGACTGCTGTCCTGGCTTTGTCCAATGTAAGCTATCCATTGATTTTTCTTTTTTTTTTTTTTTTTTTACGCAGCTGAAACTCCTGCGGACACACCTTGTACAGACAGGCAAGGGTTAATCCCATCTACCCAACAAAGGGAGTGGAGTTTTATGTGTATGACCCATTTTTTATCCCGCCATTAAGACAGCCATACTCCATCTTCAGGGAAGGTGCATGCTGTATGTAATGTGTCACCCATACCAACGGCCAAACTGGCCTTCTCTTCTGAAAGTTAGTGATGGGATTTTACGTGTGTGCAAGATGTTATGCGTGCGTCCACACACAGAACCTCGTTTTACAGTCTAATTCGAACGACTGTATGGGAAATGGAGTCAGAACCAATGTTAACTCTGAATGAAAAATCCCCCTGTACCAAAACAGCCCTGCGGAGACTCAAACCAACGACCCCAAGATCACTAGTCCGGCGCTCTACCACTGAGCTATTCCAGCCCCCATCCACTGATATGAAAAATAGGAGAAAAAACATTTTGCCCTTTTGGCAGTTGTCCACACTGAACTGGCATTGTTGGCATGTTCTGCCTGTCCCATTTCTATTTTTATCATTATAGTCCAGTCATGCACACAGGGCCTTTTCAGAACTGTCACCAAGGCGGGGGGGGAAAAAATGGTTCAATCCTGGAAAAGGAACACGTCACAGTGACAATATATATATATATATATATCATAAAAAACTGTAGTTAAACCAGTGATGTCAGGTAAGGCTGATAAAAAAAAAAAACACTGTGAGGAGAGACGCAAGCCGTCCTACCCCTTTCCCCTCCCCTCCCACTCATTCTTGCCTCTACCACCACCCCTGCCCTGATGTAAACAAAAGGAGAGAAAAAGAAAAAGAAATACATTTACATACAACACACTAAACCTTTAAAAAGCCACATGGACAAAAATAAACTATTGTCCACCCTGTACAGTCACCTCTCACAACCCAGTCACCAGGATACCCCCCCCCCCCCCCCCCCCCCCACACACACCCCACACATCCAAACAAAAATTGGCATGTTATATGGAGGAAAAAAAAAAAGACATGTAAAAGGCTATCTTGGACACACAGACAGGAGAATGGCAGAAAAAAAACATTAAGGTACAGTAACAATACTTTCTTTTTTTTTAAAGGCAGTCAAAGACAGTATGAGAAATGGGGAAGTAACTGAGACAGTACTTCCACAAGTTGAGGAAACACTTTGTATTAAAACAGCTTCCTGGAAGCGAGCTCTGCCAGCTGGAAGTCTACAGTCATAATCATCTTTGGAATAGATCTGACTGTTCCTTCACAAACAACACGGGAAGCAGTAAGCCCGTAAACAATGAAGAGTTGACGACATCTAGTGGAGGTTATCAACCAAAGAAAAAACATTCCTGCCTAGCAGCGAGGCAACCTTACCCACCTTCCCATCAGCCTTGGTGAATTTGCCCCAAGCGTCCATGACGAATGGGTCGTTGACCGCGATGCAGCTGATGACGTAGCCTTCCTCCTGCACAGCCGAAAACACAGCATCTAAACTGACTAGGGCACATATGCGTACAAAGCCTTCAGACAGGGTCAAGTTTGGTTACCCAAGATAAAACAGTAGAAATGAAATCTGGCAGTCATGTCATACTGACAACAACAGGACAAATTAGGCGCTGCTTTCGACAGAATGAGCAGGTTGGATGTGTGCTGGGTTCCAGGTCCCTGAGACAAGAGAAAAGAAGAAATGTCTACCAGCCGCCGTGGCGAAGTGGTTAGCGTCGCGGACATAATGCGGCTGGGAGGTCGTGGGTTCGAATCCCATCAGAGAGTCATGTGGGTTTTTCTGCCCCGACCGGCTCCTACCAAGAGTTGAGTTTGCTGCGGACTCAGTTGGGAAGACTGGGACCACACAGTCGAGTTTCATCCAAATTTCCTGACCAACACTGCAGGTGCCTGTGTCTCTCGGGCCTGGTTGACGCCGGGATATATTATGAAAGGAAGCGTAGAGTACAGCCCTGTCATGTAGTCTCAGACCGAAATGGAAATCCGTAGCATCATCTTCATCATCCTCATTCTCATCGATCAGCATTAAAAAAAAAAAGTCTCAAATTTCTGTGGCCCTTCATGCCCTGCTCTCATGGTGACCTCAGTTTCGATGTCTTCTCCACGTCTGTGGCCTTGGTTTGGTTCCGTCGGGGTCACCGGTATCAGCGAGTCCATGGGGGCTGTCGTTGGACGGCACGGACGTGGTGGCGCCCTCCAGAGGGAGAGAGCTCACTCACGCCGGCTCCGCAACTAAGCAATTATTGTCGTCAGTAGGGGCTTAGTAGGTGGCGTCCTGCGTATGTTAGATCAGAACAGGCGCCACTGAACACACCACCGAAGTGACTCGGCAGCAGTGCAGTGTCTCCTCTGGTGGGTTGCCCCCTTGACGACTTGATATTGACTACTACTCCACTGGGATTGCCGTTGCCGGGGCTGCGGCGGGACCAGCCGGGCTGTGGCTGTGGACGGGGGGTGTTGGAATGAGCGGCGTGGGTGCACTGCCTCTGAGGTGGCGCTGAAGTTGGGACAGCAAAAAAAAAAAAAAAAAAAAAAAAAAAAAATGTCAGCTCCATGTGACAAAAAGAAATGGAATACTGACTGAGCATACTGCTCATGCCACAGCAACCACCTGAAACGTCCCCACTAGATCTGGCAGGACGGTCTGGAAGGTGAAAAAATATATATATCATGATCCCCCCCCCCGTAGGCTTAAAAGTGCTGATGATGAAATCAGGCAACTGTCACACATTCAAAAGGTGTACTTCTGTTTTGTTTTTTCTAATCCAAACTGAGAACGAAACTGTTCCCAAAATAAACATTTACAATCTAAAGTCAGTCTTTTTCTCTCTCTCTCGCTGTCTCTTACTCTGTGTGTGTATGTGTATGTGTGTGTTTGTGTGTGTGTGTGTGTGTGTGTGTGTGTGTGTGTGTGTGTGTGTGTGTGTGTGCGTGTGTGTGTGCCCCCATGTGTGTGTGTGTGTGTGTGTGTGTTGTGTGTGTGTGTGTGTGTGTGTGTGTGTGTGTGTGTGTGTGTGTGTGTGTGTTTTCTGGAAAGGAAATCAATAATGGAAAAAAAAAAAAACAGGTGCATATCTGCAGAAATGGACAGTTCATATCCCTGTGTATACGAAGGAGGTCAGAAAGAGCACTACTGGACTTTATCTGATGAAAGAGTTCAACGAAAAGAGTGATTCTGAATACTAAACTGCATGAAACGATGAACAAAAAAAAAAAAACTGTGATTACAAAATTCAACAAAGGCAAAGCCTAAATTTTACAGCCTGCTAAAAACTAGCAAACATGGTGATATCTTACTCCATAAGTTCATCTATTACAACATATGAATTTCAATAATGACATTTGCATTAATATCAGATGGTACTGGATTTCCATCATTCAAACAGATGAATAAATAAATGAAGAAGCAGAAGAGAAAATAGTACAAATATAGCTTTCTGCTCTACACAGTGGAGTCTTTAAAAAACATGCTGCTTCAGCCAGACAAGCCTATTGTCACATGTAAGATTCGAAACTGCACTGGACATGAACTAATGTCCAAACTACAGTAAATTTTCAAACTACAGTAAAATTTGACTCGGATATACAAATGCTTGCATACATTTAATTTATGATTCTGAAATTCTGCATTCACTTTGCTTCAGCTTAACCTCACCCTTTTTTTCACATAAAAGCTAACCTTATTTATTTCACATAAAAGCTTGATTGTTTTGTGTATGTGTGTGTGTGTGTGTGTGTGTGTGTGTGTGTGTGTGTGTGTGTGTGTGTAAAATCTTCAATAACAATTGAGAGTGAATTAGGTCTGAACACAATAATTTGCCTTTGCACATTCATCTTTTGCACGTATGTATACACACACATGCACACACACACACACACACACACACACACACACACACACACACACACACACACAAAATTACCACACACACACACACACACACACACACACACACCTGTTCAACACACACACACACACACACACACACACACAGAGAATCTATTCCTTTCTCTTGTCTAATATCAGTATTACTTTACATAGACATCAAAAGCGAGGTGTTGACAGGCTCACATCAGTACAATCAGACACAAAACGTCACACAGATAGACGCACAGTGTGTAAATCGTCTCACCTTGAACTTTTCATACAATCCAGGAAGTCAGGGATATGTGCCTGAAAAACAGCGAAGCAATCAGATATGCAATGTCTGCGTCTTCCTTTTCATAATGCATAAAGATGATAGGTGACAGGATTTTCCTTTCTTTCTCAGCTTCCGCAATCCACAGCTGATGTAATTATATAATACTGCATGGATTTCTGGGTAATGACCCGCGCACATTTTCAGAGGTACATAATACTGACTATGTACATTGAGCATTAATAGCTACATATGCACACATGCTTTGATATCCTATGAGTATGACATATTCTTAACACCAATCATTGGTCCCAGAACTGAAAAGCAGTTCAGCTTGAAACTTCTGCTGTTCAATCTCTCCAAACGATAGGAACGTTTTCTTCTTCCCCAAAAGAACACCAGTAACAGGATCCATCTTCCATCTGTGGTTATACCATCAACCTCAGTGGTAAACTCCAATCCCCCTCCCTCCACTCCTACATATATCTACAAGACCCCCCCCCCCCCATGCCCACCCTCAACATTCTCCAACCCTCTTCCGAAAAAAAAAAAGCTATTCACATTGGCAGTTGGTATCTGCCCACTGCAGGAAGGCCCCTATTTAATCATAATCGTCAGACTCATTAAGCGTCATGGCTTATGAAGAGAAGAAGGGATCCTGCCCCTCCTCCATTTCCCAGCCTTAGCTTCCTTCTTTTGGATCCTGCAGTCACCACGTCTTTCCTTCAGACACTTTCACGACACTTCACACATCAGAGAGTACACACCTACTAGCGGTGTATTGTACTTCATCAGTGTTGGAAGTGAACAAAAATCCTCACTTTACAAGAGTACACACTACAGTGGTGTATTTCCACACTATAGCTGTGTTGGAAGTGAAAAAAAAATCTTCAGGCAGATGATTCCGAGTATGACTAAAAATCCTTTGCTAAGCAGATACGCCCACAGTCTCAATGTCCTCAGTCATGAGAAGCTGTCAGGTCCTAATAGTGGCAATCTGCTCAGTATGGGTGAAAAAAAATCTCGGCCCAGACCCCTCATTCTACTCCCCATCAGACAAAACCTCTTCTTTTTCCCCCTTGATCTCAAGTCATCTGTCTGAAGTTTCAAGGTTCCCTTTGCAGCCTGCTGATTCTACTGAAGACAAAAACCACAGCATCGACAGAGATGAAGTCCCTGGTAAAATCCTGCTGAAAAAATCCACACAGGTGAACACAAAACATGTATGTTACATAGATGGTACCAAGCTATTGAGACATGTCCTCCACAAAGTTACAGAATACAACAAAATTATTCAGCAGTTAAACCAGCCACTAAAAAAAAGATTTAGTCCAGACTCTTGTTAGTTTTTTTCTCAATTTTCTTTCTTGCACACGCACACACACACACACACATATACACACCACACACACACACACACTCACACACACCACTGACCCCCCCCCCCCCCCCCCCCCCCCCCCCCCTTCCCCCCATAAAAAGAAATCAAAGGCACCAGACTTACATTTGTACATCCAGGACTGAAGGCAGCCATGACAGCAAAAATGACCCCCTTTTTGCCTTTGTACAACTCTCTTGCTCGTATGGGATTGTCTGGGGAAGTTTCATATAATGTTACATCAGGTAATGGTTCACCCACCTGTAATCAAAGGAAAACATACACACTGAAACAGTCTGACTTACAAAAAAAATTCATCTCCACCTATGAATGTAGCCATCATGGCAAAAGCTACCCTCTCTTTGCCTTTGTACAACTTCTATATAATAAATGGCACTGTCATATAAATCACGATTATATCACATCAAACAATCAGGCAAAGCTACACTCAGTTACAGCTCACGATGCCTGACATACAAAAAAAAAAAAAAACTGCAAATGATCCACAGATAAAAGAATTCTAACAGTAAACAAACTAACCATCAGAAACACAGACTGCCATGCTGTAAACAAGATTTTTACGTTGATCAGGTATGAGATCATCACCAACTTCTCAACAAACTTCAGCATAAGGTAATAGAATACAAAATGAGCCTCTTCAAAGGCCGTCCCAGTAGAGTCAGGAGTCCCCCAGGGATCAGTCCCGGGCCCAGCCCTTTTTCTCTCCTCTACATAAACGACCTCCCTGAATGACTCTCCTCAACAACACGGCTCTTTGCAGATGACACTCTCTGCCACAGAACTGTAGCTTCCCCACAAGACCAAAGGAAACTACAACAGGACCTGGGACCACATGGCAGCCTGGGAAACAAAATGGAAAATGTCCTTCCACCCACACAAGTGTCAAGCCCTTCATGTCTCCAGGAAGAAAAACACACTGACTGGCAGTGGCACACAACATCTCCATGGCCAAAATCTCAAAAGAGTTGAAGAGACAAAGTACCTAGGGGTCACCATTTCCCGAGATCTTAGCTGGGACACCCATATCTCCAACATAACAAACAGGGCAAACAAGACCTTAGGGTTCCTCAGGCGAAACCTGAGAGTAGGCTCCATCAATCAAGGAAACTGCCTACAAGGCCCTAGTTCGCCCCATCTAGAATATGCCTCACCTGTCTGGGACCCCTATACTGCCCAAAACATCAGCAACATGGAAAAAGTCCACGCGCATGCAGCTCTCGATGGGTTGTGAACCGCCACCGTCACACCTCAAGTGTCGATTCCATGCTGACACATCCATAGTGGTCCACTCTAGCAGACAGAAGAAGAGCAGCAAGGCTGACCACCTTCTTCAAATACCATCGTGAAGAGGTCAGCATAACACCCCATTCAGGCCCACACCAAACACCCCAGCACGGTCTACAAGACAGTCTCACGGAGAGAGACATATCGCCTCCCTGCTTGTAAAACAACTACAGGAAGTTTTCCTTCTTCCCGAGGACTGTCAGGGACTGGAACAGCCTGCCTCCTGAGGTTATTTCCTCAACCTCAGTGGAGTGTTTCAAGTCCCAAATTTGACCAACCTGCGCCCTCCCCCTACTACTACCCCCCCCCCCCCTCCTCCTACCACCCCCCATCCCTACCCCCCAAGTCCCCCTACTGCCAGTCCTACATGTCTATGTCAACAGCCTGTGGACCCCCCCCCCCTCCCCCCCAGTTTTTACACACATCAGAACCATCAAAACGATGATGGTGGATGTTGTTTAAGAAAGAAGATCTATTGAGGTGTCTTCAACAATGTATTTCTCTTTATAACATTCTTAAAAAAAAAAAAAACAGTAACAGATTTATGGGTGGCAGTAAACATAACTTTGAAGTTAATTTATTCGCCTATGTCAAACATAACTTTGAAGTTAATTTATTTAGCCTATGTCTCAGTACGAAACCTTGATGCATCAATGATTTTATTTAATGTCCATAAATACTTTGACTGGTTTTACAATACAGGAGTCTGTGTATGTGTCTGAGTCCACAGTCAATGGTTGAAATTCCAAAATGTAGCAAAATAAAGCAACCCCCCCCCCCCCCCCCCCTCTCTATCTATCTATCTATCTATATATATAACAATTTAAAACAGGGTTTTAAAATAGAGAATTAAAACCTACAAAATTGTTTCAAAAACCAAGTGCTCTCCTCAGGATATACAATCTGGGCGCGCCACCGGTGTTATATAGTGTGGTGTGTGGGCGTGTGAGCAGATTTATGGGTGGCAGTAAACATAGTGTAGTGTGTGGGCATGTTATATAGTGTGTGTGTGTGGGCGCGCCACCGGTGTATATAACACGGTGGCGCGCCCCAGATTGTATACCCTGAGAGAGAGCACTTGGCTCGAAACAATTTTGTAGGTTTTAATTCTCCATTTTAAAACCCCCTACTTTAAATTGTTATGTCGCTCCCTACTTGGTTGAGCACTTTTAACATTCTGAGTGGCTTTTTAACCCTAATTTTATTAATTGCTCCTCACGTTGAGCACTGTGGCCTAGCAGAATCTAAATTTAAAATGGAGAAAATTAACTTTGGGCAGTCCACCAAAAATATACCTTTTTCTAATCCACAACTCTACATTAAAAAACTCATACAGCAGACTGAATTTGTGCGCAATATGAGATGGAAAGCGTTTTTCTTCTTGAATCCAGATGCTAAAAAGGAAGATAAAAAAAAACTTATGGTTTTAAGTCATGGAGATCGCCACCTGTAATAGAGGAAATGAAACCTTTTGAAGAAAGCATGAAAAAACTAATAGCTAGTATTGAATTTAGAAAATCATATAATAATTTCCAAACAACATTGAACAATAACATAAAACAAATCCAAAATGACAAAAAAATATATTCATAAAGGCTGACAAGACAAGCAATTTCTATAAAATGGAACCTAATGAGTACTCTCAACTCCTCAACAAAAATATTCAGAAAAATTATTTTTAAAAAAAGCTGATAAGACTATATATATGACAACATCTGCAAAAAAAAAAAGGAACTTGTGCACCATATGGATTTAGGTGATAGGATAGAAACAACAGCAATAAAAGAAGCTTTCATAACCCTTAAAGACCACAAACATAACTTCCATAACAACCCTTTTTGCAGACTAATAAACCCATCAAAATCTGAATTAGGCAAAATCAGTAAAAAAAAAAAAAAAAATCCTGAAAAAGCAATAGAGGACATAAAAACAAACACTGAATATAAATCTCTGGAAAAATAGTTATGAAGTTATCCAATGATTTAAAGAATTGAACAAACAGAAAAATACAGTGTTCATTACTTTTGACATAGTGTATTTCTATCATTCTTTTGATGAGGAATTACTTACTAAAGCTTTAAGATTCGCCAACAAATATACAAACATAACAGATTCTGAGATGGAAATCATTTTCCACACTAAGAAAACCCTCCTCCATACCAACAATGAAACTTGGATAAAAAAAAAAAAAAAAAAATCAAAAATTGCACATTCGATGTCACGATGGGATCTTATGATGGAGCTGAAACCTGTGAATTAGTTGGACTCTTCATGTTGTCTCATATACAGAAAATACTTGGTAAACAGGTTGGCTTATACAGAGATGACGGCCTTGCCACACTAAACAATAAACCAAAAATCATTGAAAACAAGAAAAAAGAACTTTGTAAAATTTTCCAAAGCCATAACCTAAAACTCACAGTAGAAGCCAACAAAAAAATAGTAAATTATTTAGACATAACATTAGACCTTAAAGATCATACATACAAACCATATAAATAAAAAAAAAACCTAATGACACACCTGTCTACGTAGACATCAAAAGTAACCATCCACCCTCCATTCTAAATACCATACCTAATGGTATAAACAAAAGACTGTCTAAACTGTCATGTAATGAGAAAGCATTTAACGGTGCAGCAGCCGAATACCAAGAGGCGCTGAAAAAAAAAGTGGCTAGAACTACAAATTACAATATAACCCAGATAACAACATGAACAGCAATAAAAAAACAGGAAAAGAAAGATTATATGGTATAACCCTCCATATGATGGAAGAACAAAAACTAACGTAGGAAAGAATTCTTCAGAATCCTTATAACATCATTCCCAAAAGAACATGTACTATCTAAAATATTCAATAAAAACACCATCAAGCTATCATACTCGTGTATGCCCAACCTTAAAAAAATATAACTGATTCTTCCAATAAAACCAAAAGCAATACAAACAAAGAGGGTGATGAAAGGACATCTTGTAAGTGAGCCAGTGACAAAAGGTCGTGCAAGAAATGGGACATGGGTAACCGAATTTCAGAATGAAAAAGATAACTTGTATTATTCTTTTTCTGATGACATGAAAAATATCAGATCACCCAGTGATAAATCAGTTGTGTTGCTGGACATGAAAAATGTCTGTAACGGTAGCAATGCCAGAGACCAAGGGTTGTGAAACTGTGGCTTTCTGGAACACTGGATGATATTCCTAAGATGATGTTAAAAGTCAGCAGTTCTGTCAGTTTGTAAGTGAAGAATGAAGGTAGTTTTTTCATGTCCGTCATCACGTCTGACACCAGCTCCTGTTTGTACATTATGGTGTATTATGTAAACATCCACTACAGCTGCTAAGGAACATAAAACAAGTCAGCCTGCTCATTTCAAAGAAAAAAGTAAGCATGCACAAATAGTCAGTGTATCTTTTGTTCCTTTAATTCTTGAAACAATGGACAAGGGTCAGTTGTAACACTTTCCTGTATGGACATATAAAAAGAATAGTGGATAATATTTTTTTTACAACAGTAAGTATAAATGCAATAAAAACATGATAAGATCAGTTTCAAAAAAAGCAACAGGATGGTCAAACCATACTTAGTTATTCATTTTTAAGTCGATCAAATATGAAAAATAGAAGGGAGAACCCCTTATACAGGTGCTTTGGTGATATGAGCCACTGCAGTCCACATGTTTGCGGAAAACCAGAAGTGCTCATTGGAACAACTTGATACTGAATTTTAAACAGATCAGTTCATAAACAATCAAGAAAGCTTTGCACAATGCTACAGTCTGACTGGCACTGACACAAAAGTTTACAAGGTTTACAAAGCAAATTGGAAAAGACAGCCTCATGGGAACTGTATCGTGTAATGTACATATATGTAGTCAATATATCATTCAGCATAAATCATTATTTTTTTTTTTTTCTTTTAGCGCTACAAATCATCCAGTTAGGCCATATTTTTGTTTCGTTTCTGCTTTCTCCTTATAACGTTTTAATTCTCTTCCCATCCCCCTTTGCGGATTCTTTCCATTTCTTTTATTACACTTTTGTTTCTTTTCTGCTTTCTTTCTCTTATAACATTTAATTCTCTTTCCATCTCCCTTTGTGGATTCTGTCCATTTTTTTTTATTACACTACGTGATCTCTCTCTCTCTCTCTCTCTCTCTCTCTCTCTCTCTCTCTCTCTCTCTCTGATGATCTCAAATCTCAAAAAAGGTCATTTCAAAATGTCTTCAATCACCAATTTGTGTGACGGACATTAAATTATGATGTGTGTGTGTGTGTGTGTGTGTGTGTGTGTGTGTGTGTGTGTGTGTGTGTGGTGTGTGTGTGGTGGGGGGGGGGAGTGGCTTATGGATGGACTGAAAAATTACTCCAGGAGTTTCAGTTGAATGAGATATTTAAAAAAGATAATGATAATGATAACAACACAGAACGAACGCCTTGAATCTGATTTCAAATTAAAACTGTATTTTTAGACTTGATCAGTCATTCTAGCAGTAATAGCAGCAGTTAACTTATATCAAACTCTTACTTTTCACTCAACTTTATGCATTATATGATATAACATCTTTCATGAAATGATACATTTTGAACAACACAATGCTAGAATTTTAGGACAATATTCACAACCGACTGTGAGTTTACAATATTGAAGTAACTGACCATTGAGACGCCCCCTCTATCACGGTCCCACAACGTCATAAAGCATAAGAACAACCAAACCTAATTTGTATCGCTTGTGATCGGTTTTACTTTCTTACACGTAAAACGTAAGTGTCAGATGTGATTTCTGGCATTTCCTCGGTGGGGACAGTAGTAACAGCAGAACTGACGGAAATTCAAATGAAGTGATGGGAAACGAAGCCGCCTACGTAACGGTTGGCACTTTCGTGTTTCAGCAGTGTTTCGCACATATCTTGAAGGCAGTTAGTGTTCACCACGAGGCCAATCAGAAATGGTTTTCATTATATTTTGCGCATGTGTGATTCTAAGTGTCAGTTGTGTCGAGGTAAACATTGGTGGCTGTGAATAAACGTTTACTGATTCATCGCCTTTCTGACATCGTCTGCTCCTGGTTTTGTGTCCGTTGAAGAACACGACCCGGCGAACGGATACAAATTGCAGATGGCTGAAACAAGCAGTGCGGTATATTTTTATCCCCAAAAGGTCAGTGGTGTCGATCGGACATGAGCCCAGTGCACGGTAAATTTGTTCTGTTTTTGAAAAATATGCTGACCAAACCGCTAAATCAGTGGATTTACTGTGTCAATGACACACTTCAGTTTGAAAAATATGAAACGTTGGATCGGACCCGGTAAAATAGAAAGCAGTAGCGAGATGTTAAAAGGGCATGTCTCCGGGGACATGACGAAACACATCTGACCAAGTATTCTTTTGGATTCGACTCAGACTTCACTAAAGAGCAAGTGAATGTGGTTTCAGGACAAAAACGTTGACGAAAATGTAGTGTTATCATTTCATGTTCAAGTTTTCGTTACGATTCTGCAAGGGCTGTAGGGATGTTGTTTGCGGTATATCGGCAGATGTCCCATTTCAGCATGGCCGATTTTGGCTGTTTTTTTTCAATAAAAAAAATCAGTTGTATCAACACGATCCAGTATATCTCCCTGATATTGTGGCAGTTATCTCTTTAAGATACAAGCAACAAAAATACACCCAAACAAAGTGGGGAAAAATGTTTTGAAAAATAGATTACAACATATCATGGAAAATTATAAAAAGAGCAACACCATACAACAACATTTCTAAAAAAAGCAGCAGTTTATGTACTACAGAAAAGTGGTTGATTTTTATGTAAACCCCCATCTTGCATCCTTGTCAATGCACCATTCCCTTGTCACGCACCATTCCCACGTTCCCCTTGAACGCGCCCCAAAAAGATATAAAAAAAAACTACAGGCCACGTTCCAAACGTACAGTGCTCACACACACCCACACACCACACTATATAACACCGGTGACGCGCGCCCCAGATTGTATACCCTGAGGAGAACACTTGGCTCGAAACAATTTTGAAGGTTTTAATTCTCCATTTTAAACCCTATTTTAAATTGTTATGTCGCTCTCTACTTAGTTGAGCACTTTTAACATTCTGAGTGGCTTTTTAGCCCTAATTTTTTATATATATATCGTCACAATAAACTCCCCGGAGGAAGGCCTTGTGCCAAAAATTTGGGTTGTAAACAGAACTTGTTCTTTTCCTTCTTTTGTTTCAAGTATATATATATATATATATATATATATATTTTTTTTTTTATTTGTGTATATATATATATATATATATATATATATATATATATATACAACATTACAAGAATAAAAACAACAGTCGGTTCATGTCTCAGACTTGTATTTTTAACAAATTTTCGCTGTAACAGCTTCATCAGGCCAAAGTACAATGATGAAAGCTGTTAACAGCGAAAATTTGTTAAAAATACAAGTCTGAGACATGAACCGACTGTTGTTTTTATTCTTGTATTTTACCGTTTCTGGTTTTTTTCTACTTCAGTCAGTTCTACAGGGTGCGGAGCCAGGACAACAAGGGAGCATTATTTAAAAAAAATATATATATATATATATATATACATACACAATGTGTGTGTGTGTGTGTGTGTGTGTGTGTGTGTGTGTGTTGTTTAATTAACATTACCTGGATAGAGGAAAATACAGATCCAGTTATTGAATAACACTTCTTTGAATTCACACAAATTAAAGTGTGCCTCAGACACTTGTCAACATTTTCAAAATCTCAATTGTAATCTCAAGTATGACTGCGAAATGGGCTGATGTTACGCCGACAATAACAAATGACTTATAATATCATTACCTCTTACTAGGTTTACTTGAACCAAGAGAAACGAACGTGCGGGAGATGTTCCGCAGAGCCCGTACAAACGATTGTCTGCATGAGTACCGACAAATCTTTGTGTAGAAAGCTGGAAAGATAAGGATAAGTTAGGGGTGACGAGTGCGTGTTGTGAGGTGACAGTGAAAACGCCATAACAGGATTTTGTATTATGTAATGATAATCCAGAAGAAAAAGAAACAACTCAGGCACGTCACTGTTTACTTTCTCTTTCATGTGTCTCCTTTTTTAAATAGTCAAACAGCATACTTGGCGTACAAGCACAATGCCAAAGCATATATACTGATATTGACGGTCTTACCCTGATGCATCGTTTCGCAGATACAAGAACAGGAATGGGAAGAACACGCGCTGTGATGCAGCAACTGCCCTAAAATTTCTCAGTATCATAGCCGTCGCCATTGTGGTGAATTAAACTATCTTTCGGCTGCAACGACATCCAAACAAAATATTGCGCGATCAATGTCCGGTTTGTGCGTGCGCACGCGCGTGCGTGTACACACACACAGACACTGGTGCACACGCATAAACACATGCATTCGCACACAACATTCACACACGCACATGCGCTCGCGCACCGCATACACTGGCACACACACATAGGCCCGTGCCCACACACACATGTACGCTTATCACACACACATAATACTTAATAGTGGCACAACCAATGTTAGGTAGGTAGGCCAACTCATAGATATGTAGCTACCCACTACATATCTATGGCCAACTCAAGGTCTGACCGGCGCGCTGGGCTAATACGCTGGTCAGACATCTGCTAAGGCGTAGCTACGAGACTCTCTTCTTAAATTATCTCATCTTGGTCATTTATTCATTTATGTATCAGCTTTAAATCATGCGCAGCGTGGTCTCGAAACATAGCGGATGCGGTGTAGCGTATATGGACTAGTCCGTACGCGGTGACACCTTGAAAAACTGGAACTAAAGCTTGTTAGTTCCTTCAGACTTATTTCTAAAATCATCCGTAGACTTTATTACAAGAACCCCCTTTTGCGTGCAGAATGAGACCAGCGTTGTTGTTGCTGTTTTTGTTTGTTTGCTTGTTCGTTCGTTCGTTCGTTCGTTTTAGTCTTACTCTATCAATTGTTTGGGTATGTGGGAGCAATCGAGTCCACGAACTTTTTCAGATTATCAAGTTTTAAATCTTACGACCCAGACATCGCTTCTGCTCGAATTTAGGTAGCCAACGTCAACGTACTGACGAAACTGCTGCACATATTTGAAGGAGCTCCAGCTTTTATTTAAAATAAATAAATAAATAAAAACCTGACGTAGCTCCAATTCACGTTTAAATACAAACGAACAAATTTTAAAACTAATTTTTAAGTAACCCCGCCATTAACATGGACAAACAAATTACAAGACAGAACACAACGCGTTTCGACCTGTTAGGTCTTCTTCAGGCAAGATAAACAACATTCAGAACAATGAAAACGAAGAACATGAATCTTGCACTGAATCCGAGAGTAGCCTATAATTATGTGATTTCTTGTTCTTTTTCATTGTCCTGAACGTTGTTTCTCTTGCCTGAAAAAGACCTAAAGGGTCGAAACGCATCATGTTTTGTCTTGTAATTTGCTTGTCCATGTTAACCCGCGGAGTTACTTAAAATCACTTTTAAAATTTGTTTTTTATTTTCGCCTGCAGTCACCTCACTTTGAAAGAAACACACAAAAAATGTACTGCTGCCACTAGACCTACTATTACCCCAGACAGTGAAGATCCACCGTCATATTTTCTGCTCACAGACGCAACGTTTTCCATCCCTCATCACTGGACTAGGGGCCTGGTAAACCCAAGACAAAGCTCGGTGCAGTGCCCAGGCGCACAAGAAGATGTCGCACTCTACCCTTGGGGAAAAAAAAAAAGTCAGCTTTCCCCCACCCCTATCCTCAAGGGTGGAGGCTCCACCCAGGGTAGTAAGGCTGTCAAGGATGGCGAGGCTGCTGTGTCTGCAGGCAGACTGTTCCGGGCTGAAAGCGTCGTGGCAAAGCTTTCGTACATGCATGTGGCACCTGAGGATCATCCCCATGGCTCATCATACGATACCGCAGGTATGGGAGTGGCAGGTAGGCCTACTGCCGAATCTCTGACGACTGGAAGTGTCGAGATGCTTTGAATTTACACCCCCTCAGTAAGCTTAGTCACGACTTCCAGCTAAAGAGGAAATTGTTGCCAAGTGGGTATCAACATTGACTTTGAAGCGCCCACGGAAGATTTGTCTTCTTTTCACTGTTTTCGTATTAAATGTGCAGTGTAAACGAATGAAAGAAAGGAGGGAAAAATCATTTTGTCAAGTGCCTGTTCTCAGTCGTCCTGACTGCATTACATCCGGTGCAACTGTCAAAAAGTCCTGCAAATCGAGATAATGCAGATATGCTTTCTCTTACACCCGACGTCGCAAGGAAAACAAAACGGCCATTTAATTATAAGTCGTACAACCGATTATAGAAAGTCGATCAAGCCTCTGGCAAATGAAACCGGGTTTCTTAAACGCGACGTATCCTATAGCTGAGGTCTTTATCCGAGGTATTTTAGCGATGTAAAGAAAAAAAAAAAAAAAAAAGAAAAAAAAAAAGACCTATAGCAGGAGAATTTTTTTTCTAACATCCGGGTTTTTTTTCCTTTTTTTTCCCCATATAATCTGCATCTATTACATGGCATATTGCTGTGTGTATGTAAATACCGCCTGTTTAAGTCGTGTTTATTGGGAATTTCTGTGACAGCATGATGTCAAAACAGCTAAACCAGGCCTGCATCACATGTAAGCCTAGGGCAGAAGCGGACTCTCCAATCTTGACAGAAAAGTCTCCAAATTTGAGTAATTATCTACTTAATGTGAGTCAACCCCAGGCAAGAGAAAAAAACGGGAAAAAAACCTGTCGGGCCAAGATACTATGTGTAGTGTGCTCAGCTTACGGATAAAAACCGGTCGGACCAAGAAACTATGCGTGGTGTGCTCAGCTTACGGGAATAGTGTTGGACAAAGAAACTATGCGTGGTGGACTCAGCTTACGGAAAAGTGTTGAACCAAGAAACTATGTGTAGTGTGCTCAGCATACGGGAAAAGTGTCCAAGAAACAGTGTTCTCAGCTTACGGGAAAAGTGTTGGACCAAGAAACAATGTGTAGTCTTCAATCTTCAATCTTCAGATTTGTAGGTCAGCCATCATAGTTGACTATTATTGACCTGTGTGCACAGAGGCGTAAGATAAAATAAACAAAGATCTAATAGGGACAACAAAAAGACAGCTAAAGAGCTGCAAAGTCGCCTTAGTAGGCTACCCCAAACACATACCCCTGAGTTCAGCTCCGGGGCAGCGTGTTGCGGCAGGAAAAAAAAAAAAAAAAAAAAAAAAAAAAAGGGGGGGGGGGGGGGGGGGGGGGGGGGGGGGATCAACTAGCCTAATTAGTATCTGGGGAGGCTTACCCAGTAATCGTGGCGACCCCCCAGGTCGTGTCCTGGACCGGCACAACCTTGCCCATCATTTACCGTTCGGCTAGTTGGGATAGGGATCTAGGCTGGGATTTTGTTCAGTTCCCTCTTGAATGATACCAAGGAGGGAGCCTCTGCTGCTGTTGCAGGCAGGGAGTTCCAGGCTGGGATGGTTGATAGGAAGAAGCTGAACTTGTATGGGTCAGAGGAAGTGCTCAACTTACGGAAAAACCTGTAGGACCAAGAAACGATGTGCAGTGTGCCCAGCCTACGGGAAAAGAGTTGGACCAAGAAACTGTGCGTAGTGTACTCAGCTTACGGGAAAAGTGTTGAACCAAGAAACTATGTGTAGTGTGCTCAACATACGGGAAAAGTGTTGGAACAAGACACTGTGTAGTGTTCTCAGCTTACGGGAAAAGTGTTGGACCAAGAAACTATGTGTGTATCTGTATATTGAGGGAATCGAGAGAGAGAGAGAGAGAGAGAGAGAGAGAGAGAGAGAGAGAGAGAGAGAGAGAGAGTCAACAACAGCAGCCGCAGCAAAATTCGATACTGAGATCAGAACTTCTAACGATGTATCCTCCCAGTATACTAAAGGGACACAACAAGAAACAACATCGCGTGCAAAACGGCGTAAAGGGAAAGAACCGAGTGCTGGCCCCTCAACGAGCCAAAACCTTCCCCCACCACACAAGCGAGCACTCAACGAGGGGTGAAAAAAGCACATAACGACCCGTAGTGACCCGACCCTAGCAACTCCGTCAACACAGCGCTTTTCCGCTTTCTGCTCTACCACTATGGCGGCCTAAACACGCGACACACGGTCACAGCTCTTCCTCCTAGGGTGTTGTGCTTGTTTACCTCTCCAGCGCCTAAAACTCTCTGCCCGAGACAATGTGATCGCCAACTTGGAGGAGGAGAAGATCTTTGGGGAAAAAAAAAAGACACAGTGTGTGAGATCAAGCCCTGAAGAGGTGAAGAGTGGGCACTGTAAACAAGCATGAAAGGTAAGTGCCCGTGACGGTGTTTGTTTTGTTGATTGTTCGGGTGTGGGGCAA
>JADBJO010001542.1:310000-317500 GCA_016801955.1 Conus betulinus | reverse complement strand
AATAATGAAAAAAACAGAAACGCGAAGCACTACTTACGTAGAAAAATTAGAAATGTAAAATGTAACGCATGAAAACAATGAAGCAATAAACAACCATTACAATCAATATTTTCACGGACAATGGCGTGTGTGAGCGTCTCCGTCAAGAGGGCGTCCCTCCAATGTGCGTGTTTATGTGTGTGTGTGTGTGTGGAGGAAGGGGAAGGGGGGGGGGGGGGGGGGGGGGGGGGGGGGGGGGGGGGGGGGGCGAATGCGCGTGCTTGTGCTCATGATGCTCATAGATGTGTGTGTGTAGATGTGTGTGTGTGTGTGTGTGTGTGTGTGCTTTCTTCCCGTCATTTTGTTCACAGTCGATCAGTGTAAACCTGTGTATTTTTCCCCTGTCAATTATACAATACAAAAAGGGGGAGGGGGGTAGGGTTGGTTGGCTTTTTTTTCCCACCCCAAATATCCGTAATTAAGAACACCTATTTCAGAATGTTGAATACGAAAGATCAAGCGTGTTGTAATATAATGCCTGTTACTTGTGATTCTTGTTGTTCCTTTTTTTTTTTTTTTTTCTCGTATTTACGCTATAATGTCCAAGAACACGGAGGGTCAGTGCACCAATTTAGACGCGCAAATAACAAACAAACAAAAATTAATGAGGACAGAAAAAGTCATCCCTAGACCGTTATGGGCTTTTGTCGATAGTGAAATGCGATAACCGCTGCAAGTTGTTTCTTTTTTCCCCGTTAATATTGTAAATCATACCTCAGTTGTTTTGTTCGAGTACAGACTTATTTTGCAGATGTGGCTCGAAGCAAAAATGAAGGAAAAGTAGGTACTTGAGCTAGCACCCGTTTACAAAGTGCGAGCTGTAATAGTTGGCCCTCGCACGCTCGTACCAAAAAGCGGTGAGCAATTGCGCAAATAATTGCACGACCGTTCTGCTCCCCGGGATTAGAAGAGTTTTCAAGGGGATTAACCAATGACCGTTCATTGGCGAGGAGCCATTTGCTTCCTTTGATGATTATGGTCGCATGTTTTGCATATTGCTGGTCGGGGGGGAATATTGTTGATATTTGATGGTCTTACGACTCAGTATACCAAGACTGTAAACGTTGAAGGAGTTTGATTTGACTTTGGAAGAACTGATGTGATGCATTCGTTGCGAGTGCTGAGAAATGCTGCACTCAGTCCTTGCAAAGCATTAAAAAAAATTGTGAACCTTAACAGTCATACAGTCATACCGTGAGTGCACACACACACACACACACACACACACACACACAGAGAGTGTTCGGTATATTTGGGTTTATATTTTTAAAAATGATTTTATGAGAACCTTACAACAGAATATAAGTGCACACACACACACACACACACACACACACACACACACACACACACACACACACACACACACACAATGTTCGGTATATTTGGGTGGCTTTTAATTGATTTTCGTTTACACAACCATAGAGTTACACCGTTCGTTCAACCGCTCTGTTTGAAAAAATCACCCGTTAAAATCCCTTCTGTTAGCTGTATATGTTGCCCTTGTTCCTTGGTCATCAACGTTTAGTTGGTAAGGGGGAGAAGTTAGGGGGGAAGGAGGTGAAAAAGGGGAAAGGGGGCGGGGTGAGATGGAGAAAAGATTTAGGGCGGGGTAGATTTATTTTGTATTATTAATACTGTTCTTCATGAAAACGTCCCAATAAACACCCAAAGCAGCAAAAAGTACATGTTAAATTCACAGAGTAAGACAAACATAGATCAATTGTTTGCGGAAAAAAAGACAACAACAAAACAACAACAACAACAACAACAACAAACACACACACACACACACACACACACACACACACACACACACACACACACACACACACACACACACACACACACACACACACACACACACACACACACACACACAAGAAAATAGAAAATATTTAAAAGCGAGAGACATTTCCTTCGGTAAGTAACAGAAAAACTGAAAATATGGGAGAACGGCCTTATTTTAGGATTAAATCGTGCTCCTCTCCTTCACCGACGCTGCGTTTGGGGTAAATCTGAATTCTCTGTATTACATCCTTCTGTTGAAGGCAGTCTGTTGTTTTTAGAGTTCAAACCAGTTTTGAATACGTATGCTTCCCCTTACTCTTGATTCATTTGTTGTCATCATTTGAAATTTGTCTTGTCTGTTTCACCACTCGTCCATCGTACAACTGGTTTTATGCTAACTTTCCTTGCTCGCACAATTTTACTACATATACTCGCCACATCACTCAACTCTCGATTGCAGCGCACACTCAAGCTTCCGTACCAGCATGTAGAAGAAACTGTAAGCAGAGACTTGACACAGTACCGGTAATATGTCTGCAAGGATTCTCATGTCAGTGTCAGTGTTTCGGAGTTTCTGCAAACAAAATATTGTGAACTGACATTTTTTGGTATAATACGATCAGCATATTCGAGGGGGGGGGGTCCAAAACCAGATTTTTGACTACATTTTTACGCAAGTATTTATACCCATTGACTTTTTCAACAATTTCACCAAGACTAGGTACGATGGTGCATTTGGGAAAAAAATCAACCCATATTTCTTTTGTTTTGAAAACATTAAGATCGCAAAAGCTCTCTTAACACCAAGTGCAAAACGTGTGTGTATGTGTGTGTGTGTGTGTGTGTGTGTGTGTGTGTGTGTGTGTGTGTGTGTGTGTGTGTGTGTGTATGCGCGCGCGCATGCGCGATAATGTCTTGCAGAGCGAACCATTTTGGCAGGGAAGATACACCCTGATCGATCTTAATTTATTCGAGAGGAGTGATGTATTGATCGATCTTCACGCTCAGGCATTGAATCGATCCTTGCCTTGATTTGTTGCAGCCTGGCTATCTTGATTTCCTGCTTTGTCGTGTGTGCGGTCGTCTTGTTTGCTTTGGAGTTCTTTTGTCCTTTGAACTGATGACTGACCATAGAAATACGTATGGTTGATTGTAATTCAGCTTAATGTCCTATGACACGTGTAGTGATGGCAGATATTGAACAGACATAATCTTGCAAGTTAAATAGTATTTCATTTGCATTATTTCTAGTGGAAGAGGGTGATCTAGTTACAAGAGAAGAGTGGGATATGGTGAGTAGAGTGGGGTGGGGGATGAATGATAGCAGAGGTGTGTGTCTGTGTGTGTGTGTGTGTGTGTGCGTGCGTGCGTGCGTGCGTACGTGCGCGCGCGCGTGCGTGCATATGTGTGTGTGTGCGTTCATTTGTATGTGTGTGTGTGTATGTGTGCGCGCGCTCGTGCATGTGTGTGTGCGCACATGTGTATTTGTGTATGTGTATGTGTGTGTGCATGCATGTGTCTGCTTACGTGTGTGCGTGCATATTTGTGTGTGTGTGTGTGTGTGTGTGTGTGTGTGTGTGTGTGTGTGTGTGTGTGTGTGTGCCAGTGTATGGAAGCCTTGCGATGGCATCCCTGACACAGCATTGCAGATGATGAATCTCTGTCGACTTTTTTTTAGTGTTGTTTTTTTTGTGTGTGTGTGCTCCCTAGTCATGACTTATTGATCTTCATACACTACAGAGGTATGCGATCAGTTTTTCTCTTGCAGTGTTGTTGTTTTTTTTTTTTTTTGGGTCATTGTGAAGGAGCCATCGAAATCGTCTCTTTTCATTGCTTTTTTTTTTTTTTTTTTTTTTTTTTTTTTACTATTTGAGTTATGTCCATCTGACCTTTTGCTCTCCTTCCCTGGATCTTTGTCTCTTTCTGTTAGCCTGCCTGTATCTGTCCCTTTCTGTTAGCCTGTCTGTATCTGTCTTTTTCTGTTAGCCTGTCTGTATCTGTCCCTTTCTGTTAGCCTGCCTGTATCTGTCTCTTTCTGTTAGCCTGTCTGTATCTGTCTCTTTCTGTTAGCCTGTCTGTATCTGTCTCTTTCTGTTAGCCTGTCTGTATCTGTCTCTTTCTGTTAGCCTGCCTATGTCTGCCTCTTTCTGTTAGCCTGCCTATGTCTGCCTCTTTCTGTTAGCCTGCCTATGTCTGCCTCTTTCTGTTAACCTGTCTGTATCTGTCTCTTTCTGTTAATCTGTCTATTTCTATTAGCCTGTCTATATCTATCTATTTCTGTTAGCCTGTCTCTATCTGTCCGTTAGCCTGCGTATATCTGTCTCTTTCTGTTAGCCTGTCTGTATTATCTCTTTCTAGTACATTTCCAGACTTGGAACTAAAGGGAAACAATTTTTGTATCCAGCTGTTGTTTCCAGCTGGCTCTGGCACCGCGATTCGCTGTACAGCTCTCGGGACAAAACGTCATCTTATAAGTTAGATTCAAGTGAGCTGACTGAGTTCAGAAAAGGGGAGGAGGGGCGTAAGATGGTCGCGGGTGGTGGTGGTGGGGGGGGGGGGGGGGGGGGGCAGTTGGAAAGGATTAGAGGAGGCGGGGGGTGGGGGATGGGGGGTGGGGGGGAGGGCCCATGAGGGGCTAGGGCTCTCATGTCAGTTTTTCTTTCTTACTTTTTTATCAACAGAAATGTTCAGGGAAGGGAAACTTCTTTACTTCTGTCCTGTGCGCTGAATTCAAGTTCAGTGAAATCGTGGATCACTGCTGTAACCCTAGATGACAACCCCTAGCGGCCAATGTGATGTTGCTGTATCAAATCAGTGGACCCAAAGGACGTCACCGCACGTTTAGAGTCTGATGCTAGAGCGGGAAGAGAAAGTCTGTGACAGTTTTTTGAAACGACGGTTAGGTTATTGTTTTCTCCCTAAGGTGTGGAAGTTGTTTCAGAAATTGTAGAGTGATTGGCTTTTAAAGGTATTGACTATAGACTTTTAAGTCAGTTAATGTGGCAGAACACTGCTTTCAAGCCCACTCTTGCACGGCTGGGTAGCTTGGAAAGGGTTAACCCACGCCCAGCTTAGGTGATATAGCAGACGGGGATTATCAACACACACACACACACACACACACACACACACACACACACACAAATACGCACTCACGCACGCACGCACGCGCGCACGCACGCACAGAGAGAGAGAGAGAGAGAGAGAGAGAGAGAGAGAGAGAGAGAGGGTGAGGGGAGGGTGGGGGTAGAGGGGAGCTAACACTATATCGGTATAATTCACCATCAGAACGAGAACATGTAAGAATGTCAGCTTCTTGTTGGGGCATCGGTGTAATGGGGAAAAAAGTTCCAATTGAAAAAAAAAAAAAAACTGCCATTTTTTTTGGTCTGACTCAAAAGAGAAAAACCGCTCCCCGTGGATTTTTTCCCCGGGAGCACACCTTTCCTCCCCCTCATAGGAATCAACACTCCCCCTTATGCAGAAAAGGCAAGACTTCTACGGAACCCGCCCCCCCTCTTCCCCTCCACTGCTTTCTGTGTGATGAATGACATACAAAACATCTGCTTTGCAGGCCCAGTGATGTGTTCTCTTCAGCTGTGGAGTCCACTATTTCAACGTAATATGAATAGAAATGTTTTTTTTTTTTTTTTTTTTCAGCTTGTAGGCTGGACTGAAAATGTAAGGAGATTTCATTGTGTTGCAGAACTGCGGTTCTATGTAACGAGCTGTAATCACTGATACAGAGTCGGTCTTCTTTTTTTTTTTTCTTTTTTTTTCTATTTTTTTCAAAATGGATTGTCCAGAACACAGCGCTTAGACATGTCTAACACTTTCAACAATTACTGATTTTTTTTTGTAATATTGGCCAAAATTAAAAGAGGAATTACTGAACCACAGTACGAAAGGGACAGATTACCAGACACAAACACGACGCGTTTTCAACCTCTTTGGTCTTCATCAGGAAAGACAAACAACATTGAAGACAATGAAAACCAAGAACGAACAAATCACTTACCTGCTGGGACTGGGCGCAAAATGGATGTTCTCTCTCTCTCTCTCTCTCTCTCTCTCTCTCTCTCTCTCTCTCTCTCTCTCTCTCTCTCTCTCTCTCTCTTCTCTCTCTCTCTCTCTCTCTTTTTTCACTGAATTTTAGGAGATACGTGATTAGTTCGTTCTTCGTCTTCAATGTTGTTTTTTCTTGCCCGAACAAGACCAAAGAGGTGGAAGCGCGTCGCGTTTTGTCTTGGTAATTTGTTTTTTTGCTTTCGTTCGACGGTACAGTATTTTTTTCTTTTCAGTTTGAATTATCTGTTACAGTCAGCTCACTTTGAATCTAACTTTTAAGATGACGTTTGTCCCGAGAGCTGTACAGCGAATCGCGGTGCCAGAGCCAGCTGGAAACAACAGCTGGATACAAAAATTGTTTCCCTTTAGTTCCAAGTCTGGAATTAGCAGGGTGTCAAGAACTCCATGTACGACTCGGACAGGCAGTCGTCAGTGCTCTCAGGGACAGCAGTGATAATGCACTAGGTAAATACATTGATGGGAACTCTGAAGACAGCAGTGATAATGTACTAGGCAAATACATTGATGGGAACTCTGAAGATGGCAGTGATAATGTACTAGACAAACGCATTGATGGGAACTCTGAAGGCAGCAGTGATAATGTACTAGGCAAATACATTGATGGGAACTCTGAAGGCAGCAGTGATAATGCGCTAGACGAATACATTGATAGGAACTCTGAAGATGATGTGACGTCAACCAGCATAGCTACACCCAGAACCTGGACAACCGACGTGGGAGTGATGGTCACTGCCAACTTCTAGACACGATAGTATGTGTGTATACAAAGTTATACCAACCAACCAAAGTGAGATTGTCTGGGTTTGTTTCTGTTCGTCTGTGTGTTCTGTTTTGCTACATTCAAGATCAGAGAGGCTGTGCCGGTTTGGGACAAATGATCAGCTGTGTGTTTGTGTATTTCTCCAGTTGTTTTGGCTGTGAACATGTGTCAGGTAGAAAGTACATGGGCAAGCTTGGAACATCCTTTTCTTGGGGGATGCCTCTCTGTTTGTTCTGTGTGGTCTGTGTTGGCATCTGTGCCAGGCCGATTTTGTGTCGTGTCGTATGCAGCATTCGTATGGAGTTTGGGCTGTGCGAGTATCTTCCTTTGAGAGCAAGAGTTACCCCATTTGTTCGTACACACACACACACACACACACACACACACACACACACACACACACACACACATACACCACACACGCGCGCGCGCACACACACACACACACTCTCAAACACACACACACACACACACACACACACACACACACACACACACACACACACACACTCATGCAATCTTCTCAAATTCTGTGGACTATTTTTCTCCTCCGCGGAGAGTTTACTTCCCAGGCAGAGTGTAATTTCCATGGTAGAGGGGAGTATTTTTATAAAACAAACAAACAAACAAAAAACCTCCCATAAATTTTGTTCGTGTATTTCTTTCTTTATTTTTTCTCGGCGAGCCGGTATGGTGGATTGGAACTGCCAACACAATGTTGAATATGACCTGGGGCTATTTTTGTTCCACGCAGTCGCAGGGCTTTGTATGCTTACGTAGGTCTAATGCTCGTGTTTGCTCGTGTTGCAGTGTGATTGCTT
>JADBJO010001542.1:302500-305000 GCA_016801955.1 Conus betulinus | reverse complement strand
ATGGTATATACATTTCGTGATCACCGGACACAGTGCTGTTCGAGGCAGAACTACATACCACACAGGTGTGGAGAATGCCAACACCGTCGTGAGTGGGAGATGGGGGTGGAGGTCAGAGAATGGTCCCCATGGTCTGTGCTGGTGTTGGTGTTGTGGGCTGTTGCTGGTCTTTGGCCGATCGTGTTAATTGATGATTTCTGTGTGGTATGGAAAGTGGCGAGCGCTTTGTATATTCATCTGAAAGTAAGTTAAAAAAAAAAAAAAAAAAAAAAAATGATGATGATTTTTCATTTTGCTTTTATTCATATCTATTTTTCTTTTTTTTTTCTCTTTTTTTTTTTTTGGAAAAAGGGACATTAGCAATCACGACAAAGAAAGAAAGGAAAGAAAAAACAAAAAAACCCCCCCCCCCCCCCCCCCCCCCCCCCCCCCCCCCCCCCCCAAAAAAAAAAAAAAAAAAAAAAAAAAAGAAAGAAAGAAAGAAACCGAAAATGAAAATGAAACAAAGCAGAAAAGCAAACAAAATGAAACATAACGAATGAAATTCACTCATTCTGAACGAAAACGAGATAGGCCAACCAGAGAGAGAGAGAGAGAGAGAGAGAGAGAGAGAGAGAGAGAGAACGAACGACATTTTTCATTGAGTGGGGAAACGGAATAAGCGCTGGTGGCATTTGCACATCCGGCTGTCAGAAAAGAAATATATCAGTGAACTAGGTAAGCGGACTGATAATTTTGACACGGCCATGAAAATACAAAAAAAGATTTTTGAAATTCAGCAACACGAGGAAACCATTACAGTACTTGAAACACATTTTAGTGCGGGAAAAAGGGGAAAATTTAAAAAACGCATAAGAGAGAGAGAGAGAGAGAGAGAGAGAGAGAGAGAGAGAGAAAAACGACTACAAGAGAATAAACCAGAAGAGAATGAAAGGATATAGACATCATAGTCGTAAAAGAAAAATCGAACTTGTGACGTAATATATACAAACAAAATAGAACGTTGAACACCAAAGCCATCTGTATAAACACAGTCACTACCTGAAACAATGCATCAAAGTAACATGGGGGAGAGATAGGCAGGGACGGAGAGAGAAGGGCGTATTTTTTGCGTATGTGATCGTTTTAAATTTCATCAATAATGTGATGTAAAGAGGCTTTTTCATCATTAAATGGTATCTAAAATCTTTGAGTACGTTTTGTATGCCCACAAACATATACACGGAACTTTAAAAAGAAAAAAAAAATAACCACTCCTTTTTTCAGACCTAACATCTTTTCCCATTTTGTCAGTCTGAGGACATTAAACTGTGTTCAAAATCAAAGTATAGCTGAATATTACGTAATTACTGACCATGCAGCACAACCATCCTGACCACCAACCAAATAACCGTCCAAGATTCCAGTCATAGTCATTTCAGATATCCGACCACGTATCTAAACTGTATTCACGCAAAAAAAAGTACCTTCCCTCAAACCGCCTGCGACAATTTCCCACGTTGTTTGCATTCGCTAAAAAGGGACTATACAAAATCAGAACCCTTTCTCTCCTTTTCGTTCTCATTCAACGCCTTCCTTGCGCTGAACTCTGAAGCGATCAAAGCTAAGTGAATTTTCGTTGTCCTTTTTGTTTGTATCTTGCCTGAAGAAGACCTAAGAGGTTGAAACGCGTCGTCGTGTTTTGTCTTGTAACTCGTTTGTCCACGTTTCTCTGGGCGGTTCGTTAACATTTGTTTAAGATTTCGTTTCTCTCCGTTAAACGGGTCACTATGGTCAACGCTAGAAAGGTTATAGCCAATTTTCGATCTTTGGCTGAAAAGAACCTTCGCCCAATTTCTGACGTAGTTTGACCCCCCCCCCCCCCCCCCCCCCCCCCCCCCCCCCCCCCCCCCCCCCCCCCCCCCCCCCCCCCATGTGTGTGTGTGTGTGTGTGTGTGTGTGTGTGTGTGTGTGTGTGTGTGTGTGTGTGTAGATCTGGCAGTGAAATACATTTGCTATAACAATCTAGTACTAACACAGTAATAAATCTGAATCCGTGCCATGGATGCCTCTCTTTTGGTTTATTCTCTTGAGGTCGTTCTCCTCTCTCTCTCTCTCTCTCTCTCTCTCTCTCTCTCTCTCTCTCTCTCTCTCTCTCTCTCTCTCTCTCTCTCTCTCTCTTGACAGAATCTCCGAAATCCTCCTTCAAGCCAGGACTAAGCAATGTAGAAGAGATAAGCCATCACCCAGAACACTCCAGCACGTTATTGTCCCTTTGTACCCCCCACCCCCCCCCCCCCACCACTCCCACACCACTTCCTCACCCATCCTACAACCCCATTTCTTCCCCCCTCCCCCTATTTTCACTACCCCTCCCCCCACCCCACATCCCACCGTGATTGTCTCCCCTCACGTCCCGGTTCTGTCTGTTGAAATGCGCTATGAGACGACGAGAGAGAATAAAACGATCACCTCAGAGGCAGCCGTGGAGATTTACTACCGTGTGTCCCCGGGCAGGCTG
>JADBJO010001542.1:287500-295000 GCA_016801955.1 Conus betulinus | reverse complement strand
GGGTGACGGTGGTGGCAATGTTTTTGGTACATCATTAGAACAAGTTCAAGTTCAAACAAACATAAGCAAAACAAGTTCAAGTGTAAATAGATATATCACAATTATAGAAATAATTATGAGAAATAATTCTACATCTGTAGTCTTGAACGCGCTTTGATTAATAATTGCATGCTCATAGGTAAGTTGTTTACATACAAACGATGTGTTACTTGTATATCATGATTTAGGTAGATTTACACTGCATTATTTGCATCTCGTGAATTAGTTAGGTAAGCACGACGCCTGAGACATAAACACTGATGTTGCTGCTGTCATTATTTGTAAGCGAAGTGTACTTGTATTTAAATGTAAATCAAAGTGACGCATAAGTAATCATAATGAATATTTCTCACATCATTTGCTCCCACCCCACCCCGATCTAATCCATAATCCCTCGCCCCCTTCGCTTCCCCGCTCAGATTCACAGACACTCCACTAATGTCTTTAAGATCGGATCGCTGAAGCGATGGAATTTTAAGAGAGAGAGAGAGAGAGAGAGAGAGAGAGAGAGAGAGCACAAAGAGTGAGCTGGAATAACTGATCGCAATCCACCTGCTACTTTGACAGTTGATTTGATCGACACGATCAGTTGGTAGTTGATTTTTTTTTTTTTCAGTTTTTTTTTTTTTTTTTTTTACCCCAACCTTGCGTCGCCATTTTTGTCCCAAAATAGATTCTTGATCAGTTCTTTTGGGCTCGAGACTTCCGATCTCGGAATTCATTTGCGCACAGCAAGAGATGGGATGGGATTTTTTTTTTTTTTTTTTTTTTTTTTTTTTTTTTTTTTTTTTTTTTTGAGTAGGTATCCAATGGCATGGAAGTTTACAGAATGCGGCGAAAGGCATGGCCCGATACATACATTAATGGATAGATATAAATTCAAGAGAAAAGTTTTCCTTTTTTTTTTTTTAAAGGAAAGAAGAACAATAACATTTAAACAGACAATTCTTCGATTTTCTTTCTTCCGTTTAGAATCCAATTTACCTTCAATGCAAACAAGACAAATATCGTCTTTAACTGGGTTCTGGTGATTTTTTTTTCTAATGATAAGCCGCCATGTTATCATTTAAAAAAAAACAAAACAAAACAAAAAAAAAAATACCCAAAATAGTAACGTCATTTGATTGGTAGGCGTTGCGATCTGGGAATTCAAGTCTCTTGCTTTGCCCTCAGGATATAACCGGCTTTTGTTCGTCGACTGTGACGACTACGGCAGACGTGTACGTGCTTATCGTTCCTTTGTCAGCCCCATGTTTGACACACAAGTGGTGTCACTCCATTGTTGGGCATACAGGTAGTGTGTGTTTAGTGTTTGATATACAAGAGGTACACTCTGTCCAGTGTTTTGACATGGAAAGCCGAGTTTAGCTCGGGAATTTTAGTTCCCTATGTTGTATTTACGTTGATCGTAACAGATCTGCGGTGTGCGAAAAAAGCTGCATTTACTGTTAGCTGTGGCACCGTTAGGTTTATTCTTTTGAAGAAATTGAACAGGTTTTTGAGGTGTTCTTTTTCTCGAGCATAAAAAAATTGCAGTTCAAGTAATTCTTGTTGTTTATTCATCATTTACATTTGTTGGTAATAACTTTGTACTAATAATGATAATGATATAATATCAATGATCAGCAAGATGATACAACAAGAATGATAATTACAACCACACCACAACAACAATAATAACCGCAACAGTAATAATAATAACAATAAGAACAACGTCAACAAAGACAACAATAATGATGATGATAATAATAATAATAGTAATGATGAAAATAATAATAATAATAAATAATGATAATAACAATAATGATAATAAATTTAATACACGGCAGCCTTCGAAAGTCAAAACAAGAATCATATCATCAGTTGTTTGTCCTCATCGCTGTTTTCACTTTTCCTGGAAATTGTTTACATACGGTAATCATTTGTGTTTCTGATTGAAAGTGAAACCCACGGAACGTTCTTTCTCATATCGGACAGCCTCTTTGCGTAAGAAATACTCTCAGTTCCTAAACGACAATCCCCATAAAGCAACTGTGAAGCCTTTAGTTTACACGTGGTCGAACCACCCAGCTGTGTTGTGATCGTGGCAATGAATGACTTGCCTGAATGAGGGGAGGTAATGTGGAAAACTGAGAAAAGAGCAGACGACAGACCAATTCAGAGGATGTGATTGTCGGAGAGAACTGAAGTGCGACACGTCTTAGTGCCCATGGATACCTGTCGGCCTTCTTCGGAGGAGGATTCAGACTCCGACGCCGAGTCGTTCGATTTTTGTGAGTAAGAACATTGGTTTGTCATCGTGTTAAGAAAAGTTTTTTTTTAATAAATTTTCTTTGGCGTGTGTTAACTTGGTTATGTGGACTGGTAAATCTGTTCAGTTAGTTTTGTTCCGTTGCTCCATTGTTCCTATGTGTAGATAGTGACTCTATTAACGGCCTTCTATCAGTGTGTCTGACTGTCTGTCTCTGTCTCTCTCTCTCCCCATCTCTCTCTCGACCTCTTTGCAGACGACACCACAATTCACACCAGCCATACTGATCCTTCCAGTCTCTCAAAACATTTGCAAGAGAGTACCAACGATCTTGTAAAATGGACCGAACTAAATCACATGTCACTTCATCCGCAAAAAAACTAAACTGATGTACATTACAACTAGGCAAAAAAGAACAACAAAAGCTCACCGATGATTTCCCTCCTATACACCTCAATAATATACTTGTGGAACAAGTTACTGATCATAAAGTATTAGCTCAGCTGGAATCCCCACATAACTTTACTGTGCAAAAGGCTTTCCCAGAAAGTTTACCAGCTCACCAAAATCAAACACTTTCTTGACTTTCATTCACGAAAACTTTTTTTCCATGCCCATATTCAGTCTTATGTTGATTATGCATCGACTATTGGGACTCTGCAAGTGCAAATACACTAAAACCATTGTTCAGCCTACATAAACGAGCGCTAAATTAATCCTTCTGAAGAAAACTAGCCTCGAAAGCTCTGACTATAAACATCTTCACATTCTTCCATTCAGCCAAAGACTCAAATACAACAAGGACTAATGATGCACAAGATTCTGACCGGGAATGCTCCAACAACTTTAATGAGCCGATTCTCAAAAGTCTCGTCGAGAAACTCCCCAAACTCCATATCCCATTCCCCAGAATTGACTTATTTAAATCAAGTCTAACATACTCGGGCTCCTCTTTGTGGAACTCACTTCCAGAATCCATCAAACAAGTCCATTGTACCACAACTTTCAAAAACGCTTACCTTACCCATCTTCTGCGGTAAAAAAAAAAAAAAAAAAAAAAAAAAAAAAAAAAAAAATCCACCATAAGTAATACCAACAAGTAATCTCAAAATCATAAATCATCCCATTTTCATGTACTTAACCATTTTTTTTTCTCTATCTTTTTTTTTTTTTCTTTTCATGTATCAAGTATATATATATATATATATATATATATATATATATATATATATATATACACCATGTGTGTGTATGAATGTGCATGTATATGACTATATATGTGTGTATATGACTACATGTGTGTATATGTATATATATATATATATATATATATATATATATATATATGTATACATGTGTGTGTGTGTGTGTGTGTGTGTGTGTGTGTGTGTGTGGATACATGTATGTATGTGTGTATATGGATATAATCTTATGAAAAATGATTATGCTGTGCTGTGCCCCCCTCTCTCTCTCTCTCTCTCTCTCTCTCCCCCCCCTCTCTCTCTCTCTCTCGCGTGCGTGTATGTGTGTTCTAAAATATGTACGTACTTTGTCGTATTCATTTTATTGTCTGTTTTCATACATGCTAATCTTGTACGTTGTAGTACATTTACATATATACCCCCAGCCCACCTCACTCTCTAGCCCCACTGTCTCCTTCCTCTTCATTATTGTTACTCTCATTTTTATTTCTATTTTGTGCTTGTTAATTATTATTCATATTTTTTGTTTCATTTTCATTTATCTTCTATTATCATTTGATGTTCTTTTATGATTACATGACCGCTTTGCTTGCTTTTTTTTTTTTTTTTTTTTTTTTAATTGATTTCACTGCATGTTGTAGTCCCTACTCAGGGCGAGGACTGGATGTAAAAAAGCACGTTAGTGCTTATCTATATCTCTCGCCTGTCTGTCTACGTGTCAGCGTCTGTCTCTTTGTCTGTCTGTCTCTGACACTCTCTTTCTCTTTTTCCCTCTCTCTCTCTCTCTTTCTCTATCTGTGTCTGTATCTCTCTCTAACTAGTAATATCCTATCTCTGTAACTTTCTGTCTCTGTGTTACTCGGTCTCTCTCTCTGTTTGTCTGACTGTCTGTCCGTCCATCCGTCCGTGTCTGTCTGTCTGACTGCCTCTCTCTTTCTATGTCTCTGTCTGAATCTCTGTTTGTCTGTCTCTCTCTCTCTCTTAATAGCCTTTGTCAGTCTCTCTCAACTCTTAATAGCCTACCTCTCTGTCTCTCTGTGTCAGTCTGTCTCTGTCTTCCTCTCTCATTCTCTCTCTCTTTCTCTCTCTCTCTCTCTCTGTCTCTTACTCACTCCCCCTCTGTATGTGTGTGTGTGTGTGTGTGTGTGTGAGAGAGAGAGAGAGAGAGTTTGTGTATGTGCACATGTGTGTACGTAGGTACGTACGTGCATATGTACGTGCGTGCGTACGTGAGTGCGCTCGTGCGCGTGTGTGTGTGTACGAGAGAGAGAGAGAGAGAGAGAGAGAGAGAGAGAGAGAGAGATGGATAAGAAACTGTTCCCGGATGCACGAGAAGGGGTTTATGCCTTAACTGTGCTTTTTTTTTTTTTCCCTTGTTTCTTTCTTTTCTCTGTTTTCTTCTTTCCTTGTTTCTTTCTCTGTTTTCCCCGTTTCTGTTCTCGTCTCTTCCTTCTTTTCTTTTTTTTTTTTTTTTTTTTTTTTTTTTTTTTTTTTTTTTTTTTTTTTTTTTTTTTTTTTTTTTTTTTTGAGAGAGAGAGAGAGAGATTGTCACAGAGAGAGACGGGAAGGGAGCAGAGAGAGGGGGAGAGAAAGTGGACGGGGAAGGAGAAAGAGGGAAACTGGTGATTACCGCCAGTGTGTTACAGATAACTTCCCCTGTTCTTCTACGAGGAACAACTAACTAGCAACTCGCTTGTGTCAAGCTTTCACAAGGAAGAAGTGTGAAGTGCAGATCGCAGTTGGTTTTCTTTTCCGTTGTCAGCTTATGTGTATTATTATTGTATTGACTGATATAGGTGTCTCCTCCCTCCCTCCCAACATCCATCCATCTGTCTGTCTGTCTCTGTCTATGTGTTCTCTCTCTCTCTCTCTCTGTCCGTCAGTCTGTCTGTCTGTCGCTCTCTTTCTCTCTCTCTCTCTCTCTCTCTCTCTCTCTTTGCCTGCTAGCCTGTGTCTGTCTGTCTGTCTGTCTGTCTGTCTCTGTGTGTGTGTGTGTGTGTGTGTGTGTGTGTGTGTGTGTGTGTGTGTTCCCGCTTTCAATTAGTAGATGGTATCCAGTCGTATCAAATTCAGTGCAATGAAAATTAGCTTTGCTTTGTGTGGAACTGATCCATCTCTCCAGCTCCTGGCTTCCCATGGCAGCCGTTCAGAAAGAGGAAAAAATCAATACGTTCCTGTGTGATGCTACATGGTGATTGTGTCACGTTTTCACAGTGCTGCTGATATGGCCTTTGTGTTAGGGAAGTATGGGAAGGGAGGGGATAGGGGGAGGGGGGCAGGAAGGGAGGGAGGGGGGGGGGTAAGGGATGGTTGAGCGAGGACGTAAGGAGGAGCAAATGTTGGCGTGGGGATTCTGATCCAAAGCGGATAAGGATAGGGTGGAGTGAGGGCGGGGTGGGGGTCGGTGGGAGGGTCCTTCAGAGTGGCTGAACCAGGCAACTGAACCAGAGCAGGGTTTTCAAAATGAGCATGGCTTACTGATGCTCTCTGTCCGTCTTCCCTTGCTCTCTCTCCCCCCCCCCTCTATCTTTCTGACACCCCCGTCCCTCCCTCTCTTCATCTGTCCCCTCTTTCTCCCTCACTCCTTTTCCCTTCCTCCCACTCTCTTTCTCTATCTTGGAGTAAAAGGAAAAAAGGTTTGGTTTTTTTTTTATAATCACATGGTGTTTTCAACTTTATTACCTAGCACTACCACGATTGATTATGTGTACCGATGGATCACACACACACACTGTCAGTGTTCAGCGCTGAAAACACTTAGGGTGGGGTGGGGATTCCTTCTGCTGTTAAAACTCTCCATAGAGTTTCTTTCCTACCTACAATGATAAAAAGCAACTGAGATGGATGAAAAAAACCTTGACTTTTATAGTAAACCACATTGATGTTTGTGTGTCGATTGTTGCAGGTCTGGAAATCTCGGGGGAGAACTTGGAGGATCTGCTGGCGTATGATGATCTCTTCCTAGATTACTTCAACGCCTTCCTGGCGCTACCCGTGCGTCCTTCTTTTTTTGTCTTGTCCTCGGTGGTTTTGTTTTTGTATGCTGTCTAGTAGTCATTCGCTTCGCTTCTCCCCATTTTTTTCTCTCTTCTTCACCCTTCTCATCTATTGTTGCCACATTTGTAGTATCTGAGCGTGTGTTATCTTCGTTCATCTTCCTGTTAACCCGTTGCCAGTTCGACAACAAATGTGTGTGATCTATATTTGTCTTGTGCTGTCGTCGATTTATCAGCAACATGGCAATATCTGTTTCACTTTTGTTTCTGTGAACAAATACGTAGTGTAAAAAAATAAGTGCAGATTAACCGTTCTTCCATTAACATTAATGTAAGTTATGACTTGTGCGAAGTTATGAAGTTACAGAACAAGATGAAACTGAAGTTGATGATGAAAAAATTTGGAAATGGTATATTTTAAATATCAAAACCCTTCACTAGCAGCATAAGAAAACCATAACAATTCCTCTCAAAAACTGATCCGTATGTGTTACCTAGACCTAAAACTTTTCATCGGCTTGATCGGACTCATCAGAAAAGACACGGCTGATTGTGTCCGGGGGTCTTGGCGTCAAATAGAGACACACCACAGTCCGTAATTCTGTGGTGTTCATACCACCAAGGGTTCAAAAAAGAATCCCGCAGCACCCCACCAAAGCAGCCAGCGAAAGGTAGTAAATAAAACAAAACGAAAGTGTGGAGGGGGAAAAGTTGCTGAAGAACTAAAAAGATTAAAAAACATATGCAAACAATATAAAGTGTAGGGGACAATCTTTGAGCCTATGCTTGAGGGTCCATTTAAGGATGCAAGGGAGATCAAAAGATATGGAACAGTCTGAGTGGTCAGCTCTGCTGCTCAATAACCCAAGCATTGTCAGCGGCTAAAAATTGTGCAGAACAACCTTTACTTGGATCTCCTAGGAGATTCAATCGCCCACTGATTGACCAAACATATAACGCTGAACAATTAAGTATCACTTTTATTTTTCGCTTGTTTCCAGTCTTCCGATAT
>JADBJO010001542.1:217500-262500 GCA_016801955.1 Conus betulinus | reverse complement strand
CTGGCATTCACAATCCACTGTCATTGTCAAGCCGTCATGAGGCAACCCACCGGAGGAGACACTGCACTGCTGCCGAGTCACTTCGGTGGTGTTCAGTGGTGCCAGTTCTGTTCAACCTACGCAGGACTTCCCCTCTTAAGCCCCGTGCTGTCGACAGTAACTACGTAGTCGCGGTGCCAGCGGGAGTGAACTTTCCCTCCAGAGGCCGCCTCTATGGCTGGATAACGATAGTCCCCATCAAATTGCCGATAGCGGTGACCCCGACAGAACTCTAAGTGTATAGACATGAAGAAGAAATCAAAATTGAGGTCACCATGAAAGCACGCAGGGCATGAAGGGCCACAGAATTTGATACTATTTTTATGCTGATCGATGACGATGAGGATGATGAAGATGATGCTACAGATTTCCATTCAGGTCTGGCACTGCATGACAGGGCTGCATCGTACGCTTACTTTCCTAACACATATCCCGGCGTCAGCCAGGCTCGAGAGATACAGCCTCTTGCAGTCTTGGTCAGGAAAAAATAAGCAACACTCTCAGGAACGCATCCATTAAGTGGGTGAAACTCGACTGTGTGGTCCGTCTTCCCAGCTGAGCCCATAGCAAACTCATCTCTGAGTTGGAACCGATAGGGGCAGAAAAATTCCGCAAATAAATGTATGATGGGAATCGAACCCACTACCTCTCAACGAGAACTCGGCAACGCTAACCATTTTGCCTCGGCGACTGGTACATAAGGGCTTTTAAACTTGTTTGTATTGGAGGTTAAGTGCCTTTTAAAGGCGTACAAGTTGAATGGTCTTTCAACTCTCTCTGTTCACTTTTGTCATCTTGGCCTTCAGCATATACAGATATGTGTCGGGTCAGGTGATTGGCCGAATTCCTTTCCCTTTCTCTCGTCATTGGTGTTGAGTTAGAGCTTCTTTCTCGGTTGTTACCGTCCTGTGTCCCTCCCAGCATTCCAAGCCCATACTCGCACTCTTAACCTCCCTATCCCCGCTTTCCTAACCTGATTCTCTCTTTGAGTTCGTGAATTTCGCGTTAACAATATGCTTTGTGGTGATTTCCTATTTTGGCACGTTAAAATTCGGTGACGTCTTCCAAAGACAAGTGTTATTGGTTTTGGAAAGAGCTTACCGCAAGCATATGATTTCATGCAATCTGGTGTGCAGACGTTATTCATGAATTATTTCAATCACAGTTTTTACTTGATTAAGCCAATCCTGTTTTGTCGCCATTTTGCGACTTCCTGTGTCAGAGTCCCCTGATAATAGTTCAAAAGAAAAAAAAAAAAAAAAAAACTTTCAGCCCAATTATGAAGTCGGAGGATGTCCGCAAAATGAATCACTTGATCTCAATACTTAAGTAAAGTTGCACCGTCCTTAATTTTCATACCAGCATTGAAAAAAATATTGCGAAAGTAGCCGTTTTGTCCTAGAATTTGGTATGCTGAAATAGGAAAAGAAGCATTAAGAAAATTCTTGGGAAAGTTTAGGTAGCAAAGGCTTAACACTCGCAGCTTAGCTTGCCATGAACACGGAAGTGTAGAGTGTATTCTCTGCGCGCTGCCATGTTTTGGGTTGTGTCACGTGTCTCTTAAAATTAACCAATCACAGGGGCTGGCTGCATTGTGTGCTTTCATTCGTCCGGTGCAAGGGAGAAAAAAAAGAAAGGAAAGTAATATGTGGCTGGTATATTTTTCATTTTTAAGGGGCGTGTGTTGGTTTGAAGGAAGAGCGTGATGCTGTTTTGTACAAAGCGCGTTATTTGTATCTGTGTGGTTTGGTCTGAGGGTGGTAGATTCAGTTTGTACAATGTGTATTTGATTCTTTCCACCTGTAAAAGAGTGCTTCTTCCGTACGTATAAATTACAGTAAAGAGCAAAATTCGTAGTAATTGTTTACAGCCATATGTATACATGTATTTTAGCATCGGGCATTCAAGATATCATCATTACATACAAGACTTTATTCGCGTTACGAATTCGACTTTGCATGTAGTGCTTTTTGTGTAACGACACGGAATGAATATAATTCTGTTTGTTTATGTCCTCTTTCTCTCATCATTATTCGGATGCACTTTTTATATATGTATAAATGTATGTATATGTATTTCAGTTTCGCTGTCCGTTTTTGGATAATTTTGTTGTTCTCTACTTCTCGGCCTCTTACTGTGTTTTTGTTTGTTCTCTCTCTCTCTCTCTCTCTCTCTCTCTCTCTCTCTCTCTCTCTCTCTCTCTCTCTCTCTCTCTCTCTCTCTCTCTCTCTCATTGTGCGTGTGTGTGTCCGCGCGCCCACGTGCAATTGTTTGTGTGTGCACGTACGTTGGTGGCGTTGTACATCCCAAATTTATACATATGTACATATTTATGAGACAGAGAGAATTAATTTGGCGGAAAACAAAGAGAGGAACTACCGTAAGAGAGAACTGGTACTGTCCAATACTCAAGCTTCTATATGGTAAAAGAAGAAAGATTAAAGTAACAAAATGGAAAAAAGAAAAGAAATAAAAGAGTTAAAAGACAAAAACTGGTACTGTTCAATACTCAAGCTTCTGTATGGTCAAAGAAGAAAGACTGCAGTAACAAATAATAAAAGAAAGAAAAAAAAAAAAAGAAAAAAAAATTCAAAGAGAAGAACTTTTACTGTTCAACATTCCAGCTTCTGTATGGTAGAGGAAGAAAGATTGAAGTGACAAAATAAAAGAATAAAACAAAAAAGAAAAGAAATTCTGAAGTGACAAAATAAAAGAATAAAACAAAAAAGAAAAGAAATTCAAAGAGTTAAAAGACAAGAACTTGTACTGTTCAATACACAAGATTATGTATGGTGAAAGAAGCAAGATTGCAGTAACAAAATAAAAAGAAAAGAAAAATAACAGAAATAATAGAAATTTAAAAATAAAAGGAAGATTTTTTTTTTACAAGACATTGGTTTGACCATTGGTTTATTTCCAGTCTGCCTCTCAGGTCCTTTCTTATTACCATGCTTTCAAGTTCTGGAGCGTTGGCCACTTCAGCTGTGGCCATTGGGCACTTCACTTGGTTTAGGGGATTCCCTCCACCCACCACCCACCCCCCCCCACCCACCCTCAAATCATTGCTGCATGCAAGTTGCAATATTCTCTTTTTTATGCTACAGTTCTTGAAATCGTCTCTCTTTAGTTCTCACGAAACATCAGTCGGAGAAGGCAGAAACGTAGTGACTTATTTGATGTGATGCGTGATAATCAGGCAAAAGTTTTTCGTGTCAGTTTTATTTAGAACTCAGCTGATCAAAACACCTGTGCCGTTTGCCGTCGCCAACGAAGGATAAAAATGGTCTTTTCACACACACACACACACACACACACACATACACAATTTTTCTCCCCCTAACTCGTTTGGGGGGGGGGGGGGGGGGGGAGTCATTAGGACACCACACTTTCAATTCAAGTCTGAGGTCCTTCTGTGCCTCCTGTACCCAAGTGAACCAACCATACCAGCCGCACGGGCGCAGTAGATAGACACAATAAAAAGAACTCGACATGGAGAGAGAGAGAGAGACGAATTTCATCAGTATTGACTTAACCAGGAAGCGCCACACATACACAATTACAAAAATGAAAAACTTCTGCAAAATTTTCCCCCCAATGATTCTTTAGAAACATAATAACACCCCCACACCACTCACACACAAACGCGTAAGAAAAACACATTGACAAATAGACACCGCAGAATGAACAGGTAGCGCTTATTCTGAAGAGTGCTGACAGTCTCACGATCTAACCACCAGAATATACACGGAGTCTGGCATGTTGTATATAATTATGCCCAAAGACAGCAGAATAAACACTGTCTTGACCAAGCGCAAGTAAATGGGTATTAAAGACAGAACCTCAGTGGATGAAAGTCAAGAAAGAGAACAAAACGGAGTCAAAGAGAGATACAGACAAGGGGAGATTACTGGTATAGTACAGAATGCCAAAAGACGCCCTCCCCTCCCCTCCCCCCTTTCGTTATCCCCACAAAGGTAGCGAGGTTGGAGGGGTAGGATGGAGGTATTCGGTCTTGAGGAGAGTTGGTCAGCGTGGAAAAGGGAGTTGAGGGGGGAGGGGGGGGGGGGGGGGGGGGGTGGGGTGGATTGCATGAGAAAACAAGAAATATATGAAGAAAAGAACGACATTGTCAGGAAATATTTGTCGTTGTCATTTATGACGTACTCTTGATGTATAGTTGGCCGCATCAATTATGTTGACACACAAAAAAAGAAGTAACAGAACTCTTAGCACAGTTCTGGCTAAAGAAACACACAGATATCAAGACATACAACATACACATATATTAGTACTGTAGAAATTTAACAGTGGGTAACCTGAAGGTAGAAAAAAGACGCCAGACCTTGCTGTGTGGATTAGTCATCATACTTGACTGTTGACATCCAGTTCAAAGAATAATAATAGTAATAAAATCATGTCAATGCTACATGAAAAATATTACATAAAAAAATCCGCTGGCAAATAACTCTGCAGACTTAACATGTAGCACCCAAATGATTACAATTTCGCCACATAGTTGCATGACTACGACAATGGAACCAGAACATTTCATTAGTTACATGAGGAAAACAAAGGAAATGGCTTTCTAGGTGAACCCAGGCGACTGGGCTTCTAAGTCAGAAACAAGGTCATGATTGGAAAGGAAGATAAAAGAGGCATGAATGGAAAGAAGGTAAAAGAGACATGATTGGAAAGGAAGGGAAAGAGACGTGATTGGAAAGAAAGGGAAAAAGGACATGATTGGAAAGGAATAAAAGAAATATGATTGAAAGGAAGGGAAAAGAGAGACATAATTGGAAAGGAATAAAACGATATGATTGGAAAAGAAGGGAAAAGAGACATGACTGGAAAGGAAGGGGAAAGAGGCGTAATTGGAAAGGAATATAAGAGACATGATTGGAAGGGAATAAAAGAGACATAATTGGAAAGGAATAAAAAGACATGATTGGAAAGGAAGGGAAAAGAGACATGACTGGAAAGGAAGGGGAAAGAGGCGTAATTGGAAAGGAATATAAGAGACATGATTGGAAGGGAAAAGAGACATAATTGGAAAGGAATAAAAAGACATGATTGGAAAGAAAGGGAAAAGAGACATGACTGGAAAGGAATAAAAAAGACATGATTGGAAAGGAAGGGAAAGAGACATAACTGGAAAGGAATAAAAAGACATGATTGGAAAGGTAGGGAAAAGAGACATAACTGGAAAGGTATAAAAAGACATGATTGGAAAGGAAGGGAAAAGAGACATAATTGGAAAGGAATAAAAAGACATGATTGGAAGGAATGAAAACACATGATTGGAAAGGAAGGGGAAAGAGACATAATTGGAAAGGAATAAAAAGACATGATTGGAAAGGTAGGGGAAAAGAGACATGACTGGAAAGGAAGGGAAAAAAGAGACATGATTGGAAAGGAAGGGAAAAGAGACATATTGGAAAGGAAGGGAAAAGAGAGCATAATTGGAAAGGAATAAAGACATGATTAGAAGGGAATGAAAAGACATGATTGGAAAGGAAGGGGAAAGAGACACGATTGGAAAGGAATAAAAGAGACAAGGGTTAAAGAGCATAAAAGAAAAAACAGAACATTTTGGCATTGACTTTTGGAAGGGAGTAGGGGAGGTGGTGATGGACTTCAATTTATGACTGAAAGAATCCCAGACCTTCTTGGGGTCTTTGACAAGGCAGCCAGAGGAATAACCAAAATGGATGAATATTTCAATTAAAAAAAAAACGCGCCAAAACATAATAATTACGTGTCTATATTTTCCTTTTTATTCTTTTTCCTGCTTAGTGGCATATTCCTAGAATAAAGGTAAGGGAAAATGCACAAAAAAGGGACGGCCCCGTCTGCAAAAAGAAAAAAAAATGCTTAAGATTTAGAACATTTTTACTCTAAAAACAGTAACAGATTTTGCCACTTTGTGCTTTTCTTTTGTAAAGTGTTGTTCACCGTTTATATCTCACATTATCATTTTGCGTTTTCTTTCGATTGATCTTTTTTTTTTCATTTATTCACTTGGTTTTGCATGTTTCTCTCATTTTTAGATTGCAGCCTATCAGGTAATTTGATCATTGTGTAACTGTAATATTCGTGTAAGCTTGCGTGCTTCTCTGTTCATATTATGGCTTTTGCCGGTGACGGGGCAAGAGTGTGTACTTTTGGTGTGTTTGCTGTGTTGTGCACGTGTATCGCTTTGTTCCTCTTGACCTTTGACCCACCCTGAGTGAGCGAGTGAGTTAATGGCGAATAATCCACTGTGAGTTTCGTTATAATATTCTGATTGTTGCGTTATAATAGTGTGATTGCTATGTTAAAATGTTCTAATTGTCACGTTATAATGTTCTGATTGTTACGTTATAATGTTCTGATTGTCACGTTATAATGTTTTGATTGTCACGTTATAATGTTATGATTTTTACTGTATAATCTGTTATATTATTCTTATTGTTATGTTATGATATTCTAATTGTCACATTATAATACTCTGATTGTTTACGTTATAATATTCTGATTGTTACGTTATGACATTCTGATTGTTACGTTATGACATTCTGATTGTTACGTTGTAATATTCTGATTGCTATGTTATAATATTCTGATTGCTGCGTTGTAATATTCGGATTGCTACGTTATAATATTCTACTTGTTATGTTATAATGTTCTGATTTTTTACGTTATAATATTCTGAAAGCTGCGTTGTAATATTCTGATTGTTATGTTATAATATTCTTATTGTTGCGTAATAACATTCTGATCGCTGAGTGTAGTTGTGTGTATGTAAGCTCTGGCTGTCTCTGTCTCTCTGCCTCTCTCTCTCTCTCTCTCTCTCTCTCTCTCTCTCTCTCTCTCTCTCTCTCTCTCTCTCTCATTCATATTTCCTTCTGCATAAACCATCTTTCTCTCTCTCTACTTTATAACATTCTGATCGCTGAGTACAGTTGTACATATGTAAGTCTCTCTCTCACTCTGTCTCACTAACTCTGTCTCTCTCTCTCTCTCTCTCTTCTCTCTGTCTGTCTGTCTGTCTGTCTGTCTGTCTCTCTCTCTCTCTCTCTCTCTCTCTCTCTCTCTCTCTCTCTCTCTCTCTCTCTCTCTCATCTTTCCTTATGTTCGTAATAGAGTCGTGTAAAATGGATCATCTGAATCTCTCTCTCTCTCTCTCTGTCTCTCTGTCTCTGTCTCTCTGTCTGTCTCTCTCTCTCTCTCCTCTCTCTCTCTCTCTCTCTCTCTCTCTCTCTCTCTCTCTCTCTCTCTCTCTCTCTCTCTCTCTCTCTCTCTCTTGCCTCATCTTTCCTTATGTTTTTGTAATAGAGACAGTGTAAAATGAATGATCTGAATCTCTCTCTCTCTCTCTCTCTCTCTCTCTCTCTCTCTCTCCTCTCTCTCTCTCTCTCTCTCTCTCTCTCTCTCTCTCTCTCTCTCTCTCTCTCTCTCTCTCTCTCTCTCTCTCTCTGTCTCTCTCTCTCCTCTTCTCCTCTCATGTTTGTAAAAGAGTCCGTGTAAGATGAATCATCTGAGTCTGTCTGTCTGTCTGTCTGTCTGTCTGTCTGTCTCTGTCTCTCTCTCTCTCTCTCTCTCTCTCTCTCTCTCATTTAATGCGCTTTACTTTTCATTATTTATAATTGTCATGGATTTTATCTGTCTGTCTCTTTGTCCCACCCCCTCTCTTTCTTCCTCTCTCCGACCACCCCCCCCCCTGATCTCTCGGTCCCATCCTTCACCCCCCCCCCCCCCCCCAATGTCTCTCTCGACAATTATTTCAAATACGTAGATAATCAACTTTTAAACTGAACTGTAGCCTGTCGGTTACAAGAACGATTATCTTTTTCTTTTAATATACACCGCCTCAACAGTACAAAATGTGAGCACCAGCACCTGCTAATCTAGTATTTATTTGTTTGGACAGAAGTGTTACCTTCATTTTTTTTTGCAGCTAGCTTGTGACAGAAACTGTACAGGGTGTCTTTGAAAAAAAAAGTAATTTATACGTAATTATGAACACAGAGCAGCAACTATTCAATTAAAAGAATGCTTTAATTGGTAGCAGCTATCGGGTTAGGCTAACAGATTTAATGACAAAGAAAATTTCAGATTTTTTTTTCAAATATGAAAATGATAAGTATCCTCCACGACAAAGAGTGAGAGGTAAATTTTTTCTTATTTTCATTTTTTTTTGTATTGTTTTGTTTTAATATATGTTACGGTTTAGGGGAGGATCTTGTAGAGTTATCACAACCGACACATGAATGACTTTTGTTGCTGACTAACAGAAAAAGACTCGTTCAATGGAGAAAAAAAAAAAATGTTTCGTGGATGAAGAATTGTTTCTGGAGCTAAGATCGTGCACAAAATTTGTTGAAGAAACACACACACACACATACACACACACCACACACACACACACACACACACACACACACACACACACACACACACACACACACACACACACTTTAGTAAACAAAACGTGCTGTCAGAATGTTTGCCAGAAAACTACCATGGAATTCATCTTCTCAATTGGAGACTCCAGAAATCCTTTAATTGTAGTATTCAGAGGAGAAGAGTGTCGTTGGAGGTGACTTTGGTGAAGTCAGAGAGACTTTTCTTTAACCCTTTCTGTGCCGACGGACCGGTGTCACATGCTGTGATAAACTTCCCTCCCTCCCAAAATCGTCCCCGGGCGGGCGAGAAAGATCACGTGCCCAAATTCACGGCAACAACAACGACGACGACCGACGACGACGACAACAACAACAACAACAACAACAACAACAACAACAACGACAACAACGAAAGTACAAAGACGTGCCACGATTAGCATAAAAGTATTAGCATATGTTCAGTTGGCATGACCCTGTAGACAGGTGTCGCAGCGTGCATGCTGGGTTTGTCGCATCACGTGAATTTAGATCGCGTGTCTTCATGAGAGCGACACATTCTATGTCTTTGATGTCAGTGTGAACCGTAGAGGTGTGTGGTCGCCAGATGTACACGATGCACTCGGCTACGTCCCCTAGAATGTAGCTGAGAGTGTACTTATCATCTTGCTTTCTCGCTGTCTGTCCCTAGTTTTGTTTTCTGTCTTCATTTATATGTTACGGTTTCTGTCCGTTGTCTTTATCACACTCGTCAAATGAAGATTCTTTGTTGCTGTTATCCTAGGCTCCGATTCAATGGAAAGTAATCTATTTCGTATCTCTCATTTCCTCTCTCTTTTGTTTTCTCTCTTGTTTTTACATTCTCTCGTTCAATTCCAGGATCTTCTTTTCAAAATATTCACCTATCACACAATAAGTACCTCAACGAATGACTTTTCCTGGAATGACGAATTCTTTCCCTGACTACATTTTTATCATAATTTCCAAATGTTTCCGACGCTTTCCTCTTGATTGAATCCTCTTCTAAGGTTCTGTCAAAATGTCTGAAAACTTGACACACACACAACACACACATCAGACGTCACCAACACACACACACACACACACACTTTAGTAAACAAAACGTGCTGTCAGAATGTTGCCTCTCTCTACCATGGAAAATCAATCTTCTCAATTGGAGACTCCAAAAATCCTTTAATTGTATTATTCAGAGGAGAAAAGTGCTTGAAGCTGACTTTGGTGAAGTCAGAGAGACTTCATCTTCCCTTTCTGTGCCGACGGCCGGTGCCACATGCTGTGATAACTTCCCTCCCCAAAATCGTCCCCGGCGGGCGAGAAAGAACTCTCCTCTTTAAACCCTTTTCCTGTGCGACCTGACCGTTGCCACCCTCTTTGATAACTTCCACTCCTTCTCTCTTCCCCCTCCCAGAAAGATCCACGTGCCCACAATTCACGGCACAACAACGACGACGACGACGATAAACACAACAAGACAAACAACCAACACACCTCCAACAACGCCAACATAACTTTCTACAAAGACAGTGGCCCGATTGGCATAAAATCATTAGCATATTCATCATTTGGCTGACCCTGTAGACCGGTGTCCGCAACGTTTCTCCTGGGTGTTTGTCGCAATCAGTACAAATTTAGATCGCGTGTGTTCATGAGAGCGACACATTCTATGTCCTTTGATGTCCTCATGAACCGTAGATCTGTGTGGTCTTCAATTTACACGGTGTGTCTCGCTCGAGTCAGCTTCATTCTCTCTCTTGATGTCAGGTGTGACCCGTGGGGGGGTGTGGTGTCCAGATCGTACACGATTGCACTCGCTAAGTCCCCTAAAATGTACGCTGTTTTGGTCGGTGTGTTGTCTTGGTCAGCTTGCTTCTCTCGCTGTCTGTCTCAATCTATTTTGTCTCTCTCTCTCTCCTCGTCCCTCTCTCTCTCTCTCTCCTTCTCCTCTCTCTCTCTCTCTCTCTCTCTCTCTCCTCTCTCTCTCTTCCTCTCTCTCTCTCTCTCTCCTCTACCCCTTCTCCTCCCCCTCCCCGTCTATCTCTTCTCTCTCCTCTCTCTCTCTCTTTTCGCATCCTTTCTATCTCCCCCTCTCTTTACTCTCTCTCTCTCTTGCTTTTCTCTCTTTTTTTTTCATTCTCTGCTGGCTCTTCTTCATAGTACACATATTGTAGTAGTATCCACGTTGCTTCTTCCTTCTTCGTCGGTTTTTTTTTCTCTTTCATTTTGTAGATTATTATCATTATTGTCGTGAAAATTTCCTCGTTCATCTGGTTATTGATGTTCCTCTCCCTGTTCTACTTTGTCGTCACCGAAATGACGGGGAAGTAAAAGAAAAAAGGAGTTAAAAACAAAGAACGTAAAAGAGAAGAGAAGAGAAAGAAATAGAAGAAGTCGGAAGATGAAGAGATGAAGAAAAGATGAAGAGAAAGAGAATACACGAGCGACGGTGAAGGTAACGTAACGGAAATATCGGTCCTGGCGTGAGGGTCTGGAGCGTATCCTCATCTTGTGTTATGCCTACATGTTAGGCCTTGTTATGCAAACAGCCCAGGCGATGGAATTTCTGAAAGAGATCAACACTTTCACATGATCTAAGAATTTACAGAAGAAGAAATCTTAGCAAAATTTCCGGTGTGTTTTTAGAGGGTGTATTTTAAAGGGATGTGTGAATGAGATTTGTTTTCTTTCTTTTTTTTTTTTTCAACGACCTGTGAGCTGACTTCAGCGCAGTGACAGCCTTGATATGGCCCTTTGCGGTCGGCTGGGCTTTAAGCAACGTTACCCCTTACCCTAACAGGCGACAGCTTTTGGTCATATCCTCATCATCTGCGTGGAACACAAAGTTTGCTGAGTTAACCAGGGAACCGCCTCGCGCTCCGTTAACCAAGGACAGTAATATCAGCAGTGGCTCCTGTGTTTTCAGTGTCATTATGTACACACCACGCTAGTGGCAATGGCACTTGTTTTCTGGTGTTTTTTCGTGTCATTATGTACACACCATGCTAGTGGCAATGGCACTTGTTTTCTGGTGTTTTTTCAGTGTCATTATGTACACACCATGCTAGTGGCAGTGTCAGTTGTTTTCTGGTGTTTTTGTTCGGCTGCTTTTTTTTTTTTTTTTGCACGCGTGTAGTTTATGTCCCTGCACGCAGCGTTCACATGCATGCACCGCTTGCACTCAAATGGTTAAGAAGCCAGTATAAAAGGTGATCTCTCTCTCTCTCTCTCTCTCTCTCTCTCTCTCTCTCTCTCTCTCTCTCTCTCTCTCGCTGTCACTCTGTATCTCGCTCGCTCTCATATTCTTTTCATAAAGGTCGGCGATTCTAAATGTGCATTTCTGCCTTTTACATATTTTTAAACATTCTTTGAAGTATGAAGCGTCTATTGTAAAACTAAAAATCTACTTTGTAAGTGTGCTCATTAAGTTGTTATTGTATGCTGAGGTAATATCTATAACAAGAAACATTATTTTGTTAATGCATTCTACCACTTATTCATCCAATTGTTCATGTGTTCATTCAGTCATCTGCTCTATATAAACGTCTAATAAAGAAGACCCAGAACTCCTTATTTTTCGCTTTTTCTCTGCCTTCATTTGCATTATGATTATTTCTTTTTGTTTTCATTCACTCACGCGTCAATTCGTTCACACACTGATTCACAAACGTACTGTATATAAAAAATGACCTACATCTGTTATCATACAAAAAAAATCATCTATTTTCGATGCTGATTAAAGAACAAATGCATATGCGCTTGCACACACGCACGCACACATAAAAACACACAGGAGATAGAGAGAGACAGAGTAAGGATACGGATACAATGGAAGGAAGCAGAGAGTTTTCCCTATTTTTTTACAATTCCTCCAAACAAATATACAATAGTGTAAAACAAAAAGGTTGGTTTGTCTGAAAACATTTTAAATTACTTGTATTATCTTTTTAAGACAAACGCATATACAAATACACACTAGTTTTTTTTTAATTTTTTGTAAGAATACCTTTAAAAACTTTTGATATATTTTAAAGATAAATGCATTCTCTAGGGAAAATGTAGATGGTTTTGTATGAACATTTTTTACAAATGTAGCATACTTCTCACTTTCATTAAAAAAAAAAAAGTAAATACACGCTATGAAGAAGATGCATGGTATGTTATACATATACTAAAAGGTAGTATTCTGTTCTCCCTTCTACCACAGGCCGAACAGCAATTAGAAAGACATTTGCTGTCAGCATGGAAACTTTGGATGCAGCAATCCTCCACCCTCTTTTTACCAGAATCAAAAACATACACCAGAAAAAAGTATGCTGTGTATGAACACATTCAGAAATGTTCAGAGCCTACGCTTTCCTTGAAGGCAAATGTACGGTAGGTACAAATGGGTGTGGTAAAAAAAAAAACCATCATAGCATGTAACGTGCCTCTCCTGTCTTATACAGAAGAAGCGAATGAAGAGAACTGAATGCATAGCATACATGGAAAATGTTCCCCACACCTAGCACCCCTCTCCTTTCTTCCACCAGAGTCCCAGGCTCTGCAGCCTCAGAGCGGGCCCAGCGCCTGCAGAAGGCGCTGCTTCTGGCGGAAGACATCGATGACGAGCGGCGCGCGCAGAAGCGGAAGGAAGCCCAGGAGAGGCGGAAGATCATGGAGAAGGAGAGGCGCAAGGCCATCCGCGCCGCCTACGCCCGCCAGAGAGAGGCCAAGAAGAAAGTCAGCGTGACCTCGCTGGTGAGGGGGATGGGGAGAGAAGGAAGGAAGTGGGAGGCGCCGAACTGTGAGGATGGTGTCTGTATTTCTGTTGGTTCTGTTCTATTTGTTGTGTGTGTGTGTGGGGGGGGGGGGGGGGGGGGGGTTGGTTGTTGAAGTGTGAGGGGAGCCAAGGAGGGGGATTTTGAGAGGATAGGAAAGTTTTAGCTTGGTAGTGTACCGGTAGTGTTTGTCTTCCTTGGCGTCGGAGATACTGCACACTCCCCACCTCTTTGTCCCTTTTCCCGCCCCATTTCCCACTCCCCCTTAGAATTCCAGCCTTTCCCTCCTCCCTACCCCTCCATTCACCCATCCTTCCGCCCATCTCCAACATCTCTCTCTCTCTCTCTCTCTCTCTCTCTCTGTCTCTGTCCTGTCTCCTCCGTTCCCCTCCCCCTCCCTCTCTCTCTCTCTCTCTCTCTCTCTCTCTCTCTCTCTCTCTCAGTAAATGCATCGATCAACCAGTGTTATTAATATATCTTTTCACTGTATGCCGCGAGTGCGTTTTTCCACTTCTGCCTCACTGTTTTTCTCTGTCTTAATCTCTCTGCCTGTCTGTCGGTCGGTCGGTCGTTCGCTCTCTCTCTGTCTCTCTCTCTGTCTCTCTCTCTCTCTGTCTCTCTCTCTCTCTCTCTCTCTCTCTCTCTCTCTCTCTCTCTCTCTCTCTCTCTCTGTCTCCACCCCCCCCCCTTTTCTCAGTCTGGTTTTTTTGTTTTTTAAATTTCTTTATTTCTCAAAGATACTCACGCATTGATTGAAGCATTTGTTCCATTTATAATGTTTGATTTTGCTTCCTAGTACATATATATTTTCCTGCTTTGAGGGCTGGGTGTAAAAAGTAGTAGTGCTTATGCTTAATCCATTACCCTCTTAAAATAAAATTCGTTCGTTCATTCATTCTTTGTTCGTTCGTTCGTTCGTTCGTTCGTTCGTTATCTGGATAGCGTGCTTCTCTGTGAACGATTTAGACGCTTAATAGAAAAAAAAAAGAAAAAGAAGAAAAAGGACCCCCCCCCCCCCCCCCCCACACACACACACTCTCTCTATCTCCGCCCCCCCCCCCCCCCCCCCCCCCCCCCCCCCCCCCCCCCCCCCCCCCCCCCCCCTTCCTTTCCCAGATGCACTGATTCTGCCCTTGCTTCTCCTGTCAGTCTCTGCGTGACCACTGTGACCTTGACCCTCAGAGCGAAGAAGTTCCGTGGTGCATTCCATGTCGTGTACCACTCACAGTGAAACATGTTCTTTTAGAGCGTTGAGACATGCATGGTGTGAGACATAAACACTTTACAGCAGAGTCCATGAAAACCTTGCTCAGAGATGTCCCACCTGATGTGCTATCTTTGAATATCTGAAAGAGATTTAACGTTTTTCATCTGATCTGAGATTTTACAGCAGAAAGATTTTTTAAACACAAAATTGTTGTAAAGGTGTTGTTGTGTTGTTAAGGTGTGTTTTAAAGGATTGTGTAATTTTTTTTCTTTATATCACGTGTGAGTTGGTTTGAACGCGGTGACAACCCTGATCTGGCCCTCGGCAGTCGGCTGGGCTATAAGCAACATTACCTTACCTTCCGTGGCGCGCTGACGTCACCTCCGGCCTGACGTTTCCGCTGTGTGTTGTTGGGTGCTGCAGAAGGGCAAGGAGGAAGAGGCAGGGGAGGGGGAGGAGGCGGACGTGATGGACGGGAGCGTCGGGGAGGTGGAGGAGGACAAGGACAAGAAAGGCGTTTTACCTATGAATAGTTGTAAAATATTACTCTGTGTAGATTCCAAATCGGCATTACAAGCTATCAAAGATCAAAATGCCAAAAAAAACGTCTTGAAATGATACTAGAAATCAGATATGTAATTCATCAGTTGGCATGTAAAGACATTAGTGTAACTTTTTACTGGGTTCCTTCCCATTGCGGAATATATGCTAATGAACTGGTTGATAGAGCAGCTAAAAGTGCAGGACGTAATACTGAAGGGGCAACTCTAATTAACATAAATCTAGATCTGCACGAGTATTATAATCACATTGAAAAACTAGCAAAAGATACGTTTGATAACATGTTGAAGACATCAGATAGCCATTATTCACACAATTGTATAAAAAGCGTCAGCACAATAAATTCCAAATTAATTTTAAATCACATATCTGATACTAGTTCAAGACATATTAGTTCTCTGATGTTCAAAATTCGTTTAAATGCTTTTAAAAAACAAAATTTTCTAAAGATATTAAATGTGTATGTGGGAATCAAATCTCCATCAGTCACCTGATTTTACACTGTCCGGATATCAAAGAATTAATGACGAAAACTACAGGGGATTTACTGACTCGTCAAATACCATTAACTGTTCAGGAAGTGTTAAATGACTTCCATCTTCTTAAATGTTTCTCAGAAGTTTTTACACCTTAGTCCTATTGGTCTTTTCCTTTGAATAGTTAATTTATTGTTGGATTCAATTGTTGTTATACTTTTCTTCTGTTAATTGTTAAGTCACGTTTGATATAGATAGTAAACTTCATTTCCTTTCTACTAATCTATCATTTTCAACAATTCATATCCCATATAAAGCTTGATCATTATATAGAATTGTAGGTGTAGGCATATAGGAAAAACATATAATTTTTACTACCACACACTCTCTAAACAATATTAACGCATGCATTAACAATCTCTTCTTTCATACCTATATTTCTCCTATCCCCCCCCCCCCCCCCCCCGTCTAATATCACTTAAGGGTGAACAGACGTAAAACTAAATCCATGTTCCGTAAGTACCTGGCGGACCAGGAGGGCAACAAGGAGACCCAGAACCTCATGCACCTCTACCAGGAGATCGAGGCCTACTGGGCCAGCAAGGAGACCAAGCAGAAGAAGGAGGCCATGGCCAACCACATCTACAAGTTAGTGACCTCCAGCTGGACACCTCTGTCTGTCTGTCTGTCTGTCTGTCTGTCTGCCTGCCCTACTGTCTGTCAAGGAGTCTAAGCTGTCCTACTGGGCCAGCAAGGAGACCAAGCATCTACAAGAAGTGACCCCCATGGCTTCCCACATCTACAAGTTGGTGACCCCCTGTCTGGACACCTCTGTGTGTGTGGAGTGTGTGAATGTGTGTGTGTGTGTGTGTGTGTACAAGTTGGTGCGTGCGTGCGTGCTGCTGGCTGTGTGTGTGTCTGTGTGTGTCTGTGTGTGTGTGTCTGTCTGCGTGCGTGTGTGTCTGTGTGCGTGTCTGTCTGTCCTACTGGACCAGCAAGAAGACCAAGCAGAAGTTTATTGTTTTTGTTAACTTGGATTTGATACACACTAGGAATGAAAGTGTACTATTTGTTTGCAGGAAAGGAAGAGGGAAATGTTTTGTTCTCTGTGCCTCTTCCCCCTTGTCAAAAGACCTCTTTGGTAATGACAATAAAATATCAAAGTGGGTGTGTGTGTGTCGTGTGTGTGTGTGTGCATGCTACGTGTGTGTGTGCGCGCGCTCTCTCTCGCTCTCTGTGTATGCGTTGATCTCTTTCTGTGCGCGCGCGCTCTCTCTCTCTCTCCTCTCTCCAGAACCTACCTGGATCCACAGTCAAAGAAGTTCACGCAGACCAACGAACGCATCGTGCAGAGGGTCAACTCGGAGAAGGACCGGCCCAAAACGGGCACCCTGAAGGAGATTCAGCGCCTGGTGCTGCCCCGGGTGGAGGAAATCTTCAAAGACTTCCTCACCGTGAGTCAGGCTCAATCGTTTTTTTTTGTTTTTTTTTGCTTTTGATTTCTGTTTCGGGCGGGGTATGACGGGGTGGAAAAAGAAGACAACGGAGGGGTGGGGTGGGGGAGGAGAGGGGAAGGATGATCAGGAGGAAGGGAGGAGAGAAGAGAGAGGGAGAACCGGGGATAAAACGTTTTTTTTTTTTTCTTACTTAGCGCTTCCCGCCCCCTTTTCCAACTCACTCTCTGTCTGTCTGTCTGTCTCTCTGTCTTGTTCTCTCTCTCTCTCTCTCTCTCTCTCTCTCTCTCTCTCTCTCTCTCTCTCTCTCTGTATGTCCTGCCCCTCTGTCTCTGCTTGTCTCTCTCTGTTTCATTCTCTCTCTCTCTATTTGTCTGTCTGCCCTTCTCTCTCCCTCCCTCTCTCTCTCCCCCCCCCCCCCCCTCTCTCTCTCTCTCTCTCTGCCTCTGTCTGTATCTCTATCCCCCCCACTCTTTCTCTATCTGCCTGCTTGTCTGTCTGTCTCCCCCCCCCCCCCCCCCCCTTATTCATTCCCTCTCCCTCTGTCTGTCTGTCCCCCTCTCTCTCTCTTTCTCTACTTCTCTTCTTTCTCTCTCTCTGTCTGTCTGTCTCTCTCTCTCTCTCTCTCTCTCTCTCTCTCTCTCTCTCTCTCTCTCTCTCTCTCTCTCTCCCAGTGTGTGTGTGTGTGTGTGTGTGTGTGTGTGTGTGTGTGTGTGTGTGTGTGTGGTCTTTCAGTCGGAACCTGCGGCCTTTTTTTGTTTGTTTGTTTGTTCCAACCTTCTTCTCACTGTGTGTCGGTGTGTCTTGCTGTGTGTCACAGCACCAAGCGGAGGAGATGGGGGTCAATCCTCAGGACCTGGCCAACATGTCTCAGGCCGAACTGACCATGAGGCTGGGCTCTGACCAGTCCCTGTACTCCGGCTGGCAGAAGGCCGGCTTCAAGGGCATTAGCAGGGGCAAGGTACGTCACCCTACCTGCTGGTCATCGGCTGCTTACCTGTGGGCTGTCCGTGTGTGTGTGTGTGTGCGTGTGTGCGTGTGTGTGTGTGCGTGTGTGCGTGTGTGTGTGTGTGTGTGTGTGTGTGTGTGTGTCTGTCTGTTGTTTTGTCTGTGCGCATAAACGCACGCGCGCGCGCGAGTATGCTGGCATCAATGGATGAAAGTGTTCTCGCACAGGTGTGTGTCTTGAGATACGTGGCGTGTACAGCTTTTTTTTACGTTTTCATTATTTATTGTTGTCAGTTTATTTCTTCCGTTTTTCATTCTCTCTCTCTCTCTCTCTCTCTCTCTCTCTCTCTCTCTCTCTCTCTCTCTCTCTCTCTCTCTCCCCGTTTCCTCACAGAAATACGCAGATCAAAGTAACTGATGTATTTGTTCAGCAGTCTATCGCCATGTTCACTGTAAAGTACATACATTATAGATTATTTTTTGTTGAGTATAGAAAAAAAAGTGACAGGCACAATGCATTCGCTGCTCTGCCACAGTATGTCGATGTTGTGTGTCTTTTTTTCGGGTCAGTTTTTTTGTTTGTTTCTCGCATGATAGTATTCCAGGTTCTTAACCCAGGGTACTATAGGCATTGTGGATGTGGATGTCAAAAGACTTGCAAAGCTGCTGCTTTGTGTTTAAAAAAACTGTACCATTTTTTTCTCCGTTTTGCCATGATTGTAGGTCTTCTACCGAATGGTCATAAGGTACATGGTGGATGTCGTCGTAAGTGAAGACAGACGTGAACGGGTGGAAAGGGGTAGACGGTGTGCGGAACGGGTAGCTCATGCTCTGTATTAGCATTGTGCGTGTCCTGTAGTGGTAGACGAGAATCTGGGTAGGAAGGAAGCGGCACAAGTCTGTGTTTCGGTTTTTCTGGCCTGTCTTACCGAACTCCATTGCTTGATAGAGGCTGTCCTCTGTCTCTCTCTCTCTCTCTCTCCTCTCTCTCTCCCTCTCTCTCTCCATCTGTCTCTTTCTCTTCCTCTCTCTGCCCCCCCCTCCCCTCTCTCTCTCTCCCCCCCCTTTCTCTCTCTCTCTTTCTCTTTCTCTCTCCCTCTCTTTCTCTCTCTCTCTCTCTCTCTCCCTCTGTCTCCCCCCCCCCCCCCCCCCCCCCCTTGAAGTGTTTAGTGGTGCTGTACGAGGGTTTGTTGTTACCATGATTGCACTTTTTGTCTTTTTGACTCTCTTTGTCCTGGCCTGGGTTTATTCCAGTAGGAAACAGATGAATGGGAAAGGCTAGAGGCGTTGATTCTGTCGTCCGTAGCTTTCTCTTTCTCTTCTTTTCTGTTTAATACAATGCCATGTGACGAGCACCAGCTCGTTCGTTTCCTGTACACTGTAGTTTTCTTCCAGCCGTAGTGCGTTGGACGACTGAGGAATACGTTAGAAAGTGTTGGGTGAAGGGTTAGAAAATGAAGATTCTCCAAGTTTGTGAGTCTGTCCTTCTGTTTCTGTTATAGAACTGATAACATTTGCATGATTACTTGCCGTTATCATTTCCATCACGCTTATTATGAATAGATTTCAATCGTATAAGCTTCCGTAAACAAAAATCTCTCTTGACATAAACTCTTTTGTTTCTCTCCTGCTTTTTTCTTTTTTTGTCTGAAACAAAATTTGCAACAAGTGCGTGCTCGTTCAGATCTCAGGGTGAATGATTGAAGCTAAAACAAAGAACAAGCAGAAGAGGCTACATAATACTGAAAGCAAGACAGTCACCGAAAGAAGACCCGAAGACCACGAGACACGCACACCCATGTCATGAGGACGCACACAGGACCCTTGCTTCCACCAGTCTCCCTTCATCCTGTCCCTGTCTTATCCTTTGTCTCTGCCCGCGGCATTCCCCGTAGCCTTCTTCCCCTCACACCACCTCCGCCCCACCCCCGTCTCCCCTTCCCCTCCCTTACTCACACAGTCCACCCAGCCAGCCATTCGCACAACTCCCGCCATCCGCTTTCCCAACTCACAGCTACGTAACACCACACACAACTACATGATACGACACACGACTACATAATACCACACACAACTACATGATACGACAGACGACTACATAATACCACACACACAACTACATGATACGACACACGACTACATATCACGACACACGACTACATAACGCGACACATAACTACATATCACGACACACGACTACATAACACGACACACAACTACATAATACCACACACAACTACATGATACGACACACGACTACATATCACGACACACGACTACATAACACGACACACAAGTACATATCACGACACACGACTACAAACACGACACACAACTACATAACACGACACACACACTACTACATCACACAAACACATAACTACATAACACGACACACACCTACATATCACGACACATAACTACACAACACGACACACAACTACATAACACAAAACACAACTCATCACACGACACACACTCCATCCATCACACGACACCCAACTATATAACACGACACACAACTATATAACACAATACACAACCACATCACACGACACACAACAACACACACACAATACACAACCACATCACACGACACACAACTACACAACACAATACACAACCACATCACACGACACACAACTACACAACACAACATACAACCACATCACACGACACCACGGGTATTCTGCGTGAAGCCTGCTGCTTTCCTGGCGGTATGCCTCACCTCAAGGGAGACAAACTGCCTGTAGGCTGCTCAGCAGGTCGGCGGCGGCAAAAAGCCAGCCGGCGGCGGCAGCGGCGACGACGCGGACCCCACCCCCAAACACGGCGGCGGCAACAACCCCATCGGCACCATGCACTTCTCCCTCCGTCAAGGTCACCCTCTTCGAGGCAGGTCGGGACACCCGGCCCCGCAGGACCCGAGGGGGAGGTGGAGGGGGTCCAGACGCGGCCAGCCAGGACCGGGGCGAAAGTGTCCGGGGCAGGGGCAAGCTTCGAGGAGGGGGTGGTAGAACCGTAGAGTTCGCCCCCGCTGAGGGGCCGGAGAGAGACGTGCCGGCGGTCAAGGTATTCTGCGTGAAGCCTGATGCTTTCCTTGCCGTATTCCACACCCCCTCCCCACCTCACACCTCCCCGGGAGAGGTGCTGATGTCGTCGCTCACACAGCGCGCTTCGTGTGTATTCTTGTACGAGGTGTAAAGGTTTGCACTTGTACGGGACTGGCTGCCGTCTTTGCTGTACACGTTGCTTGGCCGGTTATCAGCGAGAGAGAGGGTGTATTTGGAAACTAAACTGGTGCATATGCAGTGCTGTTTTTTTTTTTTTTAATTTTGTTTTTTTGCTGCTGTGTCGGAGAAAAAAAAATGTAATCCAAGGGCATGTATACTTATGCTGCGTGTTACATTCACTTGGTTTCAGGCAGTTCAGGTTGTTTTAAAGCAGAGAGATTGACGGAGTCCAGGAGATTAAGTCAGTAATGTTTGAAGCTTTCCGGGAAGCCAAAGCACCAGTCTACAGATGCAGACTGGCCAAAACATTCATTTGATGCACACAGGCGAGAGGGACGGGCTGGGTGAAGGCTGGAGTGGGGGGGGGGGGGGGGGGGGGGAGAAAAGTCGTGAAAAGTCGTGAAATCGAAATTGGACCCCAATTTACGATGGAAAATCCCTGAAAAGAAACAAAAAATTTGCAGACGTTTCACATTTAAATTGCTTGGAATCGGTTTCTTTCACGTGGTATAGTGACTGCTTTTGATATTTACTCAGAAATGTTTAACCTTGCATGTAGGCCGAAAGGACATAGCTTTCGTAGTGAGTACAAATACAGGCCTATGTATCTGCACGTTGCTTGTCGCTGCAAACTTAGGGTTGTACACGGAAGCTGTGTAGAAGCGGCGCATGCCCTGTGATGCTGTTTTGCTGTTGGGAACAAACCTCAGCACGTGAACTGCTGGGAACGTGACATTCAGGTTGCGTCAAGTTGTCATGGTTAAAAACCTGTGGATGAACGTGACTGCCTGACAAGGTTAAGCATGGTTAAAACCTTAGCATGAACCCTCAGTGCCATGCAGTTTGTCAAGTTTCAAATCACAGGATGAACCTTGTGCAAAAGCAGACTTTTTTTTAAGGAACAAGACCATAGTCTTATAAGAATTGATTTTTGTTGGGTCCCATCTCACTGTGGTATAAAGTGGAATGAAATAGCAGACAGCCTTGCAAAAGAAGGAGCTAAAAGAAACGCTGAAAATTTATCAAAAAGTGCCTTAGATTTGTCCTCTTGTGAATTAATCCAAATTATCGAAAAGTGAATACATAAGCAGAATTTTAGTCAAAATATGGCTACTTTACCATTGTGCCCAAGGCACATTGTTAGATTAATTCATAGGTTAAGGCTGAATACTTGGAACACTAATATTCTCATGGTATTGAGAAGCATCAAAAACATAAAAAGGTATTGAGATGAATAACTTTGATAATGTCAGTACTGTCTTATGTAGTTCATGTGTTGCTGAAATTGCCATGGTTATTTCGCAGTCACAGGTTACAAAATTTTTGTCAAGATCACAACTTTTGTTCCACTAGGGTATTTCACTTATGTAAATGTGCACATATATATGTGGCTGTGCAAGTACTAGATAAGTTGAATGTGAAGGTTTGAAAAAAATAAGTGTCTAATAAAATCTGGCGATGAAAAAAACATTAAATAAACTACAGAACTGAACTAAACTGAACTGAAGACCATAGTCAAAAAACTTCAAAGCTCTCGCGGAGATGGCGGTTCAATTCTACCACCCGTTTCAGGCAACAAATGTGTTGGAAATAAAGTCTTGCTAGGACTGGGGAAAGGATGGGATAGAGCCGGAGTAGTGGTAGCCTACAGCAAACAAACAAAAAACGAAGGAAGGAGTGGGGGGGGGGGGGGGGGGGGGGGGGGGGAACGGGAACTGACATTTATTAAATAGAAACTAGGCTTTTGTCGTGTTAGAGTTGCTGTTTTCATCATTCCTACGAAGCGTTCAACTTGCAAATGTAAGTACAGGATTTACGCACAAAACTGTGTTATTTAATATTTTGTCATGAAAATGATGTGTATGAGGCCCTGGAAGCTACAAAGTGGTGTGGGTGTGGGAGTTGGTGTGTGTATGTATATGGCAGTTAAAGGGTGCAGTGCATATACCGTGTGCTGGTTTTTTTTTTTAAACTAATTGTTATCATTTTATTATTATCATCATCATTATTAATGTAATCAATATTGTTATCATTATTATTATCAGTATTTTTTTTCTTTTGGGGGTGTAACTTAAATACGTGTACTTTACTTGCATATGTTCCCAAGGTATGGAGTGTACTTATTTTACAAGTCAGATTCTCCGACACTTAAGACACATTGACCCGGGTCTTCAGGCCTCCCCTATCCTCCCTCCCTCACCTCTCCCCCAAACTCCCCCCCCCCCCCCCCTCGCCTCCGTCTCCGCCTGTCCCTTCCCCCAACCTTTCTCCCAGCTAAAAATATTTCATGCCAGTACGTTTGGAGGGTGCTCGCTGCACTGACTTTCAAAAGACGATCAGACTGAGTCGGATCATTTTTTTTCTTTTTTTATGGGGGGTGGGGGTAGCAGGGACGGGGACGCAGTGCCGAAGCAATACTGGATCAGGAACTGAAGAATTCTGCAGTGATGCTCTGAACAGCAGAAGGTGCCACGGCCACCATGGCTGAGAAACACCCAAACACACGAGGCGTGAAGACTGGACTACGAGAGAAAAAAAAACAACAAAAACAAACGCACGACAGGAACCCACCAAAGGTACCTCTCAACAAAAAGCCTGTTGCCCGATGAACAGGAATGAAGGCAGTGTGAACGGCACAGCTGGGGAAACAGAAACAGACACAGGGTAAACGACGCAAATGAGCATGGCGCATGACCTGAACCATTGAAAGTGAGTCACGAAAACGAAAAGCGAGGCTGATGAATATGAACAAAGGCAATTTTACAACAACAACAACAAAAACAAAAAAAAAAGAAGACAAGAAAAGCTTGACTGTTGAACATATGAATTAGTAAGTGACCAAATTTCAAATCATGGCAGGTGGAAATGAAAAGATTCACTTGCAAAACTGATAAGCGTGACTGGGGAATATGCACAGTGAAAAATATACTGACGAAAACAAAATGCACGGCTGATGAACTTGAACAAAGATTATGATTAACGACAATTAGAAAGCGTGACCGGTCAACACGGCTGTGGATTAGCAAAACTTATGAGTATGGGCGAAAATGAATGACAAATGTGATCAGGAATAAGCGACAAGTATGCACAGGGATAGCACGAACATGGATAATCGATGGATACGAACAAGGAAGACTGACCACCAACAATGGCCGACGGAGAAAGTAAGAACCAAATTCCAAGTTCCTCCCCTCCTCACCTTCCTTCCTTCCCACCCCACCTCCAGCCAATTCCCCCCCCCCCCCCCCCCCCCCCCCCCCCCCACCCCCCTACTCTTCTTTTCCCTACCAGTCCCATCCCCCGTGAACGGCATACAAACATTATCATTTAGATATTTTTATTTATACGTGCAATGGAGGGTGGAATTGGGGGTGATATGCAAAACTAATATGGACATATACAAAATGTTTGCGCTGCATGTCATGTTACTTCGCCTGTCGTGTCTCCTTCGCTTTGAGCTATTCTGATATTGTGTTCGTCCTTTCTGTTATTTTTTTTTTATAGCAATATTGAAAAAAGTTCCTTATTTCTTAATTCTTCTTGATCGACAGAATGGAGGATTACTGTGGGCTTTTTTTTTTTTCACCAGACGAATTAGAGAAAGCTGATGGGGAGCATAATTATAGGTCCAGGGCGCTTTTTTTTGCAGATGAATGATATTATTTCCCCTACACCTGTATCATTTGTGGGTTTGTGTGGGTAAGTTAATGAATTAACCTTTTAGTTATTTCGCCTACTAGATTTCGTCATTCACATTTTGTTAATTTTCGCTTTATGTTGAACAGTATAATCGTAACATGATTTAAGTGGATATGAAATATCTCTCTCTCTCTCTCTCTCTCTCTCTCTCTCCTCTCTCTCTCTCTCTCTCTCTCTCTGTGTGTGTGTGTGTGTGTGTGTGTGTGTGTGTGTGTGTGTGTGTGTGTGTGTGTGTATTTGTGAGAGAGAGAGAGAGTGTGTGTAAGAGAGAGAGAGAGAGGGAGAGAGAGAGAGAGAGAGAGAGAGAGAGAGAGAGAGAGAGACTGTATGTGTGTGTGTGTGTGTGTTCGTGTGTGTGTGTGTGTGTGTGTGTGTGTGTGTGTGTGTGTGTGTGTGTGTGTTGCACAGTTAAAAAGAAAGACTGTATTTTCGCATTTCACCGTGTTGTGTGATGGTATCGTTATTGTGATATTACGCAGTCGTGTCCTTAACACAGAAACACAAATTTAAAAAAGGCGTATTTTCACGGTTCAATCAAAACCAGTTCAAACTGATCTGCAAAAGTCTGTCTTGTTGTCTTGTTTTGACTGAAGCGACCCCCCCCCCCCCCCCCCCCCCCCCCCCCCCCCCCCGCATCCTCCCTCAGCTGCCCGTAATCATGAAAGATTTTCTTGTTCATTTTTCAGATTGACCTTGTGTATGTCATAGAAGGTGTAAGTGGTTACTACTTTGAGCCCGGTGTTTGTAGACGGGTCTATGTCTATATTGTAATGAATTGTAGCTGTACATAAAAGCATGTATTTCTGTGATCTTTAACAAAACGCCGGAATGCTATCGTATGTACACCTAGACACTCTATAAGCTGTTATTCGTTTATTTTGCATGAGGCTATTTAGGATTCCGTGGTGATTTTAGTCGAATATAGTAGTAAGATATTAGCCAAGAACCGTGTCTTTATATGCAGACCTGTTGATGCACATCTGTGTTTGATGCATGTTTCAATCATCATTATTGAATGTCTACGACTTTTTGCCGTAACCGACACGTAGAAAATGACCGGCTATTTGTATGTTGATGTTGCAGTTGTCACCGTTTTGTTTGGGACTTTTTTTGTATTGTTTTGTTTTGTTTTTGTTTTGTTTTGCTCCTTTTGTTTCTGAAGAATCAAAAGGTGCTAGTTGACGGCAATGATCTATGGCGAAGTTTAGTTTGCAACAGCACGAAACGGTAATATTTCTGTATGTGTATGTGTTAGTGTCTTTGATACTGATGTGATGACACATAAATAAACAGGTAAACATATAAGCGATACTTCTTAATTAAGAGGCAGAACCGAATTCGATGTGCTTCGGTCCTAAATGTTACCCTCCGAGTTTGGCCGGCCGAAGTGACAAGTGTATTGTAAAATCCCCAAGAGTGTTTGACCATTAAAATGCTGACCCGGATGAGCCAGTTACCATGGAAACGTAGTAACCTCTGACCTTGTTGACTGACAATGCTGTGTGGCTGGCTGACTGTAGGCAGACTCTCAGGCCACAGACTCGGGGCTGCTAAACGGGGAGGGTGCCTCCTCCCAGACCGGTCGTCAGGGGGAGGGGTCCGGACTCACCCCCCTCCTCCCCTCCTCCTCCGTCCTCCGCAGAGGCAAACGTAACAAGGTATCCCCACCCCCGCTCCCTCCAGTCTCTCCTCGCCTGCCGCTCTAAGCTGTGCTGCTGCCCTGCCCTTGTAGCCACGCTCTGGCGGCCATTGTATGAAGGCCGCACTGCGCATGCCGCTTGACCCCTTGCCTGTGCATCTAATCACAGAGGTCGAACAGCTGTGGGTTTTTGTTGTTGTTTTTTTTTTTCCCCGAAAGCTGTCCTTGCAACAAAGTGTACGCTGAGGGTTTCTTTCTGCAAGAAAAAAAAAAGAGAGAGAGAGAAATGCATATTCCAGTATTCAGCTTCTTCTCTCTCTCTCTCTCTCTCTCTCTCTCTCTCTCTCTCTCTCTCTCTCTCTCTCTCTCTCTCTCTCTCTCTCTCTCTCTGTGTGTGTGTGTGTTTATGCCTTGTTGATTGTTATACGTAATTATCTTCGCTGTGTGGAATTTGACCAAGAAGATGAAAAGCTGTTTGGGGGCAGTTTTGATAAGTTTGCAGTCTGATTTTGTTGGAATTTCATGCTGCTGCTGCTGCTGCTGTTACTGTTGTTGTTGTTGTTGCTGTTCCGTATTAATCATTGTTCATTATTAATTCATACCTACTCCCGTTGAAATGCATGTATCCTGCATGCGGACTAAAACTTGAATCCTAAGTATTTCAAGCTAACCTGATGTGTTCTCCCGCTTCAGAGGTATGCTGGACTTGTATATTCAAATTCCAAATGGAACGTACACATTTTTGGTTTATACCAAAAGAAAAAAAAAAATGTTGATGTTCGTTTCATCGACATGTTATAGACCTTGAATCGAGCCTACCCCTCCCCTCCACCTACCCCCCCCCCCCCCCCCCCCCCCCCCGAGGGATTTGGGGGAAACTAACGCTGATTCAAATGTATAATGCTGCAGATGAGAACATTAGGGCGAAGGAATCGCAGACGAACGGTTTTCATGGTTTGAAATTACCAGAATTAAAAAACAAAATGTGCTGTCTTTCTAGTATACGGTACCCATGATAATAAAAAGCGCTCCAAGTGTATCCACGTAAGTAGTGGAAAACAGTTAATAAGAAAGCTGTGGTAATACCTCCCCCCCCCCCCCCACCCCCAACACCGTAATCATTATGTGTTTCATATATCCACAAAGGCTAGAAATCTTTGGCATATGAAGTAGATGTAAGGGAAAAAAAAAGGATATACTGTTTTCTGTTTGTTTGTTTGTTTGTTTTTTTTTTTTTTTGTTGTGTTTTTTGAGAATGCAGGAAGTATATACGTATACAGTATCCCCTGCACTTATGTGCGTGCGTGCACGCGCGCGCGCATATGTGTGTGTGTGTATCTCTGTCTGTCTGTCTCTCTCTAGATCTCTCTGTCTCTCTCAGTCTCAGTCTGTCTCTGTCTCTCTCTCTCTCCTCTCTCTCTCTCTCTCTCTCTCTCTCTCTCTCTCATTGATATTACCTGATTTCTGCCGTCTGCTTATGATAATGAACTTTTCGGGTTGTTGTTGTTGATGTTGTTGTTGTGTTCATCTTGCCTGCCTTGTCAATGATATTACTCCCCCCCCCCGGACAACCCGACTCCCTCTCGCCTAGCCACATCGATGTCCCAACGCCAGCAACCAATATGTAACTATGAATGAAAGGTTTGCCATGAGGCCGCAAACAAGAGGAGGTCCCGCCCTGCTACTTCCGAGTCATTTCGGACTTCGATTGTAATAACCCGAAGACTTTCAGTACAAAACTTGGAAATCATATCCATACGGTTATCATTGTACGTTATTCGATTAATAAGGAAGATTTCGAGAGTTTGAGCTTTTTTTCTTTTGCTTTGTTTGTTTTTTTTGTTTTTTAATTGTTTGAAAGAATATTGGACTTATCTGTCCCTTTAGCAACTTCCCTGCTTGAAATGCTCTGAAATGCTCTTCTCTCTCTCTGACTCTCTCTCTCTCTGACTCTCTCTCTCTCTCTCTCTCTCTCTCTCTCTCCTCTCTCTCTCTCTCTCTCTCTCTCTCTCTCTGATGAATACACTTTAGATGCCTGACTTGCTGCAGGCGCCAGTGTCTGATTTGTATGCAATGATCTGCTTTTACATGTAGAGTGAAATGCTTTGAAATAACAGTAATTTCCTGTCATCTGTTTGTGTGAATGAATTGTTGGCGAGATGTTTGGACTGAAGTTCATCTGTTTATGCAAAAAAAGAATGTTAAGAGATGAATCGAGCTTTGTTCGTGTGAAACTAAACGTTGTATACCTATACTCCGTGTGTGATGATACGCGCGCGCGTGTGCATGAGTACATGTGTGTGCGTGAGCACGCACGTGTGTGTGTGTATGTGTGTGTGTGTGTGTGTGTGTGTGTGCGCGCGTGCGCGCGCTGCGCGGGCGTGTGTGTGTGTGTGTGTGTGTGTGTGTGTGTGTGTGTGTGTGTGTGTGTGTGAGAGAGAGAGAGAGAGAGAGAGAGAGAGAGAGAGAGAGAGAGAGAGAGAGAGAGAGAGAGAGAGAGAGAGAGAGCTAGTTCAAGCGCATGTGCGCGTGCGTGCGTGCTTATGTATGTGTATGTGTGTGTGTATGCGCTGTGGACTTTCTCCTCCTCGTGTTGAGTTTTCAATTTCTTAAATCCTTTCAGACATGAGAATCTAATCTGAGGAATGTTCATATAAGTATCTTTTGAGTGATAAATCGTCTTGTTTTGCTTATTCTTTCTCAAACGACTCATGTCGTGCTAGCTTAGAATATGGCATTATCTTTCATGAATGACCTCCTACACTGTAGAGTTCATGATCGAAACTGGAGAGAAAAAATAGAGTTAGTTATTGGTTTTTTTTTCATTTCAACCATTAAATAATGACAGTAATTGTATAGGTATTGCTTGCATTTGTTCAACCGTGATACATAAACAATAAACAAGTAGGGTAACTCTTGCTCCCACAAAGGAGTTATGTTTTCTTGTGGGAGCAAGAGTTACCCTACTTGTTTATTGTTTCTTATTTACTGCTCCCTGCCTCATTTCATATTTAATTTCGTGATAAATAAGTTTAATTTGATTGTCGTTTGTTATTCTCATACCATGCTTCCTCTTTGATTGTTTCAATCTACGTGCATATATTACTAGACAATCATGCCCCCTTTTTGTTTTCTTTTTATTCATCATTTCAGTCCCGAGGAAGACTTGTACGTATGTCTTAAAGAGCGACTCACTCAGTGCCTGTGTGTTGCACCTTACTCACACACCACACGTCTGACACTGTGCACCAGCGAACACACTCGTAACGTATAAAGATTGTTGACACACACAAAAAAAACAACAACAACACGTCACCAATACTCATGATGCTGTATGTGTTGGTGATCGCACGTGCAAGTGTTTTTTTTTTGTTTTGTTTTTTTTTTTCCGGGCGCACATCGCATCCTGCACTCATATACAAACACGTAGAGAGAAGAGTAGAGAGAGGCTAAAAAATTGATATGACGTGTTCATTCATGGGCCATGGACGATTTAGAGAGAGAAGATACTGAACGCATGAGTAAGAGTTCAAAGTCGACAGTAATTATGATCTATCGATCGGTCAGCCAAGCGAAAGTTACTGGTAGAACACAGGTACAATAACAGCAACGCACGCGCGCGCGCGCGCGCACACACACACACACACACACACTTAGACTGCCATTGTCAGAGCTGCAGTTAATTAAAAAAAAAAAAAAAAAAAAAAAAACAGCATTCTCTAAGACTTTTTTTTTTTAAGAGAAAACTTTGTTGTCATGTTATTAGATATTCCCAAGAGAGAAAATTGTGATGTCATGTTATTAGATATTTCCAAAGAGAAAACCATGACAAATGTTTTAAAGGTGTTTTCTGGTCTTTAAGCATTAGAAATCTGCGCGTATCACAAAAAAGAACGACTTCATCATCAAAATATACCAAATCAGAAAATCTCAACTGTCTTTGTTCGGGATGAAACCTGTCAATTGTCAAATTGATAACTTTAAATCGTACCTACATTTAATAAAATGAAGATCAATTTTATGTCCAACGGAAACTGTGCTCAACATTTTTTTTTTCTAAAAAAAAAAAACAAAAAAAAAAAAACCCAACAACAACAACAACAATCGCATGGCATAAGCATCGAACATATTCTTTCAATGAATGAGACAATTGATTATAGCCTTCAGTGTAAACAGAAATGAAAAATCAAGAAAGGATGGAGGACTGTATGATCTAAAAATCCTCAGTGCGATTTGAGTAAGGAACTCGTTCCCTGTAAAAGTCGGCTTCTATCATTGGTAGACAGCACACATTTTTAAATCAAATAATCTATGTAACCCGACTTTAATTCTTGGTCCCAGTATTAAGAAGACCAAAATGCAAATTCTGTTTGATTTTGGTCATGTTTGAGCACTGCCAGGTTGCCATGGAAACACTGCATGGTTTGGGTGTACTCAGCGTTTTCCGGTGCACGTGGACCGGGGTTTTCTCAGCACACTTCATTGCTTATTTATGGTCACATTGTGCTGTCAATAGGAAGAAGTCTACAGCATGTTCATGACCATTTTTTTTGTATGGATGTTTCATTCGGGTGATTCCCCCCCCCCTCCTTTTTTTCTCTCTGTGTGTGTGTGTGTGTGTGTGGAGGAGGAGGAGGAGGGTGGTGGTTGAAGGTGGAATTAGGGTTCATATTATTGTCTTTATGTCTATTTATCATTTTCCGTCTAACTGTTTGTCTGTCTGTCTGTCTGTCTGTCTGTCTGTCTGTCTCTCTCTCTCTCTCTCTCTCTCTCTCTCTCTCTCTCTCTCTCTCTCTCTCTCTCTCTCTCTCTCTCTCTCTCTCTCTCTCTCTCTCTCTCTCTCTCTCTCTCTTTCCTCTCTCATAGATCTTCGTTTCTGTGTCTCCCTTTTTCCCTCTCACTCGTCTCTTTGTCCTTCGTCTGTCTGCCTGTCTGTCTGTTCCCCTCCGGATTTGTTTTGAAAATTGTTATCATACCCCTTTCTTATCTTCCGTCATTATCTTCATTATCACGAATGTAACTGTTTTGTCCGTGTGAATTTGTTCATATTTTGATTGACAACTGTAATGTGTGCATTTGTTAAAATAGCTTTTTTTTTATTGCATGAAAGTTGTGCAAAGAAACAAGACAGCCATCAACATGTATTTGAAGATATCTGCTCTTGATTTGTTCTGACATGCCGTTGTAGACGTGATACTCATTAGAAGACTAATACTACTCCAGTGTTTGGTAGATGTAGTGCGTGTGTTGTGAATGACTAGACTAATGATTAAAGTTAAGTGCATGGCGGGTTCAGTGGTTTTCGCTATCATTTACCTAGTGACATTGACCCAGTTGTGTTCAAATGTTTTTAGTCTGAACTGTCTTTAGTCCTGCTAATGTGTGTGTGTGTGTGTGTGTGTGTGTGTGTGTGTGTGTGTGTGTGTGTGTGTGTGTGTGTGTGTGTGTGTGTGCGTGCGTGAGCGTGTGCGTGCGTGTGTGTGTGTGTGTGTGTGCGTGCGTGCGTGCGTGCGCGCGCGTGTGTGTGTGTGTGTGTGTGTGTGTGTGTGTGTGTGTGTGTGCGTGCGTGCGTGCGTGCGTGCGTGCGTGCGTGTGTGTGTGTGTGTGTGTGTGTGTGTGTGTGTGTGTGTGTGTGTGTGTGTGTGTGTGTATGACTGACGTGGGGATGCGAGTGAGCGTGTGTTTAAAGAGTGAGAAGATTTTTTTTCCTTAAAAAAAGAAAAACAAACAAAAAAAAAAAAAAACGCGTTGTATTGTTCTGTGAAGATGGTGATAGGAAATAAGGTTTGTAAAATATAAATAAAATGCAGCAGTTAGTTGGCTCAGCAACTGATCTCTCAGTCTAAAGTTCAGTTGACAAGGAAACTGGTTTTGAAGACAAGTATTTCTGACCTTTTCAGTTCGAATGTTGAGACCTGCAAAAACTTTTTCATTACGTACTCTCTGCTAGTCAACAGTATGAGGCTGTCGAGATTTTGTTTGTATTCTTATGTGATCTGCAGAACTATTATGCAGTTTTTTTGACTAAACGTGGTGTGACTGCAGGTGGAAATTGAAACAAAAGTTAAAAGGACCAACCAAATCACCAGATAAAACACGACGCGTTTCGACCTCTTAGGTCTTCTTCAGGCAAGACAAACAGCATTCAGGAAAAAAAACGGGGAAAACGAAGAACGAGCAAATTAATTCAGTAATCTTCTCACATTTGGCACAGAAGGTGGGCGTTGAGTGAACAAAACGCGTTGTGCTTTTTATTTGTGTGTGTGCATGTTGTAATTTTGTTTGTCCCTGTTAACTGGCGGGTTTACTCGCAGTTTTTTGTTTTTTTTTTTTAAATGGGGTCAGTGTGTAAATATCGTGATTCTGAATGACGTACTGTGGTGTCAACCCACTCACCGGTGGTACGTACGTTAACGAACTCGTTGGGGGTCCCCCCAGGCGACGGGCCGGTCCCAGCCATCCCGGGACGACAAGAACGAGTTCCTGCAGGCCCTGGGTCAGTCGGCGGCCGGGCAACCCACGGTGCCCATGTTGTACTTCTACCGCTACCTGCTGAAGCACGGCGAGGAGGAGGACGGCATGCCCCAGCTGGACAAGGACCTCTTCTTCTACATCGAGGTGCAGAAGTTCAAGGTCAGAACCGTTCTTTGAGGGGAGGGAGGGAGTGGGAGAAGAGTTGGGGGGAAGTCCCTTCTGTGGGGGAGGAAGTGTTGTGTCATCAACCCGTGTGAAACGTGTTAAACGCTGGGGAAGTTTTTGTTGTTGGATTAGAAAAAAGGTGGGGAAAAACGTTGCGCTTTGGGTGGAGGAAGCTAATGCTTTTAGGGTACAGTCACGAGATTTGGGGTGGAGGACTGATTCAGGCACACAGTATGATAGTTGATGATGGGGAAAAAAAAAAGGAAAATATATTCCATTCGGGTACAGTCATGACAGTTGGGTAAAGGAAGTTGTTGAATCAGGCACAGTCATAGGCGGAAAGGCAATGAACGTGGAGACTGAAGCGTGAGGTGTTGGTTGTTCCAGGATTGCAGCCACGCGTTCTCGGATGAAGAAATGCTGAAACGCAAGGTGCAATCAGTCGTGGACTGCTTCCTAGACTCGGTGTACTCGCCCTCCCTGCAGGTAAAGACACCACTGTGCAGTCCTTTGTGTTTGTGTGCCCTCCCTGTCGGTAAAGACACCACTGTGCAGTCCTTTGTGTTTGGGCATATATATACTGTCTCCACAAATGCGTGTGTATGTGCAATATATAGAGCAGGTAAAGACACCACTGTGCAGTCCTGCAGTGATAGATAATTCTGCCTAACCACACATGCGTGTGTATGCGTATGTGTTGTGGGTGAACGGGGAATAATAATTGCTCTTGCGTTTTTTTAAAATAAGCCTTCAACAAGCTTACAGTCTCCAAGAGAGAGACAGTTTCAAATGGGGAGAAAAATCTTGCTTTTTAAAATAAGTAACAAGCTTACAGTCTCCAAGAGAGAGAGAGACAGTTTCAAATGGGGAGAAAACTCACTGTTAAATACTAGTATTTCAAAAATTGATTGTTTCTTCTCGGTGGTAGGGGAAAATGGTACCTTGACTTCTCTGCCTTTTCGGTTTTAAGAAGAATGCTATCCCAGAAAAAGGCTGGTGTGCAATACCGTAGTATGTTTGTTGAGTTTTCAGAAAAACAACCAAAGGTGCCACCTAAGAAGCCAACGAAAATCACGAAAGAGCAAAACAAGTTACATTTTCTTGTGAAAAGTAGAAAATATAAAAATATAACCTCTTAAGACACAAGTGCTGTGAGACAGTTCTTGGAATGAATCCGCAAGGGGACTAAATTACAATAAACTAATAAATTCCAAGGATAAGTAACCAAGCACCATTCCAGCAACTTACAGAGCAGCTTGGTGTTGCAATGACTACAAGAAATATTCACATATATTCATATTCTCTTTAAAAAAAAAAAAAAAAAAAAAAAAAGCACTCCAACGTCTTTCTAGAGGCACCACTTTCACACTCTGCCACAGACAGTACTTTTAAATCATAGACTTTTTTTTGTCAACTCTTTACACCCTCGCCCCACCCTCTTCACTTCCGTCAAGACAAACCCTTCCCGTTAAATAGCAGGAGCTGAAAAAAAAATGGTCTGTGATTTAAAGCCTGTGTGCGGTTGAATCAGGACAGACAGAGAAAGAGGTGGACAGACACCATGGCTGAGTGGACAGGAAGCGGAGACAGAGAAAAGATGTGGGCAGATGTTCTTTCTTCGTTCTATCCCAAGGAAACCTGCACAGCTGAGAACATTTGACCGTGTAACTAGCTGTTCTCGAGCACGTGGACGACTTAATTTAACATTCCACTATGTCGTCTGTGTCCACCTTTTTTTCAGTCTGCCCTGTTCCTCTTCCCTGTCCTCTCAGCCATGTTGTCTGTCCACCTCTTTCTCTCTTCCCTGTCCTCTCAGCCATGTTGTCTGTCCACCTCTTTCTCTGTCTCCTCTTCCCTATCCTCTCAGCCATGTTGTCTGTCCACCTCTTTCTCTGTCTCCTCTTCCCTGTCCTCTCAGCCATGTTGTCTGTCCACCTCTTTCTCTGTCTCCTCCCCTGTCCACTCAGCCATGTTCTCTGTCCACCTCTTCTCTCTGTCTCCTCTTCCCTGTCCTCTCAGCCATGTTCTCTTTCTCTGTCTCCTCTGTCTCTCAGCCATGTCTGTCCACCTCTTTCTCTGTCTCCTCTTCCCTGTCCACTCAGCCATGTTGTCTGTCCACCTCTTTCTCTGTCTCCTCTTCCCTCCTCCTCCTCTCAGCCATGTTGTCTGTCCACCTCTTTCCTGTTCTCTCTCCTCTTCCCTGTCCTCTCAGCCATGTTGTCTGTCCACCTCTTTCTCTGTCTCCTCTTCCCTGTCCTCTCAGCCATGTTTGTCTGTCCACCTCTTTCTCTGAGTCCCCTGTCCTCCAGCCATGTTGTCTGTCCACCTCTTTCTCTCCATCTTCCCTGTCCTCTCAGCCATGTTGTCCCACCTCTTTCTCCCTCCTCCCTGTCCCAACCATGAGTCCCCCCCCCCCTCCCTCCCACTGCCTTGTCTCCCCCCCCTGACCTTTGTCTTGCAAGCTGGGCGTAGAGAGACCCCTCGATCGTCCTCCACAGAGTCCCCCCTCCGTCCCCGTCCACGAGTCCCCCTCCGTCCCACAGAGTCCCCCTCCGTCCCACAGAGTCCCCCTCCCGTCCCACAGAGTCCCCCTCCGTCCCACAGAGTCCCCCCTCCGTCCCACTGAGTCCCCCTCCGTCCCACTGAGTCCCCCTCCGTCCCACCGTCCCACAGAGTCCCCCTCCGTCCCACAGAGTCCCCTCCGTCCCCACCGAATCCCCCTCCGTCCCACTGTCCCCCTCCGTCCCACTGAGAGTCCCCTCCGTCCCACAGAGTCCCCCTCCGTCCCACCGAGTCCCCCTCCGTCCCACTGAGTCCCCCTCCGTCCCACTGAGTCCCCCTCCGTCCCACAGAGTCCCCCTCCGTCCCACTGAGTCCCCCTCCGTCCCACTGAGTCCCCCTCCGTCCCACTGAGTCCCCCTCCGTCCCCACCGAGTCCCCCTCCGTCCCACTGAGTCCCCCTCCGTTCCACTGAGTCCCCTCCGTCCCACTGAGTCCCTGTCCGTTCCACTGAGTCCCCCTCCGTCCCACTGAGTCCCTGTCCGTTCCACTGAGTCCTCCTCCGTCCCACTGAGTCCCCCTCCGTCCCCACTGAGTCCCTGTCCGTCCCACTGAGTCCCCCCTCCGTCCCACTGAGTCCCTGTCCGTTCCACTGAGTCCCCCTCCGTCCCACTGAGTCCCTGTCCGTCCCACTGAGTCCCCCTCCGTCCCACTGAGTCCCCTGTCCGTTCCACTGAGTCCCCTCCGTCCCACTGAGTCCCCCTCCGTTCCACTGAGTCCCCCTCCGTTCCACTGAGTCCCCCTCCGTCCCACAGAGTCCCCCTCCGTTCCACTGAGTCCCTCGTCGTCCCTGCTCAGTCTCAGCACCCCGCCATCCACTGAGTTCCTGTCCATCCTGCTGTTCCGTCCTCCTGAGTTCCCCTCCGTCCCACTGAGTTCCCTCCGTCCTGCTGTGAAGTCCTCCTCCGTCCCACTGAGTTCCTCTCCATCCTGCTGTTAAGTCCCCTCCGTCCCACTGAGTTCCCCTCCGTCCTGCTGTGAGTCCCCCTCCGTCCCACTGAGAGTTCCTTTCCGTCCTGCTGTGAAGTCCCCTCCGTCCCACTGAGTTCCTTTCCGTCCTGCTGTGAAGTCCCCCTCCGTCCCACTGAGTTCCTCTCCGTCCTGCTGTTAAGTCCCCCTCCGTCCCACTGAGTTCCCCCCCTCCGTCCTGTGTTAAGTCCCCCTCCGTCCCACTGAGTTCCCCTCCGTCCCACTGAGTTCCCCTCCGTCCACTGAGTTCCTCTCCATCCTGCTGTCCTGACTGTTGCTGACCGTTGCTACTGTTGCTGACCGTCGCTGACTGTTCCTGACTGTTGCTGACCGTTGCTGACTGTTGCTGATCTCCAGGTGGACATCACCAGCGAGATGCACACCAAGACCATGAAGGCCTCGCAGCGCTACCTGGGGGGCAAGGACGTGGTGCCCTCGCTCTTCGACGAGGCCCAGTTCTATGTCTTCAAGGAGCTGCTGCCCTACTGGGCCGGCTTCCGCAAGAGCCAGGGCATCCCGGACCAGCCCAAGAAGAGACCTGGTGAGAGAGGCCGCTGGGACGGGTGTGGAGTGGGACGTGGACGGGGCCGGGGGTGGGCCGGGGGGGGGGGGGGGGGGGGGGGGCATCATCTTCGTGCTCTATGTCCATGTTTGTTCAGTTCAGGTGGTAGTGGAGAGGGTTTGGAGAGGGAAAGGGAGGGGTGGAGAGAAATTTTTCTACTCGTATGTTTATTCGAGGAGTTGTAAGAGACGGCGTTAAAAAGGAAGTAGGTGGTTTTTCATTGTCTGTTTATATATCTGCTCAGAATAAATTAAGCTATATTGGGCGTTGTTCGAATGGACGTGAGGGGGAAATATTTTATCTTGATATACGTTTGTTCAGGCGAGATTAGTTGTGTTGAACGGCGTTTGAAGGAAGTCCGGTGGGTTGTTTCGTTTTGTTTATCTTTTAGGTTACATAAGATTATCCGTTATATGAATTTTATAGTCGCTTCCCTTATTCTTTCATAACGCTTTGGAGAGAGTTTTGCCGTCCTTTTCACTTTAATTGGTGTGAGGTGTATGGTTGGGACAATTTTAAGAGTTTTCTTTGTTCTTGTGACGGAGGTTATATATGATTCGGAGGATGCTACAATCCTCTTCAAACTTATCCAGAGACGAGGGACGGTTTTCTGGGTTTAACTGACTCTTCTGTTTGGAAGAGCTTCGGAGGGATGGCTGTTTTAACAAGACGTACAGGTCCGTCTGAGCACTTGAGAATGGACACCACGTTCGTTGTCTTCGTTTAATAAGGAGCCACTCACTACAAAACAAGAGCTCGTAAGAGTTCGGGATGTTTCTGGCGTTCAACACGAACACTCCACATTAGACTCCATGAAGACCTTTTCGAGAGAGATCACCTATCAGATGTGGTTTTTAAGCTTCTAAAAAGGATTTTTTTTCTCATTAATGTTTCTTACCTACGATTCTGAGGAAAATAGATCCAATGTTAGGCGTTTTATGTTTAGAAATCAGCTGATGTCATTTTCTTAAGAAAAAGTGTTTAGAATCGTTTTGGACGATATGGGGGTGTTGTGCTGTCTGGCTGGGCTATGAGCAAGTACGTTGAAATTGCATGGCCGGGGAATATCGCCCTTGTTTTCTTTGCCAACAGCGGATATGAATTGGTACGGAAGCGGGGAAAGGATGGGGGCAGGGCGGGAGGGGGGGGGGGGGAGGTACAGAAGTTTCTGATTTTTCCCCCTCCCCTCTCCCACTCCCAACCCGTTCTATCTTTCCATCCCAGAACAGTTTGTGCCGTCTCAGACTTCAGACGTTTTATTGCGGCCTTTTTGTTTGTTTGTTTGCTTTTAAACTGTGTTAGGTCAAAAGGGAAAACAACGGGAAGGCGGGAGACAGGCTAAGAAAATTCGTACTCTCTAGTTAGTTTCAAAGTAAGGTGAGTGCAGGCGGAAAGGGAGACAAACGTAAAATAAAAAATGACTATACCACCGAACAAATGAAACAGGACAAATTACAAGACGAAACACAACGTGTTTCGACCTCTTCGGTCTCCAGGCCAGACATACAACATTAGAGAGAATAACAACGAAGAACGAACAATCACTTATCCCCTCATACCCGAGGCAAAATGGATGAGATGAGAGAGAGAGAGAGAGAGAGAGAGAGAGAGAGAGAGAGAGAGAGAGAGAGAGAGAGAGAGACAGACAGACAGACAGACAGACAGACAGACAGACAGACCAGCCAGCCACATTCCATTTTGCGCCCAGTTTGAGGAGGCAAGTGATTGTTCGTTCTTCGTTTCCACAATCTTCAGTGTTGTTTGTCTTGCCTGAAGAAGACCGGTGAGGTCGAAACGCGCCGCGTTTTGACTTGCAATTTGTTTGTCTCTTTTGTTTGCGGTACACTAATTTTTCTGTTCATTCTGTACTCTGTGGTGTGTTGACTGCGGAGTTCTGGCCTCCCCTTGCAGTGACCAAGTACCAGAAGATGCTGAAGAGGCGGCTGGAGAACATCGAGAACTACGAGATGCCCTTCCAAGGACTTCCACCTGCCCCATCCCCCCGAGGGAGCCGTGCCCTCCTACACCATCTCCCTGGCCGACGGCGTCAAGTACAGGGTGAGTGAGGCTTTGGGTCTGGGAGGCTTCCTCGTTTTCTCTGTGTCTGCCTGCCTGCCTGCCTGCCTGCCTGTCTGCCTGTCTGTCTGTCTGTCTGTCTGTCTGTCTGTCTGTCAAGTACAGGGTGAGTGTGGCTTTGGGGAGAGGCTGGCCTGGAGAACTCAGGGTCTGGAAGGATTCCTTGTTATCTCTGTGTTTTTCTGTCTGTCTGTCTGTCTGTTTCTCTCCAGCTGTGTCTCTGTCGGTCTGTCTCTCCCTCTGTGTGTGTGTGTGTGTGTGTGTGTGTGTGTGTGTGTGTGTGTGTGTGTGTGTGTGTGTGTGCTACAAAATTACTCTTTCTCTCACAGATCGAGAAAAAAAGAAAACGTTTAAACCACCTAACAAATTTGCTTCGCTGTTTGACTGCCTTCAAGGCGAGTTCTACACTTTTTTTTTGCCTCGGATCTGTGAAGGTGTGCTTGTTACATCTTCCATGCATGACGATCATCCTAAAGAAAAAAAAAAGCAGTGCGTACAAGATAATAAAGCATCCTTAAGCGTAACACACGTGGTGCAGATTAATAAAACATGCTGGATTAACGAAGATGAATTTGGACCTTCTTTGTAAATTTTATGTACACGTTTCACTGATATTTGTTTTCAGAAATACTTTTATGTTTTTGAACAAAAGAAGTCGCGTGAGAAAAATTTTTTATATTAGATGACAAACGCAGCCATCTGTCGATGACACACACGTCATACATAAATGTTTGCATGTGTTGTGATTGATCGAACATTTGGCAGATGAAGAAATGTTCTCTTGCAAAGAGTGCCATGTAATCTACATTAACTTCAAATTACAGTCACAAATGCCCAAATCAGGAAATGTGTGTATTTTGTATACGTAATTTATTATTGAATAACATGTTTGCCACATGTAAAAGGAGGTGGCTCTTAATTATTCTGCAACATTTTAATCCTAGTAGTTGTGACGTATGCATCATAACCGACGTGGAATGGTAGTGCAGCATTCCACAGACATGCCTACGTCAGGGTGATCTCTATACCCCAGTGTTGTTTTCAGCCCTTCTCGGCGCAGGCGCAGTCAATGTCTGCCGCCTGTCCTCGCGCGCAGCGGAAGCGTAGATCAGTTTATCATGTGACCCACGGGCAGTAAGTTGATTGGCTGAAAATTGCGCTAGGGGTGGCGGCTAAAAAAAAAAAAAAATCTTGTAGTTTGATTCCAGTTGTGGACCATATACACCCTTGCAGCGGGTCAGCGGGTCACTGTATTATTTGTGTGTGTTCAGTGCGTGCTTGTGGTAGAGTCCACTCTGTGGGCGTGCTAGAGAGGCCATGTATGTGTGCATCAGCTTGTATACATTCAGAGTTCCCATAGATCAGGATCTATTTGTGTTTGATTAAAAAAAAAAAAAGTTCTATTCCCAGTTTGAAAAAGCATAAAATTGCTTCTGCTTTGTTCGAAAGAACACTGATCAAATATTTCCCGGCTCAGATTGCAGGAATAGCCAGAAGTGGTGTATGAATTATGATGCTATTGTGAGTGATTCCTATAATTATTAACGATCATTAAACAAAAAATATCAAATCCCATGTATTGAGTGTGTGTACAGTTAATGACTGTATTTTGACACAAATGTGTGCATTCGCTTGTGTATTTGTCTACCGGACCAAAACAAAACACTCCCCTAACACCATCATTGGCATCACACGCCCTGATTTAAAAGCCATGTTATGTTTATTTGCTCATCAAGTGTTTATATATTCGTACAAATATAACCATACTTATGAGGGCGCTCATTTGAAAATTGCATTTTATTTTCTGATTTAAAAAAAATCATTTTAGGGGTGCAAAACATGGATGAGTTCAGGAAGTGTTTTCGGCTGTCAGGGAACAGTCTACCCAGTGTACAGGAACTGTGCATTGAGGACTCGTTTCTGTGAACGTGTCCAATAGAACTATGCCTTGACAGCACAGTGACCAGACCAGCTGGCCAGTGAGAAGTCAGTGGATGCTTATCTGTGGTTGATGCTCGGTACTTTGGGGAAGTGTTGACCCGTACGTGGCCGTCAGGAATGGTTTCATGTGATCGTGGAAAGAAAGAGGTCAAAAAGCGGCTAGGCTCACGCGACTCGGAGTGTGTGTAATGTGGACAGCAGGTCGTCGGCTTTCAGATCAAGTGTGTCGTGTGGTAGTAGTGTGTAGTGCTAGTGCAGCAATCTGTGTCTGGTTCAGTTTGATTGATTGATTGATTGTGTGTGTTTGTGTGTGTGTGTGTGTGTGTGTGTGTGTGTGTGTGTGTGTGTGTGTGTGTGTGCGTGCGTGTTTTTGCGTGTGTAAGAGAGAGAGAGGGAGGAGGGAGGAGGCAAAGAGAGAGAGAGAGAGAGTGTGTGTAAAAAGAGAGAGGGAGAGAGAGAGAGAATCTGTGTGTATGTATGTGTGAGAGAGAGAGAGAAAGGGGGGGGGGGGGGGGAGAGAAAGGAGAGAGAGGGTAGGTGTGTGAGTGTGTGTGTGTGTGTGTGTGTGTGTGTGTGTGTGTGTGTGTTGTGTGTGTGAGTGTGTTTGAGTGTGTGTGAGTGTGTGTGTGTGTGTGTGTGTGTGTGTGTGTGTGTGTGTGTGTGTGTGTGTGTGTGTGTGTGTGGTTTAGGAGGCGGGAGAAGTGGGGATGAGTTTTTCACATGGGGATGTGTTTCTGTCAGATCATCATTCAGTATCCTTTCTTTTTTTTGCAAGAAGCTGTGTGGATTGAAAATGAAGCGCCTCCTTGCACAAAACCAAAAACAGTAACCGACACAACAGGACTGAAAACGCCAGACAGTAACTGACACAAGAAGACAGAAAACTGACACAAGAAGACTGAAAAGGACAGACAGTCAGTGACACAAGAAGACTGAAAAGGACAAACCGTAACTGACACAAGAAGACAAAAAAGGACAGACTGTAACTGACACAAGAAGACTGAAAAGGGCAGACAGTAACTGACACAAAAAGACTGAAAATACAGACAGTAACTGACACAAGAAGACTGAAAAGGACAGACAGCAAGTGACACAAGAAGACAAAAAGACAGACAGTAACTAACACAAGAAGACTGAAAAGGACAGACAGTAACTGATACAAGAAGACTGAAAAGGACAGACAGCAAGTGACAAGAAGACAAAAGGACAGACAAACTGACACAGAAGACAAAAGACAGACAGTAACTGACACAAAAAGACTGAAAATACAGACAGTAACTGACACAAGAAGACTGAAAAGACAGACAGTAACTGACACAAAAGAAGAAGAAGACTGAAAAGGACAGACAGTAAACTGACACAAAAAGACTGAAAATACAGACAGTAACTGACACACAAGAAGACTGAAAAGGACAGACAGCAAGTGACACAAGAAGACAAAAGGACAGACAGTAACTGACACAAAAGAACAGCACTGACACAAAAGAACAGAAAAACAGACAACTGACAAAAGGACAGGAAAGGACAGAAAACTGACACAACAAAAGGACAGACAACTGACTCAAAAAGGCTGAAAAGGGCACAAACTGACACAAAAAGACAGAAAACAGCAGACAGTAACTGATACAAGAAGACTGAAGACGATTGAAGCGTTACTGGAAACAGGCCTAAATGGAATTAAACACACAAAGCAGCATGCAAAGTAATGTTAAGTGAACACACGATGCGAAACAAACGTGTGAATTTTCGATGAATGCCCTTCTTTAGATATTACAAGTAAAGAAAAGACATTGAAGTGCACGAAGTAATTCTGGCTAGTAGGCTGTCATTCTCCTGTCCACAGTCGTCTGGGGAGTATTATTCTGTACATTTCATGTCCGCTCTCTGTGATGGCATCTTCGGAAGACATGACAGTGTCAAACATTCACTTGTATGTTTGGTATCAAGTACTGAATAAGCGTTAACTTTCTCTGCGTGTCCGTTTATTTGTATTTCTTTCTTTCTTTTTCTTTTTGTTTGTTTCGTAACTGATACGAAGTTAACAGTGTTGTTCCATTCTGTTTCATTTCTCGCCCATTGCAGGAGGAGCAGGTGAGTGATGTGGCTTTTGCTTTCATAGGGGGGGTCGACCTTGACTTTCGCTGCATTGGCGCTGTTCTTCGCTTGTACTGGCGACAAAATGAACGTCAGTGGGGGTGGAATGACCCTCTTCACCAACTTGCTTTAAGGGACGGTCACTATCGCTGATATTTTGTTTGCTTGAATGTATTCTCTCTCTCTCTTCTTAATTTTTCCCCCCTTTTTTTAATGATGCATCCATGGTTTCGTGAATACAGATTTAGATCAGCGGTTTGATGATTTATACACTGAAATTTAGATGGTCCTGAACAGCGTGATGTTGGTTGTTAGTTTTTGTCAAATGTGTGCCAAATTTACCAAAGTCGCTTTATCATATCATTATGTCTTAATACATATTTTGTTTATTTGTTTTATATACACGTCTCATTACACAGAGTCCATGTTGGTGTTATTCGCTTTGTCTTGTCTGCAAATGAGACTCATTTATAACTCAGTATGCCTGCTTTGTTGTGTTCTTCGTCGCTAACCTGCCACAGAATGCTTGGAAAAGCCGACTATGTTTGACTAAACAGAAAATGAGAGGAGCCGAACCCTTGTTGTATGCATGTGGGAGGCTGTCTTATTATGTTTCCTTGAAGCTTTTTTAGAACCAGTTTCCCCAAAAAGTACATGACATGAAAACACAATAAAACAAACACACACACAGAACACACACCCACACACACACACACACACACACACACAGAGACAGACAGACAGACAGAGACAGACAGACAGACAGAGAGAGAGAGAGAGAGAGAGAGAGAGAGAGAGCAATAAGAAACCGGAAATAGAGAATGAGACACTCTCAAACATTAGAGCTTCTGGTGCGCTCATGCTAACTCGTATGATTACTAAATCATTTAGTGTATAGAATTCTTCTCTCTCTCTCTCTCTCTCTCTCTCTCTCTCTCTCTCTCTCTCTCTCTCTCTCTCTCTCTCTCTCTGTGAAAGACAGCGCTGCTGTATATTGAAACTGAAGGAGGAAATGGTCCATTTGCTGATCACTGTGGTGGATCAATGTTTGCTTCATTTCTTAATGCTTTCTATTTGAATGTAGCTGACTCGAGAAGAGCTCTTTCTCATGAAGTTAGTCTGTAATGTTGATCGGAGAAACCCCGCATTTCCAACGTGTGACTTCAGCAGCTTTGCGTGCGTTTGCTTAGGAGGAAAGTCATAGTGCCATTTCTTGCTTTATTTGTGAGGAAAGGGGCCAACTAAACATTACTGAACTGTCGAAAACATACTTCCACCGCCGAAGAGGTTTTTTTGTCCCTTCCCCTCCCCCCCCCCCCCCCCCCCCCCCCCCCCCCCCCCCCCCCACGCACACTTCCATCCCACTACTTTCCACGTTCCCCATGTGTTGATTTGTTTATTTTCAGCAAGATTACGCAAAAAAAAAACCAACCTGATAAACGCTTGTAACAAAACTCGATGGAAAGGTAGACTGCGGGTCAAGGACGTACATGTGACACTCTGGTACAGTTCCGGGTCAAAGGCGGGACCAAGAATGGTTCAGAGGGCGACGGGACGGAATCCGAGTCAGAATTTGATTGAGGTTAAGAGGAGTTGTCGACCTTTACGAGTGGGTAAGCGCACACAGTGAAGAATGGTGATGATAGCAACCAGCAGAGCACCTGCAAGTGTGCGAGCTTCCGCCATGGACTCCGATTCTGCCCTTTCATCAGGGTTCTTACTAAGGTCCTACACCACGAGTCAGTGGG
>JADBJO010001542.1:180000-212500 GCA_016801955.1 Conus betulinus | reverse complement strand
TGTGCAAATACAACCTGTTTCGTCACGCTCTTTGAATCTGCTTTTTTTTAACGTTTGAAATCTCCTTTTACTGTCGTCTACTGTTTGACAGCCTTGTGATCTGTTAACCTGCCCTTGGTCTCCCCTCTCCTTACAATCTGTACCACACAGTGTATTGTTGTTTTTTTTTTTTTTCTCTTTTCTTTTGAAATCTGCAGCGGTTTGATCGCACCAGAAGGAACACAAGCCGTCCATTCCAGTGTCCTCGATGCCAACATGCCCCCTGTTCATGTATTACATGTGGCACTGACCATGACTGCTTTGCTCCCTTTTTCTCACCTGCACGTGATGAATTCATCAGATGGGGTCAAACTCTGAGGGGCGTCAGTGATTAGACTGTCATGTTATGAATTGTTGCGCACCAATATGCGAATGTTGTATTTTTGCATCTGCAGCTTTCTGTTTCCCGTGGTGTCAGCCCTTTCGAGGGCCGGCAGTATCAGATTGGGCCAGTGTTGGGCTGTGAAGCTGACGGTCGTGAACATGAACCGCCCAAGGGGTGGGGTTGGGCGTGGCTTGACAACTGGCTTTGTCCGTGCAGAAGTAAAGGGATGCTTGATTCTGTTCAGGGAAGGCTGGGGTGGGTGGATGAGGAGGGTTGGCCTCAGCTTTCCGCCAGGCAGTGCCCAGGGACATGGTGAATCTCCGACAGTTCACTGGCCATACAGCCACTGGGCTGCAGGACTTGCCTGGGATTGGCCTTGGGCAGTCGGCTGGGCTATAAGAGAAAAAAAAACAACTATTATACTGATGCAAGTGACATAGGATTTGTGCGAATGATTGAGAGAGTATCGGCTATAAAGCAGTGTTAAAAGTCGCTCTCTCCATTTTGTCCAGATGTCCGTTGTAAAGACTGTTGAGTTAACGTGTATATATCGACTTCCTCAACCCTTCCACACTCTATACTTGATTCACCGTTTCTGATATTGCCTTCTGTACGCCCACACAATACCGTCTGACGCAATCATATGAGAGAGAGAATTCATTTTGTGTTTTTTAATTCGTGTGGAATATTTTGATGTTGCATGTGTTTAAGGAATGCTTTGGTGTTGCATGTGTGTGTGGAATGCTTTGATGTTTGAGTACGTCTGTGGAATACTTTGATGTTGCATATGTCTATGGAATACTTCGATGTTGCATATGTCTGTGGAATACTTTGATGTTGCATATGTCTATGGAATACTTCGATGTTGCAAATGTCTGTGGAACGCTTAGATGTCGCATGTGTCTGTGGATACGTTGATGTTGCGTAATGTCTGTGGAATACTTTGATGTTTGCATTCTCAGCGCAGCGTTGCCCCAGATCGTTTCTCTATAGGCGAGAATCCACAGAACGCGCTAAGAGTGTGTATGGTTTGGCGTCCACGTTCGACGTGGTTCTGACCTTTCTAGGCTGGTTGCCATGACATGCTAATGATCGAACACTCTGTCAACAACTACCCTTCTGCTTCTTTTCCGGGTGTTGGTCGGCAACAGGCACATTGAGCTGTAGTTTTTGTGTATATCGACCTTCGACAGGAGTAACTTGGTGTGTGCGTATATTCTCATCATACGTATCAGCATTTTAATGGGGAACACGTCATTGTTTACCTCAGTATTCATAACTTTGACAGGTCTTTGTTTTTCATCGCTCGGAAGGTTGTATCATGAAAGTGTAAACTGCACCAGCGAAGAAGCTGCGAAGGCATTTCCCAATCTTCCTCCTTGAGTCCTGACAAATGAAACAAACGAACAAACAAAACATTTTACATACATGTACATGTATTAATTAACAGTAATCTGCCTTGATTCTGATGTTAGAGGTTTTATTCATACAACAATTTGAAAGTGATCTGTTGCATTTGTTGCCGAGCATGGAATGCCAGATCGTATTCAATATGACTATAAGGTGAGATTATGTTTGATATGAAAATTATGCGATTGTTCTTCGGTATGGGCAAAAACTAACCGGATTCCACGTTTTTTTTTCCTATGAAAACGGCCTGTAACTGGATGAATTTTTCTTTTTCGTGATTTCGTGAACGTTGGAGCGGGCGAGGTGGGAGGGGGCGGGGGGGGGGGGGGGGGGGGGGGGGGGGGGGGGGGGGCTTTTTGTTTGTCCAGTCTCTGAGTTATTTTCGCGATTTTGTGCATGTTAAAGCGGGGAAGGGAGGGGGGGGGGGAGAAAAAAAAAACTGCTTTTTGCATGTCCAGTTGCATTTTACACATATAATGCACTTCCGTCCATGCCTGCCGCCTGTTTTATATACATCATGCATTTGAAATGCATTGCTTTTGACTACTTTTGTGCATCGCTGTTTAAATCAGAGTGTTTATACAGATCATTTCTACCCCATCATAAAGCCATTCACTTTGCCCGAAACCATGGCGACTGCGTTTAAGTCAGTTCTCGTGGTTTCAGATTTTTCTTTGTTTGCAGTATTAATCCAAAACTGCACCAGCATTATCCGCATGGGTCTACAAGAGTCATGTGGTCCTGTCACTGCTGATGATGTAACGTGTTGTTCCAGTTCAATTCTAACTGCTGATGTACAGTGTCCATGTATACAAACGTGTTCTTTTCACTGTTAATGTGTACTACTTTTTGGATGTGTGTGTGTGTGTGTGTGTGTGTTTTTTAAACATTATTTCTTGTTAAGGGGGTGGGAAAGCTTACCTGTGATACCATTGTTCAAATCGTTCTCCTTCTGAATAATTTTCTCTCTTTTTCAGCGTCATGGGGAATATGTCTGCGTTCTTAGAGTCATTTGTGATTCTCTGTCTCGGTCTGTCTCTCTCTCTCTCTCTTTGTGTGTGTGTGTGTGTGTGTGTGTGTGTGTGTGTGTGTGTGTGTGTGAATAAGAGGGAGAGACAGAGAGAGAAAGACAGAGACTCCATCACTTCTACTTCAGCATACCCTCTGACATAATCCCCACCCTATATAATCCGATTAGACCTACTTCTCGTCTACCTTTCACCCCCTCCCCTTCACCCCCCCCCCCCCCCCCCCCCCCCCCCACACACACACACACACACTTTACGTGTCTCGTCTTTTCTCTCCTCCTAAACCTCCCATATTCCTCTCGTATTTCCACACTTTTAAACGATAATAGCTTGCCATGACGTCAACTCTATATGCAAAAACCGTTGTGCCTGTTTAAGTCACACGGGATGCCACTAACATCTCTTTACACAGGGAACTGATGTGAGAGGTCAGTGTCAGGCGACGCAGCGAACCTTCCAGCCATATGGGCGACAGCGGATCTAGCCCGTGTCGTCTGGGGACGACTCCTGGAGATGTGGAGCGATCGGCGATGGACCGCTACCTGACCGCGCTTACCGTGGCCTGGGATACCATGCTTTTGGGCTGGGTATGGGGGCCCCCTCATGTGGTCGAGGTGAAAAATTGCCTCTTCGGCCATAGTCTGCGTGTCGCTCCAGCGAATTCCGTCCTGCTGCTCCCTCTTTGAGGTGGCCTCACGCGACGCAGGACCATCGCCACCCGAGCATGAAGAAGACCTCCTGGTGGCCCTGAAGACAGGCCTTTTGAGCGGAAAGAAGCAAAAAGGAAACCAACGCCCATCATCAACCGACCAATACCAGAAAGTGAACTGGAGTTCCCAAGGAGCCAGAATTGAGAGGAACAGACGACTGCCTCCACATGGAAACCAGACGCACTGTGTGTGTGTGTGTGTGTGTGTGAGAGAGAGAGAGAGAGAGAGAGAGAGAGAGAGGTGTCAGAGTTCTGGTGGAGGCTCCCTGACCCATTACACCCACTCATGTTCTGCGTACACGCCGTCTCCCGCTAACCCCCATTACACCCACTCAAGTGCTTCCACGCATTCCTCCCGTCTCCATCCGCCTTCCTTACACCCCCCATCTATTTCACGCCTTGCAAATCGTTCGCCCCACGCCCCCCCCCCCCCCCCCCCCCCCCCCCCCCCCCCCCCCCCCCCCCCCCCCCCCCCACCCCCCTCACTCCCTCACTTCGCCCGGCCATATTACGCCCTGTCTCTGCCCACCCTCTGCCCAAAAAATGCCTACTCATGTCATGCCTTGCATCAGTTCCCCCCTATGCGCCAATACGTCAACCATGGCACGCCCTTCATCCGTCCCCCTGACCCAATAAGACACCCACATCACGCCCCCTCTGCCCAATACGTCCTTCACGTCACGCCCTTCATCCGTCCCCTCTGACCCAATAAGACACCCACATCACGCCCCCTCTGCCCAATACGTCCATCACGTCACGCCCTTCATCCGTCCCCTCTGCCCCAATAAGACACCCACATCACCATCACGTCACGCCCATCCTCTGCCCAATACGTCCATCGCGTCACGCCCCCTCCATCCGTCACGCCCCCCTCTGCCCCAATAAGACACCCACATCACGCCCCCTCTGCCCAATACGTCCATCGCGTCACGCCCTTCATCCGCCCCCCTCTGCCCCAATAAGACACCCACATCACGCCCCCTCTGCCCAATACGTCCATCACGTCACGCCCCCAGACCTCATCCGTCCCCTCTGCCCCAATAAGACACCCACATCACGCCCCCTCTGCCCAATACGTCCATCGCGTCACGCCCTTCATCCGCCCCCCTCTGCCCCAATAAGACATCCACATCACGCCCCATTGCCCAATACGTCCATCGCGTCACGCCCTTCATCCACCCCCTCTGGCCCAATAAGACATCCACATCACGCCCCCATTGCCCAATCTCAGACCGTCCCATCGCGTCACGCCCTTCATCCCTCCCCACTCTGTCCCAATCAGACACTTCTGCCAAGTCGTTCACCATCTCAGACGTGTCCCTGACCAGTCACCCTCTCAGACCTCACTGCCAGTCACCATCTCAGACCTTGCCATTCCCAGTCACCATCTCAGACCTTGCCACTGCCAGTCACCATCTCAGACCTCACCACTGCCAGTCACCATCTCAGACCTTGCCACCACGACAGTCACCATCTCAGACCTCGCCACTGCCAGTCACCAGTCTCAGACCTTGCCACTGCTAGTCACCATCTCGGACCTTGCCATTCCCAGTCACCATCTCACCATCTCAGACCTCGCCACTGACAGTCACCATCTCAGACCTTGCCACTCAGGGAAATGAAAGTCCTGCGGTCATGACCACTGCTCTATGGTCACTGCGGCTGCTCTATGGTCATGACGGCTGCGCTATGGTTGTGATGGCTGCTCTATGGTCATGACGGCTGCTCTCATGGTCGAGACGGCTGCTCTATGGTCATGACGCTGCTCTATGGTCGTGATGGCTGCTCTATGGTCATGACGGCTGCTCTATGGTCGTGATGGCTGCTCTATGGTCATGACGGCTGCTCTATGGTCATGACGGCTGCTCTATGGTCGTGATGGCTGCTCTATGGTCATGACGGCTGCTCTATGGTCGTGATGGCTGCTCTATGGTCATGACGGCTGGTCTATGGCTGCTCTATGGTCATGATGGTGCTCTATGGTCGTGATGGCTGCTCTATGGTCATGATGGTTGCTCTATGGTCGTGATGGCTGCTCTATGGTCATGACGGCTGCTCTATGGTCGTGATGGCTGCTCTATGGTCATGATATGGTCATGATGGCTGCTCTATGGTCGTGATGGCTGCTCTATGGTCTTGACGGCTGCGCTATGGTCGTGATGGCTGCTCTATGGTCATGACGGCTGCTCCATGGTCATGATGACTGCTCTATGGTCGTGACGGCTGCTCTATGGTCGTGATGGCTGCTCTATGGTCGTGCTCTATGGTCACAAAGGCTGTGCTATGGTCACAAAGGCTGCTCTATGGTCATGATGGCTGCTCTATGATCGTGCTCTTTGGTCATGATGGCTGCTCTATGATCGTGACAGCTGCTCTATGGCTACCCAGGCTGCACCATCGACCTGTGGTTGTGATGGCCACACGGTAAGAAATACATGGCGTCAGAGATCGCAGAGAGCTCCAGCCCATTTCTAAACAGAAATGTTTTCACATTTGAATCAATTTTCATGTGTTTCACGATGATGGCATGGGGTAGCTAAACTATGTCTTTCCTTCTAATTAAAATCAGACTACAACTCCCACACACCTCAAGGAAAAAAGTTTATCCCTAATTTGAACAAATTTTGATTTTTGGGGAAAAAAACAAAGGTATTTCATAGTGGCGTCACAGAGCAAAATGACACTGCTGAGGTACTCAGGGGTTTTTTTCCCAGTGGAGTTGGGATTTGTTTCCGTTACTCAAAAATGTATCACTTAGTAAGTTTTAAGGTATGCCAGTATACCATACACAGAATTAAAACCAAAAAAGTGCAAAATTGAAAATGCAAAGCTTCAGAGATTGCCAGGAGAGTCCAGAGACATGCATCCTGCCCATGCCCTTCCCCTTGTAAACTTTTTGTGAGAAAATGGTGCAGAACTGTGCAGTTTGGCTATTACAATACGTGATGTAAAGCTATCTCATCCTCAGTAATGGGAACCTGCCTTTTTTTTTCTCATGGTGGAAGGAAGTACACAAAATAACTTCGTTTATCTTTTGTCTTTTATTCTAAAATGAACATATATGAAATAGAATTTGACGAGCTGGCAGCCATGACCCTCTTCGGTGAGCTAGACAATAAAACAACACAGAGGAGAAAAGCAATGTGACACATCGCTGCTAATACTAATACTACAAAGCAAAACCGCAGTTCAACTTGCCCGTCTCTCAGCCGATCAGGGTCGAGCTATTCATAGACCCTTTTGGTGGTTGTTTGGTAGTGATAGCATCAAATTTCAGGTCATCAGCTCTGAAATCAAACTATTCACTGACCTCTTTGGTAGTTGCTTGGTGGTGAGAGAGTGCCGAATGTTACATCATTCGATTTGAAATAAAGCTATTCATTGGCTCAATGCCTGTTGTTTTCGTAGACAGAGTGCCAGATTTGATATTATCAGATCTGAAATTAGGTTATTCATTGATCTCATTGGCTGTGGCATGTTGGTGGGTGTGCCAAATTCGCCATCATCAAGTCTGAGATCAGGCCATTACATTGATCTCATTGACTGTTGCATGCTGGAGAGAGAGAGCCAAATTTTACATTACCTGATCTGAAATCAAGCTGTTCATCGACCTCATTGGCCGTTGCTTGGAAGAGAGAGCACACCACCAATTTTACACCCATTGATTCTGAAATCAACCTATTATCCACCTCACTGCTTCTTGCTTTGTAGAGAGAATGCCAGGTTTGCTGTCACTGGGTCTTAAATAAGCTCTTGCTGATCTTCTCTGCTGCTGCATGTTCAAGACAGTGCCAAATGAGATCATCAGATCTCAAATTAAGGTATTCATTGACCTCACTGGTTGCTGCTTTTTTGGAGACAGTGCCAAACTTTATGCCATCACGTCTGACGCATGAAGCTTGCCTTTGGGGTGTCCTGGTGCTTCATTGGCCACAAAGTGTGCGGGTCAAGGAGCAGACATTGTGGTCACTGTTAGCCTCACCTACACAGGGTGCAGTTTATGTTGAGGCCCACATACTGGTGTGCAAGAGTTTGCCGTCAAGTTACATAAGAGAGAAATACTTCTATGAATGCATTTCAACAGAAAGCTGGTGAATGCCTTTCTGTACAACTGCAAACCTCTCATTTGTGTCGGAATAAAACAAAGTAAATAAACCAATCCCATGAAAAAAATTTCACATTTATTACAATGATAATGCTTAAAATAGCAACACAAAAATATGTAACATATACCACACTCAAAACGCCAACCACTTCTTTTTTTATACTAGCAGTACACATTCAAATATTTTTTTTAAAAAACAGACCATCATGCTTATATCTCTCAGAAAAATCTCCTGTTCCACATGACTCTGCCCTCTCATGCACGTGCACCCACACATCCAAACGCACACACAGGCAAATGCATAACTATCCATGTAAAACAACCCCACTAAATCTCAGTCGCGAATACTTGCAGGAAAGAATAGTGATTTGGCAACAGTGTACTTTGGACGGAGTTCAGTAACAAAGAGAAGATTTCATACTGGACTGTATCATGACAATATAAACAAATTTAATCACTTTCTTCATAAATGTTGTACGAATTTTTTTCCCCCACACATCGCACTTCTTCAAATCAAATATGTTTGAAGACGATGACAAAAACAGACCCCATCAGCAGCAAGTATATTAGAGATGACTGTATAAAATCATCAGTAAATTCACTTCTATGCTGATGATTCTTCATTACAAAAACAAACAAACAATACACATATATAGATACACATATAGACTGAATTAGCAGTATATTAAATACTGAGACAGTTATGGATGATTGATGTATAAAATCAGCAGTATATTTACTTTGAGGCATAGTCAGTCCAAACTCAATACTTTGTTTTAATCACAGGGCAAAATATTCCAAAACTGATCAGTTTTCACAAATGCTTCTTAAAAACAAAATCAGCAGCTGACATTTGGCAAGGATTAAAATGCTGCTGAATCAATAATGCTTTCAACATATACTGATACATCACAATTTAGTCACATGTAAAAATCAGTAACACGAGTTGAAAAGTATCACAGAGGAGCAACTAAAACCATTCAATATTGCCCAAACCAAAAAGAGAACATTTTCATACACTGCAGCCTTGACCTCTTTCTTGGAGTCTTTTTCATATTTGTAACACATTCGGGCCATAGCACATAAAAACACAGTCATGTTTACAGTCCAGCCAACCACAGAAGCCACCTTACCACTATAATCACTGTTACTCTGACTCTAATTCTGCATATACTATCATATGTCCCACAACTTGTTTCAGGAACGCCGGAAGTATTTACAAACTTCTGCATGTTAACAACTTTTACCAAAAACTGTGCACAACATGACTTGAGAAAAAATTCAAGATCTATACTAAACAGTTTGGCCATATATTCAGACATTTTCTTTTATCAAAACTTTGATATTTTAGATAATCAGTCAACATGTCCCTATTTCAACACACACACACCTAAAAAAAATAACAGATAAATATCACATTCCAGGGCATTACCTAAAAGTAAGGCTACTTGTGATCCACATTTGAATGTTAATGAGGAAGGAGAAAAAAAAAAATCCAATGAAATACTGTCAACAGAACTCGATGTCGTCAAAACTATCACTAAAAACTTTTAACCATAATCACGTGTTAGACACCCACCACAACAATAAACCTAATTCAGATGGCTGATGGTGGAAGCGAACAGATGACATTTGGCTTCCACTCTCTAACTACCATTTCAGAGAGCCCCACATCAGTCATCCAGCTGGCAAAGCATGGCCACTCCCCTCAGAATCCAGAAGTCCGGGGGCTGCTCGGAGGGCAGATCGACCGACATGACAAAGTTGGTGGAATGGCCGGTGGAGGACAGCATGCCGGCACGCGCCGAGGTGCGGTACAGCGGGCACTCGTAGTTGAACATGGCTTGGCTTTGTCTTTGTCCAAGTCCGATGGTTCCTTACGGCTGGTGCTGGATGCTGTGGGCGTGCTGCGTATCTGTGGACGTGACGGACGGCTGAACTTTTCTTCACGTCATCAAGAGTTCATTCTCAAAGTGCATCACATTTACCACTGACCATGGGTACAATCTCATGCAAAACTTGAAATTGTGCAAAAGAGATTTTGCACACAATGTGTCAGCCCTATCTAGGTGAAACCACCATCTATGTAACTTCTTGTAATTCCCTGAGAACTATGTTGTATATGAGATGAATACACAGCACACCAGGCCAAATCATAAGCATCTATTCTGGCCAACACCATGCACATTTTTTTTCACTCCCACTGCAGTTCTTAGAATCCCGTTTTGCCCTTGGGTTATTGGCTTGCTCCCTCAAATATGTGCAAGAAAGGGATTGTTTCATTTGATGCAAATCTGCATGAATGTTCACTTTTTTTATAATAGATTTTAGAAAGTCTTGCCTACAAAAACTGGAAACCAGCCTTACATCTATACAGATATCCATCCAAAAACAAAAAACCTTCAAGTGTTTCCCAATCCCGATGATCCATGATGACCTTATCCCACAACTTAAAGTTTCTTAAGCTCCTTGTGCCACCCCCACCTTTACACCCCCTTCCCCTCCCACCTCCACAAACCTTGTGCCACCCCAACCTTGACACCCCCATCCCCTCCACAAAAACCTTGTGCCACCCCAATCTTCACACTCCCTTCCCATCCCACCTCCACAAACCTTGTGCCACCCCAACCTTTACACCCCCCTTCCACTCCCACCCTCCACAAACCTTGTCCCACCCCTACCTTTACACTCCCTTCCCCTCCCACCTCCACAGGCTTGAAGTGGATCTCAGGCAGGACGTGTGGAAGCGCTGGTCGGTGTGGGGGAGTCTCGCAGGCAGTCCAGGTCTGGATCCCAGCTGGCTCCGTCCAGGAACATTCCGAAGACTCGAACCCCATCATCAGGGGGTGCAATACCCTGTCAGAAACAGCATGTATTGCTATTGTCATCTACAGGTATGTATTGCTATTGTCATCTACAGGTACATCAGCGTTTTGGAGATCATTAATTCTCCTACAACTTCCAACATTTATGGTTTATTTACTGTGTCTCATGTACCCTTTCAGTTTTTAAAGATCTGAATGAATTCTTCAAACTCATGGACCAAAGACAACGGTGACCAATTTCATTTTATTTCAACAAACAGATATCTCTCAAATGATTCTTCGCAGAATTAAAGAAAAGATGCATGTTAAGTCAAGTCTGTTTTACCTTCAGAAATATGTTAATGACAGAAAAAACAGTTTTATCTTCAAAGATCCATTACTGACTGTAAAGACAGTTCTACCATCAAAGATCCATTACTGACTGTAAAGACAGTTCCACCATCAAAGATCCATTACTGACTGTAAAGACAGTTTTACCATCAAAAATCCATGATTGACAGAACAAGTTATCAAATTCTGATTCACCTTCAAAGATCCAAACATACTGGCAGTTCCTTTACACTATTATATGAATGCACATAAAACACTTGAATCCTTCTGATTTTGTAACTGACAGAGAACACAGCTGACAATAATGTAGGAGTATGTGTGTGAAGACCTATGGTGTATCACCATGCATGTATTTGTGCTTGTGAACTTTTGGGAAGCTCACAACTGTGTGTATGTCAGAATATATATATATGACTGTAAGTGAAAGTGCATGTGTGTGCGCACGGAGACACATACACATGGCCAAACATGTGAGAGAATTGATACAAATCACTGCAAACACCTCACAACAACTGAATTCATGACTGCATAAGCATCTTTGTCCGTCTGTTTACAACTGCACGTAGAAGCAAACTTTCAAAACTGAACATACTGATCTGTTTCACACACTTGCAGAAGCTGACAACACACAAATCCTAAAAAAGCAGTTTCAGCAAAAGTGCACACTATCACACCAAGCCAGAAAAGGACCATGGAGTGCAGCACTGGTTGCCAGCTTCAGAGACTTTGATCATGAACAGTTGCACAACAAATATGCTCACAGCATCATTGCTTGAATCATGAGATAGTATTTTCTGGACATGCAAATTTCCCTCACTCATAATCAGCTTTATTTCATTATTAATTCATTTACTATTTAAAAACAAAGCAAAAACAAAACACAGAACAATGGCCACTGTAGCCTCGAGGCTTTTTTTTTCTCTTTTTGTTGTGTCATCTTCTGCACCACCTCAGGGGTATCGCCCCCATGCTGTTCCTTCCATCTCCCCTTCATCAGCCACAGCCAGGCTTTGTCCAGCCACAACACTGGCACTGCCCAATCCACAGGGAGCTGTCAGTGTTGAGCCGTCAGGAGGCAACCAGTCACTTCGGTGGTGTTCTGTGGTGGTGCCTGTTCTGATCCAACTCATGCAGGACACACCACCTACCAATCCCCCTGCAGGTGACTATCACCGCTTAGTCTTGGACCCAGCACGAGTGAGCTCTCCCTCCAGAGGATGCCACCATGCTGGTCTACAGATAGACCCCATGAACTTGCCAGTACTGTTGACCCCGACAGAACCAGACCAGGGGCACAGATGAGAAGAAGAAACTGAAACTTGGTCACCAAAACAGCTGAGTATGAAGGGCCACAGAATTTGAAATTCATTTCTTTTTCTTTTTTTATTTTCATGCTGCTCAATGATGAGGAAGATATGATGAAAAAAGATACTATGGATTTCCGTTATTGTCCGAGACTGCTTGTTGTACTCTGCACTCACTTTCATAATATACCCTGGCAACAACCAATCCTGAGAGAAACAGACACCTGCAGTGTTGTCAGGAAACTTGAGCAGCACTCTCAGAGACGCATTCTTTAAGTGGAAGAAACTCCGCTGTGCAGCCCTCCAAACAAAGTCCATAACAAACTTAACTCTGGCTTGAAGCCAGCCAGGGCTAAACAATCCCGGTTACCTCTCAGCCAGGAGTCCGCAATGCCAATTATTTCACCACAGTGGCTGGTTAGTCTCAAGACTTACCACACATGGTGTAGCATTATGGACCATAGTCTTACCAGACATGGTGTAGCATTATGGACCATAGTCTTACCAGACATGGTGTAGCATTATGGACCATAGTCTTACCACACACGGTGTAGCATTATGGACTACAGTCTTACCAGACATGGTGTAGCATTATGGACTACAGTCTTACCAGACATGGTGTAGCATTATGGACTACAGTCTTACCAGACATGGTGTAGCATTATGGACCATAGTCTTACCAGACATGGTGAAGCGATATGGACTATAGTCTTACCAGACATGGTGTAGCATTATGGACTATAGTCTTACCAGACATGGTGGAGCATTATGGACCATAGTCTTACCAGACATGGTGAAGCATTATGGACCATAGTCTTACCAGACATGGTGTAGCATTATGGACTATAGTCTTACCAGACATGGTGAAGCATTATGGACCATAGTCTTACCAGACATGGTGAAGCGTTATGGACCATAGTCCACACTCAGTGATAACCTCAAGGACACTCAAATCTCAATGATTTGTTACTGTCAACACTCAGTGATGTCCCCTTGGGGGACACTGAACCACTCAATCCTGAATGATTTGTTACCGCCAACACTCAGTGATGTCCCCTTGGGGACATTGAACCACTCAATCCTGAATGATTTGTTACTGTCAACACTCAGTGATGTTCCCTTGGGGACACTGAACCACTCAATCCTGAATGATTTGATACTCTCAACACTCTGTGATGTCCCCTTGGGGACATTGAACCACTCAATCCTGAGTGATTTGTTACTGTCAACACTCAACGATGTCCCCTCAGGGACACTGAACCACTCAATCCTGAATGATTTGATACTGTCAACACTCAGTGATGTCCCCTTGGGGACATTGAACCACTCAATCCTGAGTGATTTGTTACTGTCAACACTCAGTGATGTCCCCTCAGGGACACTGAACCATTCAATCCTGAATGATTTGATACTAACACTCAGCGATGTCCCCTTGGGTACACTAAACCACTCAATCCTGAATTATTTGATTCTGTCAACACTCAGTCCTTGCTTTACTGTTGTGATCTTTATCAGACAAAGGGTTTAAACACAAAGCAACTGTCAAGGGATTCTACTTACTGCTGTTAATTTCACAATGAAATTGCTGGTGGTTTCATGCTCATGACTATTATATTATTACAGGCAAAAGTGGGTTACCATTTGAAAAACAACAACAAACAAACACACAAAAAGTGTAGCAACTGGAAACTGCACTAACATCTAGCTCTGAAGGTCTGTGTGTTTTTGAAGAATCTTTTACATGTGTTCCACACAGGATATTGCACGAATAAATATAAAGTAAACAAACAAGCAATAATAGAGGTTAAAAACTAAGTGCATGCAAATCCATAGTGAGGTGAGAATAAGCAATAAATGGATCCTATAACTGATCCAAGTTTAGTGGTGTACAATCAAACTGAACACATTTTGTGGACATTTTTCACTGCAAATGCCTTAAATGAGTATCAATCCGTCAAAAACGAGTACTTCTATCTAAAGCCCTGATTTCTACATTTAAAAATAAACACATTGCTGTAATCATTACCAGTGGTATATTCTTTATTTCAAGCACTCAGCAATTCTAATGTAATGATAATATACCCTACACCATTACCAAGAAATGGAATACAGAATGATATGAACTCATTCTTCAGGTAAACATCTTGTAAATCATCTTGGAATGAAAGGAAAATATTTGTTGGATTTAGCCTTTGTGAATGTGGGGTATCTATGAACAAAATGGCAAAGAAAAAAAGCTTAATCAGAGGCCAAAAGTCATTAATTCTTTCCCCCAAATCAGTGCACCAATTTACATTCGGAAGAAAACCACTTCCTCTAAGCAACAGGTGGTGGTAATCATTTGCTTGGACCACATCATGAATGCACTATAGCCCAGAGTCAAGATCAAAATACTTGCAGTAAGAGAACTAATAAATATACATTGAGTGATTGGCCCAGACATAGTTGCTATTGTCATTTGGCACAACTCAGAAATGCATTCTATTAACTCTTTTGCTAATTTGGTAAAACTGAAGACAACATGCCTTCATCGACATTGTAAGACGAGGATCAATTGACAATTTTCTAAAGTATATTTAGGCATCATGTCTTTTTTTCCTTCAGATAACAATTGCCCTAAACACACTGAAAAAGTACAAGCCCTTTTCACTCGGTTGAAAAGTGCACGGACAACAGTATTGGCACGGGTGGGGGACACGTCATTTTCATAGCAATGGACCATACAGTAGAAAAAGCATGACGCTCATCTTGACCACTAAATATAGCAGACAGCCAATGCCACACAACAGGTGGCTTACCTGTGTTTCCTACATCAACAGTATCACACACCAGAAACAACACAAAGTGGGTCTAAGTAACATGTGCACACAGGTGAACATAATCTGTTAGCCAAAAACACTAGGTGAACAGGTGCATCTTTCCTTTTTTTCATCTCACCCTTCCTTCCTCACACCATGTTCAATGCTAAATGAACTCAAAAGTGCACTTCAACATGAGTCAAATAATCACAGACAACTCATCAGAAGAACTGAAATAACTAAAAATGAACATAGCCCAGCCCTGAAGAGGTCAAGACTCGAGTGCCAGAGAAGACTGTGGTACATGGCACTTCCTTATGGCTTAGTATGGAAGGAAACTTGACTCCCCAATGTGACAAACTAATCGACTGAAACTTTAATCTGTTGCTTGAACTGACATAGGTAGCAAATGTTCTGATAGAATTTGTTCTTCTTCATCCATTATCCGCATAACAAATACCACCAGTTTTCATATACCTCTCCATCAACAACCCCTTCCCTGTCATCTTAACATGTTTGCAGTCACTAACACTTTTATTCAATATTGCCATAAACTATTACTTTTTATCATAAAAAACAAGGAACATACCAAAAACAAAATGCAAACAAATATTAAGAATACAACAATAGGGGAATCAAATCACATAGATAATTATATAATAAGTTATTTCCCAAATAGCCATCCTTTACATAATCAAAACACATAAAAAATAAATAATAATTGATTCCCAAGTAGCCATTTTTACTATCACTTTTTATAAACGAGTCCGATATAGTATAACAAATTAAAGAAATACAGAAAATGTCATTCAGATTGTACTGTCACCAAGACAGACATCCCACAAACATTTCTGTTAACCCTTTCCCACCCATCCATTCTTAATCAGCTAGGTGCAACAGCAGGTGGCTATTAAGACAACCAAAGGGACACTCACAGCATACGCCACGTCATGGATTACCAGAGACGACTTCCGGCGGGCCCGCATCTTGCGACTGCCCTGGAACTTCAGCACGTGGAAGTCAAAGGTCAAGGAGTCCACAGAGATCCCCACTTTGCGGGCATGGTTCTGCAGGACGGCGGTCAAGAACCCTGGCAGACATAATGTTCGATCCTCAACAACAGAAAGGTGGCCTGGTGGATAATGCAGTTGCCCAAGATAGGTTGGAGTATCCCTCGTCAAGCGTTCAAATCCCAGATGGGGCATTTTTCCTTTTCCCCCTCCCATTCTACTGGACCTATGAGGTGAACTGAATACTAGTCCTTCAGATTCGGTGATAAATTGATGTGGCACAGCTTGCACTTGGACACAAAAACGATCTTAACGTAATGAAGGAATTTTCCTTGGAAAATTTCTGCAAGAAAATGGACTTTAATTGGTGAACAAAAATGCATGCAGCCAGATGTAAAATAAACAAAAGTGGCACACATTCCATGGTGAAATTTGAACACATTGTGGCACTATCAAAGTCCTGAATAGCATGCAAACAGATTGTAAAAACGATCGAAGCCCTAAAACAGCATGCAAACACACTACTTTGAACTATCAAGGAAAAGGGCTAAAACAGCATGCAAATACACACTATTCTGAATTATCACGGGGCACGAAACAGTATGCAAAAACAGTACTCTGTAACTACCCTGAGCCCCAACAGAGACAATCAATGATTCTGAATCAACATGCAACTACACATTATTCTCAGACTATCAAGGACCCAAAACAACATGCAAACAAATTCTGGAATGATTTACTCTTTCAAATCTTACCAGTTTGTTCCCTTGGTTATCAAATGTCTGTATCTGATGCTACAGTCTCTATTTTTTCACCGATACTGTTTAAGTAATTATAAATATCTTCTAAGATTAGATTCTGCATATTTCCTTATAAGTTTGAAATCTAAAACACACTTACTTATATTTCAATGCATACTTTCATGCATAATCCTTATGAGAGGTAAAATGTCACAACCCAAAATCTGTTCAATTAGCAAAAAAATTGTCCTAACTGGTAAGGTCCCAAACACCCATGCAAACAGACACGACAATTTCCCGATAACCGTGACAACCAACCCTGGGGAAAGAAGAATCCAGACAGCCAGAAGCTGTTGGGCTGGGTGCGGATGACATCATCCGTCTCAACGTCTGGTTGGCCCACTTGCCGTGTCGCCAGGCGGAACTGCCGCTCAATGGTGCGACAAAGCAGCTCCGCCCAGGAGGTGAAAAAGTCGACACGCTGTTCCAAGTCATTGACCCATGAGCCCAGAGGTTTATTGGATTCATAGGAAGCCGCCTGAAACAGACGTGAACAAACTGACTTGTCTGGCATTAGCCATCTTTGGCATTTGTCTCATTAAAAGCTCTATAGGGAGAATTTTTTTTTTTTTTTTCATTTTTACCAGAGAGACTAAATAACCTACACATTATAAAAGAAAATGAAAAATGAAAGCAATACAATTTCAAAACATTCATATCTAAAGTAAGAAACGACAAGAATTATGATGATGATATTCAGATGCAGAAATGGAAAACAGCATGAACATACATTGATGATAACTGCAGCAAAGATGTTAAGAAAAATGATAATGGAAGGTATGGAAAGTAATGAAAGGACACAGGTCACCATGGGGTCTATAGGCATCTCCTGTCAAATGCCAGCACTAGCCTGCTCAACCTCCACCCTTCCTCATCCCTCAACCGCCACCACTAGCCCTGCCCACCCATCCCCACTGAATGAGACTGATCATCTGATGAGACAGCCATCTGATGAGACTGATCATCTAACAGCACCACTCTGCTCGACACCCAGCTTACCACCTGGCCTTTAACCCCAAACCCTTTTCTGTTAATTTGATGTAAAAAAAAAAAAAAAAAAAAACCTTAAAACAAGACAATGGTGAACGTCACTTGAAAGAAGAAAAATCAGAACACAAACGGTTAAAAAAAAGAAGACAATGCTAACCTTCAACACCCGGCTTCCACTTCCAGGAATCTTATATCAAGACAACAACTGATTTCAAGTTGTTTATAGTTGAGCTGACTGCAGGAGGCCATATCAGAGCTGATACTTTGTATATAACTGATTCCATACCCAGTTCATTTCACGTTACAAAAATAGCTTTAAAATCAAATCTGTTTTCCTTTGACCAATGAGGAAGCGGGGAAAAATCTATGTACTATATATTGTTAGATTTTTAAAAAATTGTTTATTTCAAAAACTAAAAAAATCAACATCTTGTGGGATATTTCCTTTGACAAATGAGGAAGAGTATAAAAAAAAAATCTGTCTACTTCTTAGATCAAAGAAAAAAACTATTTACCTCCTTCAAAAACTAAAAGACCAACATCTTGTAAGATTTATCTGAATGAGATGATCACGGAATCTGACATGAAAAGTATAGACAAGAAGTTTCACAGTAAGTGGCTCATCACATGGTGTACACCATAAACCCAACTCACCTCTCAATGAATTCAAGTAAGTGTCAAGAACAGGAATATCAACAGTGATGAAAACATAAGGGAAGAAATTCCACCTGGTAGAGAGACATTCTGTCAAAAGAGCGAAACGGCCCAAACACCAACAGTAACAAAGACACCACCAACCTTCCACTGGGCGGGGATCTCCTGTCAAAAGAGTGAAACGACCCAAACACCAACAATGATGAAGACGCCACCCACCTTCCACTGGGCGGGGATCTCCTGTCGAAGCAGCGCATTGTAGGCCTCCTCCAGCAGCTCTGACATGATGACCTCCCCCTTGATGGCCAGCACCAGGGAGGACAGGGTGGAGTGGATGACATCCAGCAGGTGGTTGAAAGCGATCGATCTCCTGGCGCAGCACCGTCACCAAGGCGTTGTTGCCCAGGATGGACTGGGAGATGGAGTACAGAGCTGCACACAGTGCACAATCACCACAGTGTAAGTACAGAGCTTCACACAGTGCACAGTCACCACAGTGTAAGTACAGAGCTTCACACAGTGCACAATCACCACAGTGTAAGTACAGAGCTTCACACAGTGCACAATCACCACAGTGTAAGTACAGAGCTGCACACAGTGCACAATCACCACAGTGTAAGTACAGAGCTTCACACAGTGCACAATCACCACAGTGTAAGTACAGAGCTGCCACACAGTGCACAATCACCACAGTGTAAGTACAGAGCTTCCACACAGTGCACAATCACCACAGTGTAAGTACAGAGCTTCACACAGTGCACAATCACCACAGTGTAAGTACAGAGCTGCCACACAGTGCACAATCACCACAGTGTAAGTACAGAGCTGCACACAGTGCACAATCACCACAGTGTAAGTACAGAGCTTCACACAGTGCACAATCACCACAGTGTAAGTACAGAGCTGCCACACAGTGCACAATCACCACAGTGTAAGTACAGAGCTGCCACACAGTGCACAATCACCACAGTGTAAGTACAGTGCTGCACACAGTGCACAATCACCACAGTGTAAGTACAGAGCTGCCACACAGCTGCACAATCACCACAGTGTAAGTACAGAGCTTCACACAGTGCAATCACCACAGTAAGTACAGAGCTGCCACACAGTGCACAATCACCACAGTGTAAGTACAGAGCTTCACACAGTGCACAATCACCACAGTGTAAGTACAGAGCTTCACACAGTGCACAATCACCACAGTGTAAGGACAGAGCTGCCACACAGTGCACAATTACCACAGTGTAAGTACAGAGCTTCACACAGTGCACAATTACCATAGTGTGCTGCAGCTGCCTTCATCCTGCAGAATCCTTCATGTTTTTTAGCGCAGGGAGGGGGAAAGGAGAAGGGTGTGAGGGTGGATGTGTGTGGTAATGGGTACATTGTTTCTATAGCTGCAGTAAATAGGAATAATACAAAATCAATCAACACCCAATCTGCTGAAGTACACGCCTGTTTTTCTTTTCCCTCCAACTTGCAACTTTCCACTTCAGATATATGTTAAATATCTTCAATTTCTGTGATTCTTGTACACTGCAAAAAATCCACCTGCATTAGATGAACTGTTCTCTGGGCAGATAGGGGTTTTCTGGCCACTATAGGGAACTGAGAGACCGCAAAACCAGCTCCTTCAGTGATAAATCTACATCTTTTCTTGCCTCGCTTTGCGATTTTCTTGTAGAATCATCATCCCTCATTTTCCAGTTGTTGAACATCTTTTTCATCCTGACCTCTACACTATAGCCAAAACTGTGTATGGGATACACCCACTGGGCCTTTAATCCTTGTCTCAAAAGAGCACCACACAATCCATGAAATGCTACTATCTATGAAATGCAATTACCTAGTTCCAGTTAGTCAAGATTTTAATAGCCCCCCGTCAGTTCTTCCCTCTGCCAAAACAGCTGTTGGTTGGCAAGACCAGTACATCATATCATACAGAAAGCATGTGGAGATGACATGTGTGCTCCTGGAGGCCTCGACACCAAACAGTCACTTTTGTTCACACTACTTTCCCCCGTTCCTTTCCACCCCATACCCATCTCCCTCTTCTTCCCTCCAAATTTTTTTTCTTTCCTCATTTCATAATTCACACACACACATGCGCGTGCATGCACACACACACAAAACTGAGGAAATGGTGGTATCTGACACAGTTCAGGACATGGGTGGTCACTGTGGGCAGTCCCAACCCTGACTCACCGTTGACCTTCTCTTTGTCCAGCCCCTTGGTGTTGACGTCACGGTTGACCAGAGCCTTCAACGTCAGTTGCAGGTGTTTGGACTGACTGGTGCCTGCAGAGGTTATCTCCTCCTCCACATGCTCCACACAAGGAGGGAGACGTTTCTGTATCTCTGCTGCCCTGCTCCTGCACGATGTGGTCGTCGCTCTTTTGGGCGCTGCACACAGCACGCACGCAGCCATCAGCACAGTCTTGTCTTTCAACACTGAGGTCCAGATGGCAGCAACAACATGAATTTGAACTTTCACCTGATTCTCCAGGACCCTTGATGAAGAGCGCAAAAGCTGTCCAAATATCTATGTAAAATGAATCCTTAGTGTTCTGACTTCAGGGAGGGGAGAGGGGGAGGGAGTTCATCATGGGGGAAAATAACTGAACGCTTTGTAGCACAACTGTTACATGGCTGTGTTTGAAAGCAAAATACATTTCCAAGACGACAAAAGTTGTGAATGTGCAGAGCTCCAGCCAAGACGGACCTGACCCTATATCCACTCTCTGACCCAAATCTGCATCGTAGATCCCACCAAAATGCAACGGCTTTGTTCTTGGACCCCCATCCTTCTTTCCACATACCTTCATTCAAATTAGTTGTGAAGCTTATGCAAATCTTACTGACAGTAAAACATACATTTTTTACAACAAAACAGACATCAACAATAATGTCATGGCAATACAGAGGGACACCAAGACCTGACCAACCAACACTGTCCCACAACATGCAATGAACAACCGGACTAACCTCCCCTGGCCGTGGCTGATGCGAGGCTGCACGTCCACCAGGGTGTGGATGATCTTGCTGGCCAGGATCTCTCGGCAGCCTTCTCAGCGTTGTCAGTCATTCCAAAAATATCCGGGGCATCTTCTGCTGGCAGTTCTTCGATGTAGCTCTGCACCATGTTGAAGGGGAGGGACTCGGGCACTGGCTGGTACATCTGGTGATTGAAGACAGCAAGGAGCTAGTTAGGTTACTTCACTGTTCTCCTGACACATCTGTGTGTGCATGTACACATACAAGCAACCGACTTTGAAACATGGCCCGACTCCGTGTGAGTGTCATACTGATAGACACAAAAAAATCATGTTGTTAAGAGTTACTGTGTGTGCATGTGCACATACATGCAACTTTGGAATATGGCAGACTCCTTGTATGAGTCATATCGATGGACACAATAAATGATGTTGTTCAGTGTTACTGTATGCAGGCACCAGCACCCTCTGAACCGACATGAGAACCAGATCAAAGCTGCTTTTTCCAACACTTCTTTCAGTACATTTTCATTTAAAAACAGAACTTCACAGACATAACAGAAGAAGGTCTGTACAGACTGACAGTTTGTTTTCAGTACAATAAGCTGGATGGATAATAACCTTAAATAAATAGGGTGAGACAGGCATCAACCCTAAATATGGGGTGTTTTTAGAAGACGTATTTTAATATGTGTTGACTTTAGAGTTGACTTCAACAAGGCGACAGCCCTGGTATGTTCCTCTGCGATCAGCTGGGCAACAAGCAATGTTATCTTACCACTGCCCTAAACACGGCATCCATGGCTTGGGTTGACATCCCTTTTTTTGGAGTTGAGCATGAAGTGTTTGAAACATAAAGGACTGCATGAAGCGCCAGCAGGTAGTTCTTTAGTCAGGTCTACCCAGGCAGGCGAACCTATTGCGTAAATGACAGCATGGACTGTAAAGCGCTTAAGGTTGTGTCTTGGACTGAGGACAGGTGCTCTAATAACATACTCTCATAACTCTAACCATATCCTACTGTCATGACAGGGGCTCTAATACATACTGCCATAACACTAACCAATATCAGAACATTTCCTGGGGATAGATGCTCTAATAAACACACTATCATAACACTAAACAATATCATAACATTTCCCCTGACCTGACTGGCAGAATAGCAGTAGCCAGGAGTCAGAGACTCGGGGCAGTAGAACTTGCTGAGCAGACTGAGCAGACATCGCCGATCCATGTCGTCAGTGTGACCCGGCCACCAAAAGTGACCTCCCCTGTCAGATAGCGCAGAGCATCCCAGGGAATGTCGTCCTGGCCTTCCATCAACATCTGCAGCTTGAGGATGGACACCTGACAACACATGGACATGTAATGACAGGTGCAGGTGAGGTGAAGGGTTAGAATGGACACCTGCAAACATAATAATGGACATGAAGTAACAGGTGTAGGTGAGGTGAAAGGTTAGAATGGACACCTGTAAACACACATGGACATGTAGTAACAGGTGTAGGTGAGGTGAAAGGTTAGAATGGACACCTGTAAACACATGTACATGAAGTCATAGGTGTGGGGTGGGTGAAAGGTTAGAATGGACATGTGCAAATGCATGGACATGAAGTGACAGGTGTAGATGGGTTGAAGGATTAAAAATGAACATGTGCAAACATATGGACACACAGTGACAGGAGATGATGGGTTCTGACATTGCTTTGGAACAAAAAAGTACAAGGGATTCCTAAACAATTCTCAACAAACCAACTGAACAGGACTTGAGACTAGACAGTGCTGAACAGAGATGCTAATGGGTGTGTGCATGAATGAGTGTCTGTGCGAGTCTATAACATGGTCTTCAAACATTTGAGCACAAATGTATATTAGCAAGTGTGGTACATACCACAAACATACATTTTTCATAGACAGAATACCTCTGTGGTAATTCACAGTTCCAAAAGGTAAGAGAAGCAATATTTCCTCTGACACCTCATATCAGTCCATCTCTGTTTTTCCACCCTAAACACGCCACTGAAATAACAGTTTTCCTTGATTTTTTTAAACCTAATTAAGGATATACCAAAAAAAAAAAAAGAAAAAAAAGCACACCTCAGACAACATTCAGGTCTACAGATAAAACACAAACCGCATACCTCCAAGTCAGAATCGTTGAACTCGTAAGGGATGTTGTAGCCGAGACGTCCAAACTTTTTCCGCTCATGAATGACGGAGTTTTGAACAGACACAGGCCGTACAGCAGTGTGCGCCAGCCCTCTTTGACCACGCCTTCTTCGTACATCTTCTCTGTCACGATGCCCGCTCCCGAACTGCCAAATGTCTTCAGCATGTTGGCTTTCAGGCCTCGTGGTGATTCCACCGTCATCTTCATAGCAGGAATAAAAAAAAAAAAAAAAGCATGAAGAAACAGGCATGAAGTGACAATGGAGAAAGGCCTGAAGGATGGATGGGGAAAAAAAACATTAAAAAAAAAAAAAGAAAAAGAGAAAAAAAAAAAAAATGTCGTTCTTCTAGATAGAAGCAAAAAACTAAAATGAAAACACATACACACAGTTACCCACCTTGATTCCACCTTGCAGAATGGAGACTGGAAAAGATGGATCAGGTCGAGAACTGAGCCACAGACGGAACTGAGGGTCAACTTCATCTGACGAGGAATTGTTAAACCTGTGAGGACAGGAAAACAAACGTAAATAGCAGAAGTATATACAAGTGTCTTTTAAAACTAGATGTCTGCATGGAAATCTTGCCATAAACTGCTTTTATTTCTTTTCATTACACCATAAACAGAAACATCTTCAAATGAGTTGATTCTCTGCTCATGCATTTGTTTCTGCTTTCCTCCTGAGACCATTGCTGTGGTTATAAACACAGCCACCTACAGCCAAAACACTTTTCTTTAACTGAAGGAAGGCAGTACAGTACACATGCTGAGAATGCTGCATTTGGAATACAACAAACATGGATCAAGAACAAACTGGGGATGCATACTCTTTTACTCTTTTCATTCTTCCTTTTTTTCTATCCAGGAAAAGGAAAAATATTCTTAAAAAGATATATAGATTTCACACAGCGATCTCAAATTAGAAAAATGTAGGCTTGAGATCAGAAACAGAACTGATGTGTGTGCAAATGGCAGCTACTGTTTTGGCTGACCGAGTTTTTGGAGGCATGGTTAGCTCCCTTGCTTTCCAATGATTTTCTAGGTCAAGTTCCTAATTCAAATGTGTCTGTTTACATCAAGTTGGTATGAGACATCTGTTTGGACAGGTAAGTATAATAAAAAAACTTAGTTGTTCAACGGCTGACATGGAGCATTTTGACGATGTAATGTGAATATAATTATCCCTGCTAGATCTGTTTTAAAATCAAGTGATTCATTTCTTCACCATCATCCGTCTCAGCTTCTCTCTCGAGAACATCTGATTCTCTATTCCCTTTTTTCGGTTTACTTATTCTCTGCCAGACCCCGGAGCTCTCACAGTTCTCTGTGGCTAGCTAGATACAATGAACTATGTCACTGAAACTAGCTCTCATCCATCCAACTCTCTTCTGTCCACTACCAATTTCAAATCTTCCCCGTCCACTGCCTATTCAAACCCACTGACAATTCCTTTTTCTTCTCCATCTGCCATTAACCCAACTCCTCCCTCCCTGCTCCTCCCCCCTCTCACTGTCTGACTGGCTCCACCTACTTTTCCACGATGTTCTGCAGGCGGTGCATCCAGGACGCGGCCAGGTGGCAGTTCTGCAGGAACACCCACCGCCCCTTGAGGATCTGGGCCTTGGCAATGAGCTCCTCCGCCCGAGGGCCTTGGCCCCGCCCAAGGGAGATCATGTCCAGGTGGGTGGTGCTCCCCTTTGCTCCTTGGCGAAGCGCAGCAGTTGGGAAGCAGGGTCGCACCCTGGAATAATTGGATCGACGATGCTAAGTACCATAGGAAACAATGACGATGACTATAGCACTTTGAATAACTGGACCAACAATCGTAAATACCATTGGTCACAATGATCATGACTGTAGCACCCTGGAATAACTGGACCACCGATCGCAAGTACCAAAGGACACAATAATTGTAGCACCCTGGAATAATTGGACTGATTATTGTAAGTACCACAGGAAACAATGACAATGACAAAAATCACCCATAATGACGAGTCGAAAAACGTAACAATGTACTGCCGATACCCTAGCCTTCTACCATTCCACTCTCTTGAGGCTGAAACCTCATCTCTTCTCTTGACAATTGGTCTGGTTGTGGTCTGTCCATTCAAACAGTATGCACTTCTGCACATATATGTTTTGAAGCTTGATTACTTTAAGACAATTAACAAATACTGCAAGTCTAAATAACAGCAGAATTTGTAAAAAAAAAAAAAAAAAAAAAAATCAAGAAAAAAATCTAGCAATAGATTTTGTTCCTAATGCATGTGTCTGTTTCTGTGCTTTTGGTGTTTTTCAAGTGACCATTTTTTAAACCTACTTGATCACGAAAAATTCTTAATCTGTTCATGACCTTGACAATGAACATACGCTTTTTTATTATCTCATGCTCTGCTACTGACGTTCCAAGTGAGGGCAAACAAATGTGAGCAGCCTTCACAGCTGTCTGGTCTGTCATTACCAATTCAACAGCACCTGGGCTGTTAACCTGTTGGCAGGGCTGTTGACGTGCAGTACAAAATCGCTTTCAGCCACAGTCGCACTCTACCCCAGCTGGAAATATTTGGACTCAAGCACCCTCCAACTGGCAGCCACTTTTGCCACAGCCGCTGTTCTTCAGTGGTGCATCTTCAGGCTGGGAGCTTCTCAACCCGTATGGGATTAAAATGAAGAGTCACCCTCAACAGGCAGAACGTGCCTGAAGGTTAGCCAACTGATAAAAATAATGATGATAATAATGGGTAATCATAGAGCACACAATGCAGAAAACTAGTTCAGGTGCTTTACAATAATAATGACTGTGGTGACAATAATAATGATCATAATGAAAACAATAATATATGCATACAAAACACACACAATGCTACTTAACCCTTCATGTCAGTGGTACATATATACACATAAAAATGCACTCATCAGACTATGCATATAAAAAATCAAAGAAGCACACCTGTATACACATTTTTTTACAAAAAATGTATGCATCCATACATGCACACACTAATCAAACTTTTATTTCTGTTCGTACACCACTCTAAAAAAAACAAATCAATTTGGTATTTGAAGAAATGTTACATATAAAAGGAAATTTAAGGCAAACACATCTTTCTGATGCAAATGAGCATGACTTGAAATCTAAAACCGAGGCTTTCAAACATATCAAGTAATGTCCATAGTTAATAAATAAATAATAATAAACATATACGACTAATGCTATGAATGGCTTTCCTGCCACTGAACATGCTCAATTTACCAGTTTCCAAGCAATCTGTGTGAAACAAACAACAACAAAGATTAACACTGATTTTCAGCAAGTAGCCTGCTTGAAGAGGCTCACATAAGCCTGTCCAAGCCTCCTTTCTTCTTTTCTGTGATAAACAAACTACAAAGAAAATCAAATGACAGAATGTCAGGAGTGCAAAATGCCTCTGTCTACATAACGCTACAAATACATACCTTGCGCAGCATTGATCATAAACACACACACACACACACACACACACACACACACACAGAGCATCGGACAACTCACCAGGAGACAGGATGAAGATCAAGGGAGAGCGTGCAGTGGACCCTCATAGATCTCCTTCTGTCGAAGGAGCCGGTGGTGAGGTACTTCTCCCCGAGCTGCCCTGCACGAAGCGCCCCATGGCCGCCACCAGCATGTCGCCGCGCAGCACACGCACACACACAGCACACAGCTGCTGGAACTTGGTCAGCTGGTGCCAGGGGAACACCGACACCGCCATCGGCTTTGGGCTTTCCATGCCGTCCGCAGTCTCCTGCTTCTCCTCCTGCTCTGAGCTGCCCTCCGATCCTGGAAGACAGCGTCTCTGTTAGTGGGAGGGTTCTGTTTAATTCACGACATACCACTTCTTCTGACTCTGTTGCTTCTTCTGGTTCTTCCATAAAAGGTTGATCGTGGGATGATGCTTCCGCATTAAGATGTTCTTTTTCTACCAGCGTTTCATTTTTTCTTTAGTTTCTTTTATTTTGGAGTTAGTTTTCGGGTGGTGGTGGGGTGGTGAAGGCCCTTCTGCACGATTTTGTGTGTGCGTTTTTTTTGCTGCCCATTTTTTGCAATTATGTGCTTCCCTCCTGCTCAATGAGTCCTGATGTATATCTGAAATGTCTGGGAGATTCTTTTGGCACTGTGTCTGGAGAATCAGATGTTGTTATATTGATAGTTAATTACTATTTCTTCTAATTCTGAGATTTTACAGACCTTATCAAAACATAAACAAGGTTAGTTTCTTCCACTCCCATAGTAAAATCTATTTAAAGGCACAGAATTCTAAACCAATGCTGCTTGCACACCAACTGACCTTGCATACAAGTACATAAGTGGCACATTGAACCTTGCATACAAGTTCATAAGTGGCACACACCAACTGAACCTTGCATACAAGTACATAAGTGGCACATTGAACCTTGCATACAAGTACATAAGTGGCACATTGAACCTTGCATACAAGTACATAAGTGGCACATTGAGCAAAGAAGGTTTCAAGGTTCCCTGTTTGCTAGGTGAACAGGAACTTCAGACACTATTGGCTTGAAGTGTGACATATCAGCTGAAGTCAATCTTGCAACTTCCCTAAGACAGAGAATGAGAGTGGGGCAGGCAGGAAGGGGGAGGGGGGATAGAGGGGTGCAAGGCGGGAGGCTGTTTTCTTCCTCATCTGTATGCTTTACATCTAGATGAGCAAGGATGGGCACCATATGCCACACTGGCTTGGAGTGGTGTGCCTTGCCTTTCTGGCTTCACCTTTATTATAAAAAAATTGGTTTTCGTTTTCAAGCTTATCAATAATTCGCAAACCTTCAGTTTCCTGATACTGGGATTTGCTTTTTCATCTTTGTAAAAAAAAAAAATCTTTTCTATGCCAAGGTCTTTTCTAGTCCCTGTGATTTTAATTACTACTTTCAGTCACAGGAAAGCAGAAGCTCTGCACACTTCACCCCTTGTTCACAGCATAAACCCCCCCCCCCCCCCCCCCTTCTGCTTTTAAATCCAACTGTGTGATGTCGAGCAATCCCACCTCTTCCCCGCCTCTCAACCTACCAGGGACAAACGGCACCTCCATCAGCAGAAAGCAGTCGGTGGAGGATTTGAAGGCCCTCCATTGCTGGCCACTGGTGCGCAGCGAGCGGCAGAGGCTGGTGAAGTAGGGCAAGGGTGCATCCAGGAACTGACACTGCTGCCAGCTGCTGTCTGTCACCCAGGCTGGAGGTCGGCGATACTTGGCCGACTGCCGCTCCCCTCCGTCGCTGTCCACCTCCAACTGCTCCATGGGGGTCAGCCCTGAAAGGGAGGTTGGGGAGGGGGATCATGCCAAAGGTATTGCTTCAAAGGACACGCAGTTAAAAATCAATGAAAAACTCGTGCACTCACACAAAACGCTCTTGTCCAGGAAATGCATACTGCTTCCTGTCGTTGTTTCCTGTTGTTGAAGAGCCTTTGTCATGGACAGACCACACATATCATACAGTACGATTTCACGCAAGGCAAGAGTGGGCATGGGGAGGTTTAAGAATAAAGGAACAGTGTTAGTTGATAGGGCTTTGAGGGCTGAGCAAAGTTACAGGACTAGCATCACTATACGTACATTCTTATGACCGGGGAAATGTAAAGAGGATTACGGGAACAGCTTATACAGCTGACCCTAAACTACAAATGATTGTGAACATCCGAATTTCAGGACGAAAGATATCAAATTCTTTCACTGATGTCCAGTGCAGATATACAAATTAGACAATTATGAACCAAATGATAAAAAAAAAAATCTTCTACTTCTACACTGAAAATGCCACAAGCTTTCTCCACAGATTTCATAGCTATTTGCTTTTGATTGTTCTGCCCCGAAAGAAATTTGTTATTTTCGGCTTTCTCACACTACCAGCTCTCTAAACTCAATGCCTTTGTGGAGAAGAGGGATCCCTGATTTTCACTTCCATCTCGCCCAGTGCACTGACCGTTGTGTTTCTTCAGGAGCTGCTCGTCGGCCATGGTGGCCATGACGTTGCCCTGAAGGAAGATCTTCCACTCCAGGTCCCCGATGTGGCCCATGGCGCTGTTCACATCGCTCAGCTCGTCCATCATGTCCTCCGCTCCCAACGACTGGCTGGGGCTGCCGGCGCCCGTGCGGTCACTGCTCGAGTCTTTACGTTCTTCCGCTGCTTCTTTACTGGCTGTGGAGTCCTCTGAGGGGCGCTGTCATGAGAGGAGACTGTGGTGAGAGAGAAGCAGGAGAAAGTTGCAGCTTAGGGTTATGAAAGGGAAGATCCTTTTCCCTATGAAATGAAATGGTCAGATTTAAGCCAAGTTTACTCACCTTGTTTCTGCTCAAAACTTTCTAGAAGTCAGTATTCACTTAAAAAAAAAAAAAAAAAACTCCCACAAAAACATATGTATGTACTGACTTTGGCTTTCTTTACAAGGATGATTTCCCCTGGTTTGACTAGAATTGTGTCCCCTGTTTCACCAGGATGTTTCCGCTGCCTGATTGGGATAACACCTGTTCCTTGACAGGCATCCTTCCAACTTCAGGCTGGATTCATCCGACTTCTTGATGGCCATGACTACCAATCAGCTGGTCCATTTCAGCTGCTTGACTGGCAAGACTGCCACTACTTGTTTGGGATTGTTCAAGGGCTCGATTTGGGTGATTTTGTGTGCTTGATTCTGCTTGATTTGGGTGAACTCAACTGCCTGACCTTGGTGATTTCAACTGATTGGTTTGGATAATTTCAACTGCTTGATTTTGCTGATTTTGAGTGCTTGATTCTGGGTAATTTTAACTGTTTGATTTAGGCGATTTCAACAGCTTGATGTGGGTGATTTATCATGCCTAATTTGGGTAACTCAAACAGCTTAAATTTGGGAAATACATTTCAACTGCTGTTGATTAAGGTAGTTTTAAACTGTTTGACTCTGGTAATTTCAACAGCTTGATTTGGGTAATTCATTTTTTTTTATCTGTATATTTCAACAGTTTGATTTAGATGATCTCAGGTGCCTGGTTTGAGTAATCTGAACTGTTTTATCTGGGTAACGTCAACTGCTTTTACTTGGGTAATTTTAATTGCTTCTCTAGGATGCGTCTAATTGTTTGATGATATAAGTAATTTCAACTGCTTAATTTGAGTAATTTCAGTAAACAGATAAAGCAATTACAAGGGGTAAAATATAGCAAACTGGGATGCTTTCAAATGCTTCATTGTAATGAGATCCAGTATTTGATGGCCATGATTGTGATGACATCCAGTGTTTGATGGCCATGATTGTAATGAGATCCAGTGTTTGATGGCCATGATTTGTAATGAGATCCAGTCTTTGATGGCCATGATTGTGATGAGATCCAGTGTTTGATGGCCATGATGATTGTGATGAGATCCAGTGTTTGATGGCCATGATTGTGATGAGATCCAGTGTTTGATGGCCATGATTGTGATGAGATCCAGTGTTTGATGGCCATGATTTCAGCTGCTTGTTGGGATGATTTCAAGTGCTTGATTTAAGTGATTGCAACTGCTTAATTTAGGACATAACACTGTTTGATTTATGTGATTTCAACTGCCTGAGCTGAGTGATTTCAGCTCCTTAATTTGGGTGATTTCAATGGCTTCTTCATTCAGGTGATTTTCAATGTTAAATTTTCAATGACTTGATAGGAATGATTTCAACAGTTTGACTGGAAAGGAGTACACAATCTGAAAGGGATGACTTGCAGGCCTTGATTTCCAATGTGAATGGCCTGATTATCATGCAGCTGATAAAATGATTGGTGTACAGGTAAAAAAAAACACACAAAAAACACCATCACTATCAATTCATCAACAACAATAACCAAAAAAGGAAACATGCATGAACAAAAGGTGCGTGCACACACACACATACACACACACACACACACACACATCAAAAAACACCACGCCACCTTTGCTGAAGAATAAACATGCACAGTATACTAGTAAGAGGTCAGGATACTTGCATCTCCAACATCACAACATCTAATGGACAGAAAACTGACAATGGACACCATCTCAAGCAGAATGACATGACAATCAAGGAAGCTGACCCATACTACTGAAGCATGCAGTCTAACAAACCAAAGACACGCCCGGGGAAAAAACCGGGCACCCCACTCAACCATGCACACCTCACAACTGACCTTCCCTTCTTTCCTGTCCCCATCCTCAGCGACCTTGACGTCCTGCTCACTGGCCGGCAGGGAGGACACGGGAGAGGCAGCGAGTCTGGCTACGTCGGCGCCCGGGGCGTTAGCGCGCATGATGCTGGCACAGAGCAGGAAGGAGAAGGTGAGCTGGTGGTTGGAGAACAGGCCCACAGAGACGATGCGGTAGATGTTGTGGGTCAGCCGCTCCGTCATGTCCTGCAGGTGCTGCAGCAGCTCCCCTTCACCTGTTGGGGGAGGGAGGTGAAAGGAACAGTGTCATGTAATGCGGAGCGATATTTCGTTATGCTACGCGATTACATGAGACAGTACAGATTAACAAAAAGATTATTGATTCGTGCGTTACACTATAGGTTAGTCGTGTGACACAAGGGAGCATATTGACTGAACGTGGCCCAGGGTTTGAGTGAAATTTTTAACACTGTTCACGCGATTTGAATATAAACAGGCGTTGACCTGTATCGGTGTGCACTCTGAGAATGGAACAGATGATTTAGATGAAGAAGAGGCGGACTGTGCCCATTGATAAAGGCAGAGGCCTAACACATACAGAAGTATGTGAATTGTAGTTGATTGACCGGTACTCAAGCCGTAAGTATCTAATTTTATATTGTGAGAATCTAGATGATTCTCCATTTTGTTTTCAAAGGTTTATTGTTGGAACCGAAACTATGTTTGAAAAATTGAAGAGTTCAAAATGTTAAAGTGTAATATGACTGCTAACTGGCTGGCAGTGTTTTGAACTCGTGTTTATCCGGTTTGTTATAGCTGGGCCGACTCCCCGTGCGGTAGAGGAAAGAAGAGAATGGAGA
>JADBJO010001542.1:135000-175000 GCA_016801955.1 Conus betulinus | reverse complement strand
TCTGCCACTGTCTTGGCTGTTGTCTCCCTTCTCTCATCTTCTGGCCTGAACCCCTTCTCCACGGACACATGATAATGTTCTTAAGAAAGGCAAAGAATGAAGAGGATCAATGCTGAAGTCACAAAGAACAATCATGTTACAATGATATGATGAAATTGATATGGTATACAACTACAGTACATGCAGCGAGACATCACAAACATAAGGGATGCTTTCACACATGTTTTAATTACATAAAATAAGCTAAGTTATAAAAAGTAAAAAAAAAAACCCAGAAATTATTCATTTCAATCGTCTTTTCCCATTACATTTTAAACCATACTTAAAAACAAAACATGCTGTTGCAAATGAAGTAGGTAGGAATTAGGATTAATACTTCATAAACATGCAAAAAACACGAGTAACTGACAACCATGGAAAAAACAGGTTTCAAACACTTCTAGCTACGTATATCCATGTACTCTGTCAAACATAGATTCATGCGTACAAGCAACAGATCAAACATACTGACGAGCAACACTAAAATCACAAAACAACTGTGCAAACAACAACGAAATGAAAACAAACAAACAAACAACAACAAAACCCCCAAACAAACAAACAAGAAATGATACATACATCTTTTACACAACTCATGCATAAATGACTACACACTGTTATAATTAAAGGAAAGGAATGCTAAAGGGCAAAGGGTGAGTGGAGCTGATGGCGAGGGGTGGGGCCAAGCAGAGTTTGTTTACACAACAAATCTGATGCACTCAAAAAGCCATAGAATAAAGGGCTAATATGCTTTTTAATTCATTTGTTGTTGTTGTTGAAAGGAACAGAAGGAAGGACGTTGTTGGGGGACAGGGAGGGAGGCACACAGCAGTTCCAGTCCACTACTGACAGGGTGAAAAGGGCAGCAAGCTGACCACTGCAAAACGGACATGTCTTCTTCACCTGTTGACTGCTGACTGGCTCTAAAATGCTCCTCAATGACTTACTTTGAGGTCATACACATGACATTTTAATTCTATCTGCTGTTACATCCACTTCAAATTTATGTGATTATTGCCTAAATTCTTTCTTTTCAGCTTAAACAACTTCATTAGGTACTTATACATTTATTTATATATATGTATGGAAACAGATATTGCTTTACTTGGAACTTTTACGCACTTTCACTAGACTGTTCCACTTCAAAACACAAACTCATATAGGCTTACTTTGCTTCATTTAGCTATTGATATGTTCAGTAAGATGTATACCTATAGATACTTGCTCTCTTGCCTGACTGAAATAACATTGAATGATCTTATTGCATCAAATGATCTCATTTGGACAGGAAATAATTCAAATTTGTTGCAATATTTCCAATAGATGCCTCTTCCTGTGTCTTTCATTACAGTAACATGTAATAGTTGTAATGGATCAGATTTTCTGAGAAAGTATCAGTTTTGTAGTAAAGAAAATATATGGCTGTAAACATTTATCAAAGATTTAAAAGCAGTTAACATTTTGGGGAAGTTTTAATCAATGCATATTTTTTTTCCGACAAGTTTGTGTTCGTACTTTTAACAGCCCAGAAATTTCCTAATTCCAATGTTACTAAGGACACAAGCACACGCACATGAAACACACACACACAGACGACACGACTAGCACAGGATGAGTACATAAACTGATACTGTCCACAAAACATTAAAATCAACTCATTCTGGACAATTTCATTTCCAGAAACATGGCCTGGGATTGGAGTCACTGCAGCGCCTCTGAATCAAATGGGCAGCTTCACACTGCCAACTGTACTGAATGAGTTCTGCCAACTGTCCAGAATGAGTTCTGCAAACTGCCCAGAATGAGTTTCTGCCAACTGTCCAGAATGAGTTCTGCCAACTGTCCAGAATGAGTTCTGCCAACTGTCCAGAATGAGCTCTGCCAACTGTCCAGAATGAGTTCTGCCAACTGTCCTGAATGAGCTCTGCCAACTGTCCTGAATGAGCTCTGCTGCAACTGTCCTGAATGAGCTCTGCCAACTGTCCAGAATGAGCTCTGCCAACTGTCCTGAATGAGTCCTGCCAACTGTCCTGAATGAGTTCTGCCAACTGTACTGAATGAGCTCTGCCAACTGTCCTGAATGAGTTCTGCCAACTGTACTGAATGAGCTCTGCAAACTGTCCTGAATGAGCTCTGAGTTCTGCCAACTGTCCTGAATGAGTTCTGCCAACTGTCCAGAATGAGCTCTGCCAACTGTCCTGAATGAGCTCTGCAAACTGTCCTGAATGAGCTCTGCCAACTGTACTGAATGAGTTCTGCCAACTGTACTGAATGAGCTCTGCCAACTGTACTGAATGAGTTCTGCCAACTGTACTGAATAAGCTCTGCCAACAACTGTATTCTGCCAACTGTCCTGAATGAGCTCTGCCAACTGTCCTGAATGAGCTCTGCCAACTGTACTGAATGAGTTCTGCCAACTGTACTGAATGAGCTCTGCCAACTGTATTCTGCCAACTGTACTGAATGAGTTCTGCCAACTGTCCTGAATGAGCTCTGCCAACTGTACTGAATGAGTTCTGCCAACTGTACTGAATGAGCTCTGCCAACTGTATTCTGCCAACTGTCCTGAATGAGCTCTGCCAACTGTCCTGAATGAGTTCTGCCAACTGTACTGAATGAGTTCTGCCAACTGTCCAGAATGAGCTCTGCCAACTGTCCTGAATGAGTTCTGCCAACTGTCCTGAATGAGTTCTGCCAACTGTCCTGAATGAGTTCTGCCAACTGTACTGAATGAGCTCTGCAAACTGTCCTGAATGAGCTCTGCCAACTGTCCTGAATGAGTTCTGCCAACTGTACTGAATGAGCTCTGAGTTCTGCCAACTGTCCTGAATGAGTTTCTCCAACTGTATTCTGCCAACTGTCCTGAATGAGCTCTGCCAACTGTATTCTGCCAACTGCCCAGAATGAGCTCTGCCAACTGTATTCTGCCAACTGTCCTGAATGAGCTCTGCCAACTGTATTCTGCCAACTGTCCTGAATGAGTTTCTGCCAACTGTCCAGAATGAGTTCTGCCAACTGTCCTGAATGAGTTCTGCCAACTGCCCAGAATGAGTTCTGCCAACTGTCCAGAATGAGTTCTGCCAACTGTACTGAATGAGCTCTGCCAACTGTGTATTCTGCCAACTGTCCTGAATGAGTTCTGCCAACTGTCCAGAATGAGTTCTGCCAACTGTCCAGAATGAGTTCTGCCAACTGTACTGAATGAGCTCTGCCAACTGTCCAGAATGAGTTCTGCCAACTGTCCTGAATGAGCTCTGCCAACTGTATTCTGCCCAACTGCCCAGAATGAGTTCTGTCAACTGAAAATGAACAATGCAATCAACCCGACACATACTGCTTAATAAATGACTGACAGTGAAACAACAAAGCATGACATGGTTAGAGGCCTGTACACAGTTCATCGTCAGATTACATACAGTATGCCAGGTATATAAATGAGCACCAGTGAAACAACGCGACATGGTTAGAGGCCTGTAAACAGTTCAACATCAGATTAAATACAGTTCGCCAGGTCTATACAAACCAGTTGCTGTAGCAGCATCATCCCCTGAAAGACACCACCACAGGGTTACTCAGGTTACTGTGTACCCAGCCAGCCGACCACAAGGGCCTTGGGCCTTCACACAGTGAACGCTGTGACACCATGAGACACACACACACACAGAGATCAAACCATCAGAAAAGTATACGCTGCTGTCAGCTGGAACAGTTCAGTCTGTCATGGATACCTTCTTCACACACTCCCCCTCCCCCATCCAAAAAAATTGTAATTTACAGTGTTTTTTTTTTTTAAAAATTCTAATTAACTACAATTTTAAAAGATGCTTCTACCCATTTCTTCTTACAGAAAGAAACAAAAGTATCTAATATTGTTGAGAACAATATTGGGACAACAAACAGACCATCTGATGTCAAATTCTTTTAAATTATTTTTGAAAAAAAAAAAAAAAAGGTGATGGAAACTGCATGAATAAACTTGACCAAGCATTACTACCAAATTCAAATTCTGTCGCATAACATAATGGAAAAACATAATCGCGTTCAGTCTTTCTGCCAGTGACAAAAGGGGTGCATCTTCTTCCCACACAGGCAGCCATGAGCGATACGAAACGACCCCTCCCTGACCCCTGACCCTTACCTTCTGTCTTCTGCAGCAGACTGAGGGACTTGTCCTCCAGGTCTCTCAACAGCTGCGTGTCACTGGCGATGCTCTCCAGAAGGTCCCGCCTCTCCGCCTCCAGTTTGGGGCGTTCCTGAAAGAATCAACAGAACTTCACACAGTGCGTTATTTTCACATTGGTTGGGAGCAAAGTGGGGGTGGGGTGGGGAAGGGGTGGGAGAGGGTACGAGGTGGGAGGGAAAGGAAAAGAATGGGGGGGTATCTTTTTCTCTTTCTTATCTATGAAGCTGTGCAGTGACTCCATTTTGAATTTCATGTCACAAGTCACAAGCGAGTTTTTAATTCAATTGATTATATTATGTAAGCGAGTTTTTAATTCAATTGATTATATTATGTATGCTCCTGTTGTTATCTGTTTTCATTGGGGGGGGGGGGGGGGGGCAGGGAGTGAGGCGTGGGGAGGGAGGAGGGTATAGATTTTTTTTTGTTGTTTGTTTCAGATTGGGGGTGGGGGGGGGAGGGGGCCAGGCAAGGGGCCTAGAGGGAGAGGAGGAGGCTATCTGACATGTTTGTCAAATTTTCTTGGAAAGACCAGACTTCTTTCGTTTAGACGGAGAGACACTGAACATTGTTTGAAAAGTGGACACGTTCTGTTCAACAAGCAGCACAATGACAGGCTTTCAGCACCAGCACAAAACAGGATCCAAATCCAGTTATCTCCCCATGTACCAGACAGTCGTTATGTCCAGAACTTCACGGCCCCGACAGGTGGAAAAAACCTTCCTGTCTACTCAGAAAACAGCCCAAGAACTGCAGAGACTGCCAAAGCTGGAGCATGACAGAGGGAGGGCTAAGCTCCATGATGAGAAACCTTACGTCCAGGCAGTCAAGATCAAGTTGGCCCTGGCTCTACTAACCACACACACACAGACACAGACACACACACACACACACACACACACACACACACACACACACACACATCTCTTCCTTTTTTTTTTTTTGTACACATACTTCATTAGCCATCAACTTCTAAATGAAAATGTATTCTATGCAACGATAAAAGCAGTAACTGAAAAAAAAAATCAGAATGGTGTCATCAAAGGAGTATAACAAAATCCCACGACATTCACCTCATGACTGCTTACAGTGACTCCCTACAACCATCCTCCCCATCCTCTCCACCCAAGGGAGGAGCAGGGACAGGGCAGTTCCGCTCATCATGGTCCTGCCCTGCTTTCTCACCTGTTTGACAACGACAGACAGAAGCTGCTCCTGCAGCCCGTCGAAGGTGACGGTGAAGTTGATGATGTTCACCTGGATGAAGATGCCGGCAGGAAGTGCGGGTTGGCCAGCCCTGTGGCCATGTACAGCCTGAAAACCACACGTCATTGGTTACACTGGTGAGGACATCGTTGGTCACAATGGTGAGGACCTCACTGGTCACACTGGTGAGGACCGCAGTGCCAGGAATGGCGACTGACAACGCCGACAAAGAATGAACACGACATGGAATGCAGGGAAATCAGTCTTTGTGGAAATTAGGGGAGCGTTATATAGCAATGCATTGTACAGAAGAAGGGCAGTCTTGCATAAAAACAAATATTTCAGGAGGGCAGTCTAATACAGAAACAAATGCGACAGAAGGGGGGCAAACTTATAAAGAGACAAATGCACTGAGTGGGCAATCTTGTACAGAAGAAATGATCCTGAAGGAGGCTAATCTAGAAGAGAAACAAATGTTTTATAAAGAGGGGAATCTAGTATGACTAAATGATCCAGAAGCCGAGTAATCTAGTTGAGGAAAAAAAAAAAAAAGGTCCAGAAGATGGGCAATTTAGTATGGAAAAAAATGTTCTCGGAAGGGGGCAATCTAATTTAGGAGGCAAGGTAGTATAAAAGAAAAAAGTTCCAGAAATACCAGTCTCTCAAGGGAGACAGTGTCAGCATGGGTTCACTCAAAAGGTTTTAAGATAATAACAATGGTGATGAAGCTTATACAATCAGCAATGAACACATGACACAAAACTGATGCTTGTCATGATCCCGACACAGGAGACAGCATCCAATATCCCAGTCACCATATATCACCAGGCAATCACACAGACTAAAATCACATGGGTAAGACAGAATCCAATATCCAATCCACCAAATATCACCTGGCAATCACACAGACTAAAATCACATGGGTAAGACAGCATCCAATATCCCATCCACCAATATCACCAGGCAATCACACAGACTAAAATCACATGGGTAAGACATCATCCAATATCCCATCCACCATATATCATCCAGGCAATCACACAGACTAAAATCACATGGGTAAGACAGCATCCAATATCCAAACCCCAAGAAGTGAATTCATCATACAGTGAAAGGCAAGAGATACTCTGGCAAAATGATTTACTAAGAAAACCCTGAGGATTTTTTTCCCTAAAGCATAACCACTCTCCAAGTACTGAAAATACATCCACATCTTCACAGAAACAATCTACAGTGACCGCTCCAAGCAATTCTGACCTGAAGTTTGTGTTGTACTCGATCTCGGTGTCTCCCAGCTTCATGACCTGTTGACCTCCACGCCGAGTCGTCTCCTGCAGCACGATTGGTCGCAGCGCTGGATCCAGCTCCTCACCCACATCCTGCGTACAAAACATGAGCTGACCTTTCACACAAAAAAAAGGAAGGGAAATAACAAAAATCAACACGACAGCAGCAAAGCAAAGGGACTAACAATCCAAGGTTCTTTTTTCATCGTTAAAGTTTATCAGGGCCTCCAACTACATTTTTTTTTTTTTTTTTTTTTTTTAAAGAGTAGTTTCCAGAGATTCAAGAAAAGATTAACTCCAGTTTAAACTTTAAGCGGGTAAAATTACTCACTGAAACATAATTATGTCTGGAGAAATAGAAGGGGAAACATGTGCAAGAAATATGGCAAAACTGCAGGTCTGAGTTGATCACCACAACTTCAACAACAAAAGTCATGGCATAAATAAGAGAGAAACAATTTCTACACATAAGTGGAAAAAAAAAAAAGAAAAAAAAAAAAGGAATAAGAAGAACCAAAAGCCCAGCCCACACAGACACGTACTTTGACCAGGACGGGGTCTCCCCCACTTGACGGCCGTCTCCAGGGTCCTCATCAGGTTGGGGTCGTTGGCCCGCCACCACCTTCAGCCGGAACCCCTCCATCTCCTTCACCCAGCTGCGCCACACACAGACCAACATTCCACGCTTCAACATCACTTTGTTACAGAAATAAAAACAGGCAAGGAGAGCCTGCATCAGCAATCAAGGGCAGGTCTCCTACTTTGCCTGTCCACAACTGTCACTACACATTCCGAGCACACCTGGCTTGATTAGCCATCTGCCTATCCACAAATCATCTCACCCCCCACTCACCCCCTCAATGACTGAAGTGGTCCTCATCAATTCAACAGACAAACAACAACATTACAGAAATCCAGTCACTGGCACTGTCAACGAGGAGGTGGCAGAGGCTTACATCATCTCCTTGGGGTGACCAAACAGATATCCGGCTGTGCAGGCAGAGGGAGTCCTAATCCCGGCTCGGCGTTCACCTCATCAATTGTCATCTAGTTTGTGTTATCAGGAAAAACTGCCAAACCTCCCAGTGAAAACCTGCTGATACTGACCCCATCTGTCCTTTCAAAAGACTTGTTCTCTCTCTCAGTCACAGCTGTCTTTGTCCCCACTAGATATGGCTTCCACTAACATTACCTCCCTTGACTACTTTTGTCTGCACTAGACTGGCCTCTCACTGAAGACTCCCTTTCAGAAATGTCATGTTTATTATGGCTCATTGGGCATCTGCATGAAGTATCCACCCCAGTTCTTCACTGGAAATGTTAAGTGCACAGTTGCAGTTTTATTTTGTTTTTTTTTCCACATACACACGGAGACACCATTTCATCATGGAAAATGGTTGTGGGTGACTATGACGTTTGCGACATAAAACGTGTCGTCCCAAACCAAACTTGGACAAAGGATCATAGGAAGACAGTGGCACGTTGGGCATGCAGCTGCTGCAGTAGGATCTGGTCTTCTCTCCATGAGAGCACACTTCCACACACATGTAGACACACACATAGACACAAACACACGTACACACACACACACACATGTATGCATACACACACACACACACACACACACACATCCATACACACACACACACACACATATGCACACAGAGCACACACACACACACACACACACACACACACACACACACACACACACACACACACACACACACACACACACACACACACACCACACCTTCTGAGACACACACATACACTTAGACACACTAACTGCCAGGCCCGGACAACCTACCTGACAGCCTGAAGCTGCGGATCGATAAACAGCGGCCATTTTCGGCCTTCCTCACGAAGATGGCATTCTCTGTGGAGTGCTTGTCCCGGGGCAGCCCGTTGTTGTACCACTTCATGATCTGAAACCCGGGGAGGGGAGGGGGGTCAGTGTCCATGAGCCACCCCACTAACGCCAAACACACACCTCACAGCAAGGAGCGTTCCATGACTTTGCATACAAAATCCACAGGCTTGCTTACTTGCACTGATACAGCTATCTCTCAGTTTAAGAATGCAGACTTACAAAGACACAGACATTCACACAGACATGGGCTTAAGATTCAGCTGTACACACGTGTGAACATACAGCTGTGCAGACACGGTCCCACATACACACATGAAACACATCAGGGCTGGGCACTTATCACATATTGTGCGCTGTGACAGGCAGATTTTGTCAGTCATCCGTTGGTGTGTAGCACATGATCTTTGCCACACAGCACGCAATACACACTAGTGTTGGCTCATGTGTAAACACCCACAGATATGGACAGACTGCCATCATGAACAGACTGCCATCATGAACAGACTATGGACACCTGCCATTATGGACAGACTGCCATTCTGGATGGACTAGCATTATGGACAGACAGGCTGCCATTATGGAAAGACTGCCATTCTGGACAGACTGCTGTTCTGGACAGACTGCCATGATGGACAGACTGCCATTATGGACAGACAAACTGCCTTTATGGACAGACTGCCATTCTGGACAGACTGCCATTATGGACAGACTGCCATTATGGACAGACTAGCATTCTGGACAAACTGCCATTATAGACAGATTGCCGTTCTGGACAGACTGCCGTTCTGGACAGACTGTCATTATAGACAGACTGCCATTATGGACAGACTAGCATTCTGGACAGACTGCCATTCTGGACAGACTGCCATTCTGGACAGACAGACTGCCATTCTGGACAGACTGTCGTTTTGGACAGACAGCCATTATGGACAGACTGCCATTCTGGACAGACTGCTGTTCTGGACAGATTAGCGTTATGGACAGACTACCATTATGGACAGACTGCCATTCTGGACAGACTAGCATTATGGACAGACTACCATTATGGACAGACTGCCATTCTGGGACAGACTAGCCGTCTGGACAGACTACCATTATGGACAGGCAGACTGCCATTATGGACAGACTGCCATTATGGACAGACTGCCGTTCAGGACAGACTAGCATTGTGGACAGACAGACTGCCATTATGGACAGACCGCCATTATGGACAGACCGCCATTGTGGACAGACTGCCATTTTGGACAGACTGCCATTCTGGACAGACTGCCATTCTGGACAGACTGCCATTATGGACAGACTGCCATTATGGACAGACTAGCATTATGGATAGACTGCTATTCTGTTATTATCAGATCTGTGACCTGCACCAAAAAGGCAAACTACAACATGGCCGGCAGATGAACTTGCTGCACTCGGTGTTGCATAACACAGGGGTCAGATCACTAAAATGGCCTCCTTCCCCCCCCCCCCCCCCCCCCCCCCCCCCCCTTCTACCCCGACCATACTGACATCATAATCAGCAAAGAAAAGAAGAAAAACTGACTGAAAAGACTAAATAAGGTTTAACGAGGAAGCACACACACACACACACACACACACAAAAGGAAGAGAAAAAACGAAACAAAGAAAAACACAACATTGCATTTGCAAGGGGCTACTTATGCAACAGTGTGTGCCTCACAGGTAACCTGGGCCATGAGTTGAGGTGGTTTCACACACTTTCTCTCTTGCAATCTCTCACAGACAAATCTAACTATTGTATTCCGATGAATATTAAAGCTTCTTAGTTTGTCATGAGCAAGACAATGATCCGAACCCCCACCCCCATTCCCAACCCCCCCTTCCCCCATCCATCAAATCCCACCTCGTTGGGTTGAGCCATGCTGTGAATGAGGTCGAAGGTCGCCGAGATAGGCACGTGGGCATGGCGACACATGTTGGCCCATCTGGCCACCAGCTCCTGTCGGTAGGAGGCGTTGAGGGCACCCAGGTAGGCCACGCTGGCCGCCCCCACCAGGGTGTTCCCCACAAGGCCTTTCAGCTTGGTGTCCAGCACGTTCACCGACTCCAGCCACCGCACCTGGAGGATGGAAAGGGTGGGGTAGGGGTGAATGCCACAACGGGTGAGTAAGGTGGGGTTCAGAGAAGCGCGTGTGTGTGTCTGTGTTTTGTGCGTGCGGTCGTGCGTGCGTGCATCTGTGTGTGTGTGTGTGTAAGTCTGTGTGTGTGTAAGTCTCTGTGTGTGTGTGTGTGTGTGTGTGTGTGTGTATGTATGTGCAAGTGTGCATGCATGCATACGTGCATGTGCATGTGGGTGCACGCATGCATCTGCATGCCTTGTATTGGTTTCGTTGCCATTCTACTTATTATTATGAAGTGTGAAGAGCTTCACGGAGATTGTGCATTAGGAGAGGAGCTCTCCATCATTATCATTTAAAGCTTTGACTCAAGGTCTCCTTCAACCCCACATGGGGTGCTCCAACTCACACAGCATCACTGCGAATGGACAAATACATGCACACATAAACACAAAGGTATGCACCCACACACATATCCATGTGCACATACACATGAACACACACACACACTTTCCAACAAACTCACATACAAGCACATACACACACACACACGCATAATATACACTCAACAAGCAACCAGCCCGACCATCAACAGTATCCAAGTCTCTACATTTCATTAAAAGCAGTGTAAGTGATGGTGGTTTTCAGGTCCATGAGACGCTCTTTCCCCAGCAATGACAACCTGGCTGTATACCAGTGGTGTCACATGTTCAGTTCATTTGGAGGACATGGGGTGTGGTTGGGGTTGGGTGGAGTGTTCTTCACAAAGACACGCTCTCATCCAAAAAATACACACAGAATCACAGTTTAAGGTGATTCATGGAGGATGGGGGGGGGGGGGGGGGGGATTAGAGTGGTTCAAATTTGCATGACTAATTTTCTTTTAAGATGTAATTTGCATAACTTACTTTCTTTTAAAATATAATTTGCGTATCTCATTTTTCTTTTAAGATGTAATTTGTATAACTAATTTTCTTTAAGATGTAATTTGCATAACTAATTTTCTTAATAGATGTAATTTGCATTACTAATTTTGTGTTCAGATGAAATTTGCATAACCAATTTTCTTTAAAGATGTAATTTGCATAACTAATTTTCTTTCAAGATGCAATTTACATAACTAATTTTCTGTTAAGAAGTAGCGTGAGCACCTTTTCGTCCCAGAGGGCTTCGATGAGGACGGAGGCTCGCTGCAGGCGCAGTTCGTGGTGATCTGGCGCTGCTGGAGGGCCTCTCGCTGGTTGACGCTGTCCTGGTACTGCTTCTGGATCAGCTCCAGGTGCTTCTGGATCTGTCAGCACACAGTCACACACTGCATGAAGACTGTCACACACTGCAAGGCTGACCAACATGGATACAGCACCACCACACACTGCATGAAGACTGACCCACAGGTTGACCACAGTCAAAGCAAATGCAAACACCCTCATCGCAGCCTAGAGGTTCTTCCCTTAATGATTCAATAGTTATACTCCACATGATTGGCCGCAGTACATATCTTATAATCAGCATGGCTGCCAACCCGTTGAAGCAGCAATACAAAATGCCAGGGGTCTAGGGGGACAGTTTGGGTTTTAAAAGAAAGCGTTAAATTATTACTGTTTCAGACATAAAAAGATTTTTTTTAAAAAGGACTTTAAAAAATTATCTTCCATTTCACACTGTACCTACATGTAAACCATAATTTAGATTTTCTTCTGCATTTTTTTCAAAGCTCTTTTTTCTTTTTTTTTTTAAATGACTCGAACCCCCTAGTCATTTTCAAACAAATGTTTAAATTCGGCATGCTTTTATTTCCCACCACAGTCCAGAATTCTGGGATGATGTTTAAACTAATGGCATTCCAGGAAAGTGCAGTCAGATGGCAGCCTTCAGACAGCTATGCTGAGACTGCTGCCTTCTTCAGGCCAGGATGTTTGGTACCTGCCTGGTGTTAGCACTGCAAAGACCCTCTGCGGTCATGTAGATTAAAACCACACAGAAACTGATACTGAAAACCTGTTTGGAAACATGCCAGGAAGAATCATGTTCATGAAGATTGTGGCAATGCCTTAACTTTGACTCTCTTCAATTCTTTCCCTTGAATTTCGATCACTGGTGATCGATGGTTTTCTTCCCGAAATTATGGTATTTAAAAGAACATTTTTGTTATCTGATGCAATAAATCGCTTTAAAAAAAACCCAAATAGACACACTCATCACAAAAATATTATTTTTAGAAATAATACGCAGAATGGTACGAAAAAAGAGCATCCATCATGCAAAATGCAAAAATCTCAAAAACTGTTGAGAGTTAAGCAATGCCTTAACTTTATATTCTAGAGCGCATCGGATAACAATAATTTCCAGGCTGAAGAGCAACACCTTCTCCTTCTCTCAGATTCCCATCAGGGTGCCTTATTTCTGGAAGTGTCTAGCGTACTTCTGCATCAGACCTGGCTCCCCACTGGGTGGATCCAGTTACAGACATGGCCTACTATCACAGCAAGTCTCTGTGAGTTGCTACAGCTCAAAGCAAGGATCATCCAGTGTGGAAATCAATCCAGCACACGTGCTGTAGCATGTGCATGTGCTGTAGCATGTTGTAGCATGTATCAGTCACAGAAGCATTGTATTGGTGTATCACTGCATCAAACACACCGGTGGAAAGTGCAGTTCTGAACACTACATACCAAATTCACTTTATATTCCCTTGTGCCATATTCAAGGATGAAATGATTTTTTTTTTTTCTTAAAAAGCAAAGCATACGCCCAATATACCAAAAAGTGCTTTGTAGTCTGAAAATGACATATCATGACTGCCATTACCAGCATCAAAATTCTGGTAGAGAACAAATATTGAGTATTTCACCTCCATACACTGGCGGAGAGAGGTAAAGTAAGGTCATGCTGCTTATAGCCCAGACACCCGCACAGGCCATTTCAGGGCTGTCACCACGTTGAAGTCAATTCACAAGTCCTTCATTCACACAACTCTTTAAAATATTACTTCTAAAAACACACTGGAAATTTTCATCTGAAACATCTTTCTACTGTAAATCTCAGATCAGATGAAAAATGCTGATCTCTTTCAGAAATTAAAAAATCACATCAGAAGGGACATCTCTGTACAAAGTTTTCATGGAGTCTGCTGTAAAATGTTTCATGTCTCACATCGTGCAAGTCCCCACCACCGTAAAGAGTTATGTTTCCCTGTGAGGGGAGGTCACCCACCTTGTTCAGACTGTTCTGCTTCTTGGCCAGACTGTCCTGGGCCAGCTTCAGGGCCTCCTTGGCCTCCTCCACCCGCGCCTGCTTCGGCTTCACCATCTGGGGGGAGCACACACACGACACACAGAGGGCGGGGTGAGGAACATCAGCCCACGCAGCCCACACCCATGCTCACTCCCACAGAAACGGTTGCATGCAAACTGTGTACACATGAATGGATACAAAGCTGTAGCAGACATGCACTTGGGCACACACACGCATCCTCATGTGTAGGTCAAACGCACACAAATGTGTGTGCAAACACACCCACACACATACAGATGCAGTCACACACACACACATGTGCGCATGCACATACACACTACACACACATAAACACAAATGCGCGCATGCATGTACACACACACACAAAACAAAACACTTGCACACACACACACACACACACACTCACACACACACACAAACACTTGCACACACACACATACACACACACACGCACACACACACAAAACACTTGCACACATACACACACACACACACTCACACACACACACACACTTTGCACACACACATACACACACACACACACACACACACACACACACACAAACACTTGCACACATACACACACACACACACACACACACACACTCACACACACACACACACACTTGCACACACACACACACACACACACACACATACACACACACACACACACTTGCACACACACATACACACACACACTCACACACAAGCACTGCACACAGACACTCAGTCGCAGAAGCACACACACAGAATGATAAAGAATGATGAAGAACATGGTATGTTGAAGAAAAAACCAGCTAAGCATAATGTCATTCACAATAACTTGTCGCCACGTCATTTACTGTCAACAGACAATGATCAGTGCACTGTTGTTCTGCACATTCAAAACTGTCTTACCAGCAACCTGGAAATAATTCTTTGATACTTGTAATTGTAAACTGTTTGGGTTTATGTCATAAAAGTTTCTACTTTTCAAACACCCATCTGGCTCCAACTTTGAGAGGATAAATGATTTCTTGTTCTTTGTTTTCATTGTTCTGAATGTTGAACATCTTGCCTGAAGAAGACTTAAGAGGTCCTTGTTTTGTCTTGTTTTGTTTTGACCCTGTTGTCTGGCAGATTTGTTTTAATTTCCTTTACGAATTTTTTTCAATTTCTGCCTGCAGTCACCTCACATTGAAAGTAACTTTCGTCTGTTTGCTTTTGTTGGCAGACACATCAGACTGCCCACTGTGGGGGCAGACACATCAAACTGCCCACTGTGGGGGCGGACCCATCCAACTGCCCACTGTGCGGCAGATACATCAAACTTTCCACTGTGAGGGCAGACCCATCAAACTGCCCACTGTGGGGGCAGACCCATCAAACTGCCCACTGTGGGGGCAGACCCATCAAACTGCCCACTGTGGGGGCGGACCCATCAAACTGCCCACTGTGGGGGCAGACAATGCCGCCCCAGCCTCACCTTGTAGACCTCCTTGTAGTGCTCCATGGCCAACACCCACATGCACAGGGAGCGACAGGCCACCGACACCTTTCCCACAATGTCCGCCTTGAAGTCTGGCTGCTTCGAGTACTTCCTCAGTTTGTTGAACACCTGAAACACACACACACACACACACACACACACACACACACACACACACACACACACACACACACACACACACACTCACAAACTTTCAGGATTCAAGATTTACACCCATTACTGCCACAACCCATTACTGCCACCACACCCGGGTCACATCTGCAGACTCTGCCCTGCCCTGTCCACTTAAGGCACGCCTACAGTTCGTCTTCTTACAGCTTATTCAAGAAGCTTGAAGCAGGTAAAGAGTGCCATTTGAGGACAACTGTTGCGACAGAGACCGCCAAGTGCAAAGGGATTTCATTTGGTTCTAAAAAGTAAAAATACATATACATATATGTACATATATATATATATATATATATATATATATATATATATATATATATATATATATATTATGTTGAACAATTCGTAGAGGGGGAAAACATGTCCAGGCTAACAATTCCTCCATCACTGCATTAATGACTTGGCAATCATTACAACAACAACAAAAAAAAAAGGAGGGATGGGCAATGGGGGAAGGAATGGGAGAAAAAAGGAAAATTAAATAAATATACATATATACATATGTGTGTGAATGTGTGCGTGTGCGTGTGTGTGTGTGTGTGTTCTCAGCTAATATGATATGCAACTATGACAGATAATAAGTAGACATGGATGTGGACAACGAAGCTGTCTGGTTGCCGCTGAATCAATAACAGCAACTCATAAAGCCATGCACACTGCAGGGATACATGTGTTCTTGTTTCAACTTCCTGCTGCAGTGTGTCAGATGACCCAGATGTGGGGAGCTGGCTTGGAAATAACGGACCAGTGAAGGTGGGAGAGGATGGGTCAGCAAAGGTGAGTGACCACAATACTCAGTTATAACAGACAGACAGATTCACAGCAAATCACACCAGTTCCTACAATCTGAACAAAACTGGGTGTGATTTAACTTGCAGTACCTGTCTGAAAAAAAAAAAAAAACCTAAAAGGGAAACAGGGACATTGAGTGAATGATACTAACTGGATGACTAGGGGAAATGATTGAATGAAGTGCCGGCATGCAGTTCTTCAGTTGGCACTACCCAGGTAGGCAGCCTGTTGTGTACATGAGAGTGTGGATTGCCAGTGCCTAGAACCTTTGGCAAGCGCTTTAAAAACGCTTTGTTATCATTATTACTATCATTATCACATACCTTGTCAGGGACAGCGTTTTTTGTCGAACTGCAGGAGTTTTTTGAGGAAGCTTTGGTCTCCAAGCATGAGCTGGGCGGTGTTCCAGTCGGGCTTGCGTTGGAACAGGATGCACACTGCGCACATCACCGTCTCCACCAGGGGAGGGGGCTTCTTGTACACCCTGTCCCAGGGGAAACAAACATGGACATGAGCTCGCCACTGTGCTGGATACTGTTCTCTATACTGCGTTGTGTTGTAGCGTTCTGTTTGTACTGGGCTGATTGGGATTTAATCACACTGGTATGCGTTGTGTTGTAGTGTTCTGTTGGGGATTTTATCACACAGCGTTGTACTGGATCACCGCTGAACTAGGTGCTGTATTGCGTTATCGCACTGCGTTGTACTGGATCACCGCTGAACTAGGTGCTGTACTGCGTTGTTTGTTGTAGTGTTAGGTGTGTGGGGATTTTATCACACTGCGTTGTACTGGATCATGGCTGAACTAGGTGCTGCGTTACTGCGTAGTGTTGTAGTGTGTACTGTTGGGTAGATTTTTTTATCACACTGCGTTGTACTGCGTTGTGTTGTACTGGATCACCGCTGAACTAGGTGCTGTACTGCGTAGTGTTGTAGTGTTCTGTTGGGGAGTTGTTCTGCATTCACTGGGGTATTTTGTTATAGTGCATTGGGGATTTTATATTGAATTGTGTTGATGTGCACTGTACTATACTGTAGTGCACTGCACACTTTTGGATAGTATTTCTAAAGAATTGCGTCATGTTGTACTGTCCTGTATTGAATTGTATTGTACTGTATTACACTGCAAGGTACTGTATGGAACTGTCTTGTATTGTGTAGAACTGTGCTGCACTACACTGTAGTGTACTGCACTGTGTTGTATTGTACTGTATAACCTTATCATCAACACACATTTCTCTTAGTGAAATTAAGGCTGCTCTCACCCTGGAAAGTGTCTTCCCACAACACAGTACCACCCACACTTTTTTTTTTTTTCCCCCAGCATATAATAATTATGTGGACCTATCAGAGAGTATCACAGAATGTTGCCATGGGCAATTCCCTTGATGCGTTGGGTCTCTTTTGTATGCGATTTACAGGCTAGAAAACAAACCACATACAGGACATTCGTTCAATCAGAACCTGCACCCATTCTGCGCCCAATTTGAGAAGACTTTTTTTTCTGCATGCGCAGGCTGATACTCCTGCAGACACTCCCTGTACAGACAGGCAAGGATTAATTCTATCTATCCAACAAAGGGAGTCGAGTTTATGTGTATGACTGTTTTTTTTTATCCCACCATTAAGGCAGCCATACTCCCATCTTTGGGGAAGGTGCATGCTATGTGTAACATGTCATCCAAACCAACAGCCAAACTGGTCTTCTCTTCCAAAAGTTGGTGACGGGATTTTACATGATGTGTGCAAGATGTTGTGCGTGCGTTCACACACGGAACCTCGGTTTACAGTCTCATTCCATGGACTACATGGGAAATGGAGTCAGAAAATGTTTACTCCAAGGGAAAAATCCCACTACACCGAAACAGCCTGTGGAAAATTCAAACCTGCAACCCCACAATCACCAAGATTACGAGTCCAGTGCGCTCTTCCACTGAGCTATTCCAGCCCCCTGTTTGATTAGATAAGTGATTGCTCGTTCTCTCGTTTTTTCATTGTCCTGAATGTTGTTCATCTTGCTTGAAGAAGACCTGAGAGGTCAAAACGCTTTGTGTTGTGTCTTGTACTTTGTGTGTCCTTGTCATCTGGCAGATTAGTATCTTTTAAGTCTGTTTCCATTTCTGCCTGCAGTCACCTCCCTTTTGAATGGACTTACCCTGGGCCAATCAAAATTTCCACTGTAGAATATAACAACAAAAACATAAGTGTCCCCACGTTCCAGAAAAGAAGAAAAAGCATGTTCGCTTCAAGCAAGATAATGACAGACCACACAGACAACCAAGCATGCAAACAAACAACAGTAACACCCCCCCCCCCCCCCCCCCCCCCCCCCCCCCACCAAATTGCCTCCCATCTCGGCGTCCGCCCACTGACCTCAGTTCGGAGATGGACGCCTTGTCCAGTGTCTCCAGTGACATGATGGCCTGCTGCAGGGCGGGCAGGACGGAGGCCAGGTCGTTGGTGCACTCGTCAGCGTAGTTCTGCACGATCTGCGTCTCCCTCTGCATGACCGTCTCCTCGTTCTCCACGATCTGACGCACCTGCTCCACCGCCTCCTGGTCCTTCTCCAGCTGCAGAAGCAGCACCTCTGTGTCCTGGGTGAACACAAGACATAAGGTCCTATGGCTGGATCCTGCACTGGTTCAGCTACAGTGTACCTTCAGTTCTTTACATCAGCTCTTATCTTTGATTCCTATTTACCGACTGACAACTGCTGCCATCTTACTTGGCATGTATAAGTTTGGGTAACTATGCACATCCCCCAAAACTGAAGGGCAACCACTCCAAATAAATCTTCAGACCAACTTTTTATACATTGCTGTAAATGTAATATAACCTCCAAACAAATGAAATGCAACCAGCATGAAACAAAAGGCGAAGACTGATAGCCAAAAGGGAATATGGATGTCTACAACAGACCACAGAGTGATTATAAAGCAAGGCAACAAACGCAAAGGGACATATATCACTGAGCGCAAACTAACCCTTTTTAAAAACATATTACAAAACAACAGGCACCTTTGCTCTTGATACCTCTACATACTTCACATATAGAAGATAAAATACATGCACAAAAAAATACTCCTGAGGGCACTTGCCATTCTCCTTATGACACAATTACAGGTCATTGTGAAAGTCCTTTTTTTTTAAGGTTTTCACCATCAACTTTCATTGTATTACTACATCAAAGTGAAAAATCAACACTAATCATAATGTCTTCACTCATGCAACTCAACAATGAAGTAAAAATTGTCATCATATATGTGGGTTAGCTGGTGACCTGGATATGTTGGTATACAGCACAACAAAGTGTTAGTGTATAGCAAACAGCGTTGGAGTACAGCTCAACAAAATATCAATATATAGCATAACAACATGTGAGTGCATAGCACAACACAGTGTTGGTATACAGCGTTTCAGGTCTTGATATGTAGCACAACAGAGTGTTGGTATATAGCACAACAAAGTGCCAGCACACAGCACAAACAAAGTGTTGGTATATGGCACAACAAAGTGTTGGTATATGGCACAGCAAAGTGTTGGTATATGGCACAAAAAAGTGCCAGCACACAGCACAGCACAACAAAATGTTGGTATGGCACAACAAAGTGCCAGCACACAGCACAACAAAGTGTTGGTATATGGCACAACAAAGTGTTGGTATATGGCACAATAAAGTGTTGGTATATGGCACAACAAAGTGTTGGTATGCAGCACAACACAAAGTGTTGGTATGCAGCAAAACAAAGTGTTGGTATATGGCACAACAAAGTGTCAGCACACAGCACAACAAAGTGTTGGTATGCAGCACAACAAAGTGTTGGTATGCAGCACAACAAAGTGCAGCACACCAGCACAAAAAAATGTTGGTATGCAGCACAACAAAGTGTGGTATATAGCCTTATGCCAGCACACAGCACACAAAAGTGTTGGTATGCAGCACAACAGAGTGTTGGTATATAGCACAACAAAGTGCCAGCACAAAGCACAACAAAGTGCCAGCACACAGCACAACAAAGTGTTGGTATGCAGCACAACAGAGTGTTGGTATATAGCACAACAAAGTGCCAGCACATAGCACAAAAAAGTGTTGGTATGCAGCACAACATAGTGTTGGTATATAGCACAACAAAGTGCCAGCACATAGTACAACAAAGTGCTGGTATGCAGCACAACAAAGTGTTGGTATATGGCACAACAAAGTGTTGGTATATAACAACAACATCAAGTGTTGGTATACAGCACAACAACAGTGTGTTGGTATGCAGCACAACCAAGTGTTGGTATGAAGCACAACAAAGTGTTGGTATGCAGCACAACCAAGTGTTGGTATGAAGCACAACCAAGTGTTGGTATGCAGCACAACCAAGTGTTGGTATGCAGCACAACCAAGTGTTAGTATGCAGCACAACCAAGTGTTGGTATGCAGCACAACATCATGCATGCTGGTGTACAGCATGACAAAGTGTTAGTGTACAGCATGGCAAGGTGCTGATGTAAAGCAGAACAACGTGCAAGTGTAGAAGAACAATTCAGATGAGACCAACACATGAAAATAACTCAGATGTACATAAGAGGGAAGGGGGATCATGGGAAAGGAAAGACAAGGCTAGTCACCTACACCAGCTGACCAAAGACTGACCCCACGATAAGCTGCCCCACCCTTCGCACCAAGAAAGAGATGGAAACTGGAAGCACTCTGAGACCAACAAAAACTCCATCAGAGACAGCTGATAAGTAAATGACTGCACAGCCCTGCAATCAAATAAAACCAAAAAATGGTGATGGGGGGGTGAGGACTGGGGGCAGAGAGGTTAGAGAAAGTCAGCAAAGAGAAAAACAGACAGAAGTCAGGAAACAGAGAGAGAAAGAAAGACAGAGACCTAGTCAGACAAAGGGAGGGACACAAAGAGGCTGTCTTCACTTTGGAAAAAATCCGTTCATGCACGATTCATCCTGTCGGTTGAATGTGTACGCTTCTGACGCTGTCGGCCCTCCAACGCCTCACCTTGGTTTTGGTCACGATGATGGGCCCCAGACTGCACAGCTCCTCCTGCATCTCCCCCACCATGCTGTTGGCGTCGGACAGGGTGGTCAGCCCCACCTGCAGGCGCTGCCGGTCAGTCTCAAACTGCTGCTTGTTGTCCCGCAGCATGCGAGCGTACAGCCTAATCAGTTCCATGTAGCTGCTGGGCGTGGCATAGAAGTGGCGCCGCAGCTCCTGCCAGTAGCGGGCGCTGGTCTCCAGCACGCTCTTGTGCACAGCCACGCAGATGTGAGCCACACGCTCCTTCAGTTCCTGTGGGGTCAGCAGACAGGGGTCATGATCGTATTGCCAATGTTTAACAAACTTCAGCAGAGAGAAGTCGTCACTGCTGTGTCATGTGTACTGTCCCATTTTCAGACAGCTCCCTTGAGGCGTTTTCCCTGAACTACTTTAAGCATGCTGGAATATCTTTTTCAGACCTGTTTATCCTAAAACTACTACTGCTGTGCTTTAAAAAAAAAAAGAGCATATCATCTGTGAAAGTGTGCACAAATATTGTAAATTTCTGTAGAGCAAGAAGTGGGGGGGGGGTGCATTTGTGTGCAAATTATTTTCAAACCTGATTCTTTTGAGACAAGTGCATGCTGCCTCACCGTATTTTTTTTTTTCTTTCAACTTTCAGGACATGTTGTGAGCTGTTTCATGTGCAGAAATTTTGTAGAGTTGTCACTCTTTGGTCACAGATTCCACCACACAGTTATATCCCACAAATGCAATTACCACCCAAGAACTTTGTCTCCAGGTTTGTTGGGTTTTTTATGTTCTTTTTTTTCACAGTTCATCGTATTGGTTTTATTTTGTCAAACATGCATGCAAAATACAGCGAAAATAAATGCAGGTAAACAGGTCCAGTGTTTGACAACATGAAGATACTTATGTGGCAACAGCTCAGAATGAGATTGCTGAGAGGCCTAAAACTCACATAGCAAACAAAATACAAGCAGAAAAGAACTGCTAGGCAGAACTATTTCAAATGGGACCCAAGTATGCCAAATGATCGACATATACCAGCATGTCCATGAAGCTGTTAAAAAAAACAAAGTTTTCCACTACTTTCAGTTTGAGAACTTACGTTCACAGCAGTTCTAGTTTTCTTGGAAACCAATCCAGCTTGCTCTACTTAACAAGGGCTGTTCAGCCTGCAAAGGGGAAGCCTCTCTGACAGCATGTGTCAGTGGGAACAATATGACAGCTCGCTTGCCCCTCTCTCTTTACATGCTTGCACTTTCAGCAGTTCATATGAAATTTGAGACTCTCAGACTCAATGCAACAAGACCACTTCATAGCACTGTACTGATCATGTGGACAATGTAGGTACAATGAAAATACTTACCAAAGGAGTAACAGACTCAGATACACTCAGATACACACACACACACACACACACACACATGCACGCACAAGCTCACCTCAATGTCATACTGCGGGTCAGCGATAAAACTCTGTGTTGGCAAAGAACACCTTGGCCACGCTCAGCATGGCCTCCTGGGACCACTCGTCATACCAGTCGATGGTGCAGCAGTTGATGAGGGCAGGGTTCATGCGACACCGCTGCCGGAACTTGTCCCCAGCGGGGCTCATGGTCAGCACCACGTGCAGTGCTGCCGCACACGCTGGATGAAGAACTGGTAGACGGCGGCCGCCCGGGTGTCGGGCACGTCTGCCGAGTTGGCCGCTGACTTGAGGTCCATGGTGATGCCATCCAACTCTTCATTGTCGAACAGGTCAGGCACTTCTCCAGAGTTCAGGATGCAGTTGATGTCTTCCAGGAAAGATTCCTGGACACCAAACATGGAGTTAGTTCCATTGTTGTTGACTGAACAGAAACATTTTCCTTTGTAACACACAATCCAGTTCCATCTTAGACTGAGCAGAACATTTTCCTTTGTAACACACAAACCAAAGGACTGACTGAGCCGAACGTTTTTAGTAACACTTAGTAACACACAAACCAAAGGACTGAGCTGACTGTTTTCCTTAGTAACACACAAACCAAAGGACTGAGCTGAGTTTTCTGACTGTTTTTCCTTAGTAACACACAAACCAAAGGACTGAGCTGACTGTTTTCCTTTGTAACACACAAACCAAAGGACTGAGCTGACTGTTTTCCTTTGTAACACACAAACCAAAGGACTGAGCTGACTGTTTTCAACACACAAACCAAAGCTTTGTTCTTTGTTCTGTTGATCCTTGGTAGGTCCCACCTCTTTCAATTGTCATGACAACAGAAGGATGTAAATGAAATCAATACAGATATACAAGCCAACCAAAGATTTTTTTCTTTCTGTTTCGCTGCATTATCATCTTTACTTTTGCACTACTCCCACCCTACGCATTCCACCTCTTTGCTCGTTCCCTCACATTTTCATTGCAGTGGCAAACCTCAAGACGCTATCAATATCAGCTCAGTATATGGCAACCCACCAGAGGAGACACAGCCCTGTTCAGTCACTCTGGAGGTATTCAGTGGTGCCAGGTTTGTGCCAACACCTGCAGGACTCCACTATTAAGCCACCGACTGACAATAACATTTGCTTAGTCCAGGCAGCCAGCGTGAGAGAGCGAGCACCTCCAGAGGGACATTGCTGCTACATCTGTCCCACAACAGTCCCCATGACGCTGCTCATACTGAAGACTTTGACAAGACCTCACCAGAGGCATGGACATGGCGACCAAACCTACAGCGAGGTCACAAAGAAAACAAACCATGGAAATCAACAGAAATTTTGACTTGATCATTGAGGATTACGAGTAACGGTCAGAATTCCACACTGGTCTGAAGCAACAAAAAAAAAAAAAGACTTTGCTCTGCTCTCGTGCTTCCTTCCATGATATCAGCCAGGTGGGAGAGAGGCAGACCGCAGCAGTGTTGTTGAGGAATGTTGAGCACAGCTCGTGCAGTTAGGTTCATAAATGAAAGAGACTTTGCTGTGGTGCCCTAGTCTTCCCATTTGAGCCAAAGAAATGTTCAACAACTGGAGACGGCAGCCGGCCGGATCTGAAAAAATCTCCCTGATGCCTGCCTCTCATGGAATAAACACCAACAGCCTGTGAGGCTGTAAGGTTCATCCCACACACAGCCAGTATGAACTGTTTACTTTCCATACAAGTACATTTTTTTTGTTAAGGTGAATGTTCTCATTCTAATTTTCTTTCTGAAAACTCTTTTTTATTTTCCATACAATTTTTTTTTTTTTTTCAATTGAACATTTTCATTCTGTTTTCTTTCTTTACATCTTTTAAAAATTTACCTGTGAAAATATTCAAAAAGTTGAATATTCTCATTCTACACTTCTCTCTGAACTGAACAAACAAACAAAAAGACAAATCCTGACTTTCTCTAACTGGCAACCCAAAGCAGATTTTTTTTGTTGTTGTTGCTTCTGACATCCCTTTATTATGAGTTTGAAAATAGTCATATAACAGAAAAGGAACAAAAAAGTATCTACCAGTAAGAGAGATTTTTTAAGCCATTGGGGGAGGCTTTGTGGTGGTGGGATGGGGGACTGGATAATAATAATCTACGCACACACGTCATCCCAACAACCACCCGCCCACCTTTACGATATCGGAGTCTGCCAACAGGAAGACAGTCTTGATGCCCTTGACCCCGCTCTGGATGAAGATGGTTTTGAGGTCATCCCGGAACTCCGTCATGTCGTAGGTCTTGTGCAACTTGAGGCGCATGATTTCACACAGCGCGATATAGCTGGCCAGGTGCACCACCGTGGACTTCCCTGTGCCATCCAGACCCACCTGTCACAGGGAAGAAAAGACAGATCAGGTGAAACAAAAACACAAAGTGAATTTGCCAAACACAAACTCTCCTCGCTCCCCCACCCTCCCCACCTCCCTCCCAAGCATCCCCAAATTATTTTCCAGATGCTTCCATTTATACTTCCCCTCTTCTCTCCCCAAAGCTGAAAATCCCATCAGCTTATGGCTGTTCACGCCGTAAACTACAAGAGCTTCACTGTGTCCTGGGCACATCACTAAGGGAGACAGCGCCTTTCCCTCGCCTTCCACCGCCTTAACCCTCCCTGATCTGAATCAGGGACCTGTTCACTGCTGGGTGGATGGAGATGATCTTCATGCTGTCAATGTCCAGCCCTGCAAATGACCTGAACACACACAGCCCTCAGCCACAGGCAAATGCTGTAACAGTTTGCCTGCCAGGCGAACCCTCTGCTAAGACTCGGGAGATTTAGAATTCCTCTTTTCTTCTTCATGATCATTCCTAAGGATGAATATAATGATTATTCTGGGTTTCAGACGTTGTGACATACGTTCAACTGGACAGTACTCTGCAGCTTTTTATGTTATGTTACATACCCTGACAGACACAGCCACACACACAGAGAAAATCATCACGAAGGAATTGGCAAGAATGTTCTTGGTAGCCATCTCATTGGGAAAACACCACATCATGAAAATCATTCCAGCCGGTCCTTTCTTTACCCCCCACTGGTGATGGCCCTGGCAGCTTCGTTTCTTCTCACATTCACATTTTTCAAAGCAGTGCCCCACTCACTGTGGCTGATCACTTGGCTCACTGCCATACCAAGAGCAGACTGGAGCAGACAGACACAGAGGCATGGGGGTGGAAGGAGGAGGCGGAGACAGAAACACGCAGAGTTGTCTTCTCACCAGCAGCAGGTGACCCCCAGGTTGCCTGAAGACTCGAGCAGCTCGGACCACGTGCTCCACAGCATCCCGGAAGAACACCAGCTGGTTCGACTGAAAAGCATTGGTCAACAGTGTCATTTCCATCTTGTTTCATCTGGTTTGACTGAAAAGTATTGGTTAACAGCGTCATTTCCATCTTGTTTCATCAGTGAAGTTTTCTTTCTCTTTCTGTCAAAAACATCTCACCATAACTACTTCACTACTGCAGCTTAGTTTTGTGTGTAAATACCTATCATGCATTTTGCTATGGACTTCAGAGAGGGGTTTTTTTCCTTCTTAAAAGTGATTGGTTGAGAGTGTCACAACACACACACACACACACACACACACACACACACACACACACACATTTTGGTCTTTTTTTGCATATATAGTAGAATTCCTACAACCACACAAATAAGTCCTTTGCTTCTTATACAGCACATCAACCATCTCTCCTTTCTGAGAGATTTTTCTGCCCATCTAAACATTCGCAGAACAGCCTCCCAGTAAAGACCTTGTCCATAAAGACTCCCTTACAGTAACAGACTTTCTTTGTTACTCCACACTTCTCTCTCTGTCTTTCCTGGATGTACCTCCCAATCACGACTTGCCTTCTCTAAAGAACACACTCTTTTCTGACACACATTCGTCTATGTCTTCACCAGATATACCTCCCCAAAAGACTCCCTCCAACTGAAGATTTGTTTCTCAGTAACATTCACCATTTTGTCAGAATTGGATTTACCTCCCGATAAAAATTCCTCCCATTTAAGACCTGGTGTGGATTTCTAAAAGGTCTTTACAGATTTCCACTGCCACACAGATTTTTGCAGAGATTCATGTATTCTGATACCTCTTCGCCACAGTTGTATCGCATGTAGTAGTCATCTAGGACACGGGTCAGTCGGGCCTGGTCGTTCATGGGCCGGTAGACACGCTGTGCCGAGGTCTCCTCCATGTCAAAGAAATCCCCAAACAGGATCGCATCCTGCATCAGCTTGTCGGCGCTCCACCTCACCTGAAGGCCAGAGAGAGGATAGAGGAGGCTGAAATCCTACCATGTTCAATGCTCCAACTGCTGACAGGACACTCTCAAAACAGCACCCCCCCCCCCCCCCACCCCCCCCCACAGTTGTTGAGCTGAAAAGATCCCAGGCATTGCAGCTCTGAAGAGTCCTGGGACTCCTTGGTCAAAATGTTAAAGGATATCACTGACTTCCGGGACTGTTATTTTATGTATGAAGGCTTGTGACTGTACTGTTAAGTTTCTTGCCGATGTTTATATTCAGTTTGCTTTCAGTCTCAGCAATAGGTATCCAGGACAATACTTCACTCTCTCTCTCTCTCTCTCTCTCTCTCTCTCTCTCTCTCTCACACACACACACACACACACACATACACACACTCACTCAAAAACACATGCACTCACACATGTATGATAGAACACACATACACCATACACACACACACACACACACACACACACACACAGACTTGAATCCACTTGTTTCCGTCTAAAAGCATCCCAGGACTCCCTCAAAAAATGTTAAATGCATTTTCCCTGTCTTTTAATGCATACAGGATGGAGGGACCATCAGGTGGGGAGCCCTGCCATGTATGTCAACAATATGCCATGCCTGGTGGAGCTTGCCTGTGAATGTCTCCACCGCTCACATCTTCAAGCAGTCTGTAACTGTGTGTGTGGCCAAAGCTAGTCATGATGAGGTCAAAAGGAAACGGACAGCAGTGGGAGAGGAAACAAGACACAAAATAAGGCCAGCCAGGTGAATGGAATGAACCACTTTAACACACACACAAAACAGACAGAACAACAACATATGTCAGATCAAGTCACCATGGCGCTGCAGTGGAGTCACAGACTTGAGAGCTGGGCGGCTATAAGAGGGATTCCTATCGAGTCACCACAGCACTGCAGTGGTTAGTCCCAGACTTGAGGACTGGAAGGCTGTAAGAGGGATTCCTGTCAGAGGCTTTTCTTTGCGGGACTGTTCAGCTCTGACTGGCTTTACCAGAGTTCAGATGAGTTCAGGTGTGCTGGCGGGATCAACTAGGAAGACTGGAACCACACAGCCCAGTGTCTTCCACTTGATGGACGCTTCTCTGAGGGTGTTGCTCAAGTTTCCTGACCAACACTGCAGGTGTCTGTCTTTCCCAGGCCGGACTGACACCAGGATATACTAGGAAGGAAGCATAGAGGACAAGCCTCTGACCAGAGTGGAACTCTCCAGCAACATCTTCATTCTTCACCATCATGCAGGAGTGATAATCATTTCAGATTCTATGAGGGCCTTTATGCCCTGCTCTCATGGTAACATCTTTGTTCTGAGTTGCTATCCCTGTCCACACCTTTGGGGAGTTTGTGACAAAGCTGTTGTTATCGGACTTGTTCCACTCATCAAAGTGGACTGCTAAATTGTTCCTGTTGTTCATAGAAAGCCAATATCCTGAAATGTGTGTGAGTGAGTGATCATGCACAATACAGCGTGAGGAAAAATAACGACTCTAAGCTGACACTTTCATGTCTCTCACGGACAGTCAAACTGAGACCAAATCAATGGCACTGCGGTAAAGTGTATGTGAATGTGTGTGTCTGTCTATATCTGTGCACGTGTGCACATTTATTCACGTCTACCTGTCTACAGCATCTACACACCTGTACTATCATGGCTGAAAGTACTCACCTTGAAGTAGTCATGCAGGTTGTCTGAGAGGATCTCAAAGAAGGCCCGGCGGTCTTCAGGGCTGACCAGGCGATCATGGAAGACGCGGGTGGCCTCGTGAGCAAACAGCTGGGCGCAGTTATCTTTTCCCTACCACCACCGTTTCGTTGGCTTGCAGCAGACCTTGGATGACCTGGAATGGATATTCGTCTCTGGTGATGTTTCATATCAAGACATTTTCACCATTCTTGGGCCATGCAGCCCACTGGGCGCAAAATGGATGTGGAACGTCATCATTCAACGAGTGTGTGTGTGTATGTGTGTGTGTGTGTGTGTGTGTGTGTGTGCATGTGCGAGAATGCATGCGCACGCGCGTGTGTGCGTGCATGCGCGCACATGTGAGAGTGTGTGTGTTGTCATAATTCAACGTCCATATTGCAGCCAATTTGAGAAGGGATAAGTGATTGCTTGTTCTTCCTTTTCAGTGTCCTGAATAAATATCTTGCTTGAAGAAGACCAAAGTCGTCGTAACTCATCATGTTTTGTCTTGTAAGGTGTTTGTCCCCTTTGTCCAGCAGAATATAGAATAATAATAATATTTCTTATAAATTCCTTTCTAATAGCTGTGTAAAGCTCAAAGAGACTCCCCACAATGCAGTCAGACGACAGCAGAGCTCTCTGGCACCCCCCCCCCCCCCCTCCCTCTTGTTCCCACCTTGGACAGGTCCCTGATGTTGAAGGTGTAGTGGGACTTGGTGGGGGTGGGCAGCATGGTGGTGCCCATGCGGTAGTAGACGGCAATGGCGGCCGACACCAGGGGAACAGGCACTCCAGCACCTCCGGCATGAACTCTCCGTCCTGCAGGAACCGACCCAGCTGCACCTGGTAGATGTGCTGCAGCGACCGCGTCGACGGCTGGGGCAGGGCCAGCGTGCTGCGCGTCCCAAGGGAAAACTTATTTAACACATATACATGTTGGCTACCTGAGTGTGTGGGCAGGTGACAGTAGAGATTGGTGGGTGTAAGTGACACATTTTTCCCCCACTATATTGTGGGCTCTTACCCACCCAAATCTGGCACCAGTGACGATTGAAAAGTACTGACCATTCACAGTTCTGATCCTCAACTTCAAGAAGAGTGAGCTCCCTTTAGAAAGTATGACACTAAGATTCTAAATTTTGTTAGGTCACATAAAAAACTTTTTTTTTAAAAACATGATGTTTAACGTGTTTTAACAATGAAAGTCTTTCAAGCCGTGCTAATGGTTTTTACTCTAATTTCTGTAAACTAACAAGAAAAAAGAGCTCAAACTATGAATCAAAATCTACATTACATGAGTTCTGAGAGGATGGATGAAACTCATCCTCTTCTGCAAACTAGCGTGATTTTGATGAATACTTCAAACAAGAAACTCAGAACACCACCTTTATGTTTTACACTGGTGACCTGGATATGAAAAGTCTGTTTACAAATATCCCTCAACAAACTACTGTTTAAAGGTTTCTTTTGATGTTTGCTCAGATAGTTAATGTTTCAAGGATATTGTAGGCCAAGCAACTGTCATATTCATGCAACATTTGTGAACTAGGCTGGTGACACATGCAAGATGAAAAAAAATACATGCAAACAAGCAAACATTTTTTAAAAACAGATTTCTGAAAATGATAAGAGAACTTTCCATGAGGAGATAATCTACATTCTCTAGTCTCAACCTACTATACAGAAAGCAAAGAAATACAAACAAATAGAATATATAAATAACTGGCAGAAGCAAGAAAAAAAAAAAGATCTTCATGCACAAAACTGTTCCAAACTTTGACGAAACAATTGGTGAACACTCCTAAAAAGAACAACAACAAAAAATTGCGCAAGTTTTCTGCTGTGACATCCAGTATACCACAACGCTGTAATGTTTCTGGTGGACTTGTGTCCCCTGCTACTGCACTGTCTTGTATAGCATTCTTGTCACGACAGACTGGCATCTGTGAAATCCAAACAACTCTCTGCATTGGAGGCATGCTATATCACAGGCAAAGCACTTACAATGGCTAGGTTGATCTATAAAACATGGAAGAAAAGACACTGACCTGTTGTTAGAAGTACACAGAAAAAAAAATCCTATATCTCCTGAAGACCCTGCAGTTTTAACTCACATATCCATCGTTTTAATTGCAATAAGCATTTCTTCTGAAAACTACCTACACAAAAAATACAAGTTCTTTATTAATTACAAAGAAATGGATTAATGATGAAAAGGAAGCATTAATTCTTTATTCTTCTTTTTCATGCAGTGATCGTAATGACAGCTGGCACTTTCACCATCCCCGTCTTACCATGAATCCTGTCTGCTGGTTTTTAAAACCACTTCCTTGCTTTTGGAGGCATTCAACCCTCCGTCCCCCACCTCCATCTCACAATCCATCTCCCTCACTCCACCCCATCAATTTTGTCAATACTCCTACATTTCTAAAACATCCAGTTGCACTCAGAATGACCGTGTTGCATTCCACAAGGATTGGTCAGCGCCAGGTTGCCATGAGGTTACCCACTACCAGAGACCCTGCCCTTGGCTGGTGTACAATGGCGCCATTTGTGACACAAGCACAACACATTCAGGACTACTGTTGAATGCCACGACTCCAGACAAAAGCATTACCAAAACAGTGAGGACAGGAGCAAAGCTTAGGTCTCTTTGTCTGAACATAATTGGTTATGCTCTCTGTATCTATAATAAGATATCTAATGCAATAGGTTTACTTAGTTATGCAATACAGACATAGGTAATTTTCTCTGCTGCCGAAACTAAAGTGCGCTCACCTACCTATGTGCACTGGCTATGAACATACACTGGTTGCCATTTTGGAATACATAATATATAAATAGACATCTATTATTTACATATATATTTAGGGTGGTGGAGGAGGGTGGTAGAGCAAGCAACCATCAACGATAACTCATCCAGAGTGTCCTCACCTCGAGGGCAAAGGTTGGTGACCTCCTATATCACAAAACATCAGCTATGGTTTCTCCTATGCGGATCAGACTGAGTGAAGTTCCCACCCCCCATGGGTAGCAGCCTACTCTTACAACACATCTCTGTGACAGCCTCTACCACTCTCCCACATCCAGCATTTCCCAGCTGTAATGGGCACATCTCAGACAGCCTCTGTTACTCAAACTGCCTGACCAACACTTGAGGATCGGCATCTCTCCGGCTTCATTGGTGCAGGAATGCATCATGGAAACGACCACAGCATTGAGCCTGGTAACGTGATCCAAGATCAGAATGGCATTCCACTGCCTCAGCTTCATCGTCCTCATCCTCACTGATCATTTAAATGAAAAAAAAAAGCACCTGGCATTCTGTGGCCCTTCATGCCTTGCTTTTGTGGTGACCTCACTGTAGGCGTTCTCTTCACATGCATCCTGGCAGTGACTGCCTGTCACCATCGTCAGCACTGACCAATCCATAGCTACTGCTGTGTATGTGCATGAGCTGGGGTCCCACTGCAGGTGGGTACTTGCATCACCTGATGTGATCTTTGAATTCCTGAAGGAGATTAACATTTTTCATGTGATCTAAGATTTCATGGAGGAAAGATTTTTAATCAAATTTCAGTGTGTTTTTGGAAGTTATGTTTTAAAGAGTTGTGTGAATGATTTTTTTTTTTTTTTTACAACTTGTAAGTTATTTTCAACATGGTAACAGCCCTGATATGACCCTTTGTGGTCAGCTGGGCTATAAGCAACATTGCCTTTACCATTAGGTGGATACTTCATCAAACTGGCTCTGCAACTAAGCAGTTGTTGTTGTCTGAAGGGTGTTAGCATGTGGTGTCCTGCATGTGTTGGAATGGCAGCAGTGCTGTGTCTCCTCTAATGGGTCATCCAACAGGGATCTAACAGTGACAGCTCTCTGCCCTATTGCTGCTGCAGGATTGCACCAGTATGTCGAGGGTGTGGCTGTGTGTGACTGGCGAGGCAGTAGTGCCACGGAGTGGCTTGGCAGATGAGACAGACAGTACACACACACACACACACACTCACACACACACACACACACACATATACACACATACACAAAATGAATTTAAGATGTACCCACCTCAAAAATGCATGTGGGCTTCCAGACACTTTAATATGTATTATCTCTATCCTACCTTCCAAAAAATCCACAGCTGTTTATGCCATACAGCTCAAAAATATCACCCTACATGTGAGAAATCCATGCAGGAACAACTAAATCAAAGTAAGTGCCAAACTAGGTACAGAAGGATACCCACCCAGAAGGTTTTCAGCAGACGAGGACTGATGGGGTTACGCCCTCCACCGGGGGGTCCACAAGCAGCCACCATGTTCACGTCCAGAATATCCTGTCCACATCAGATCACTCTTTGAATCTTCCCAGTCATAGTCATCACAGGTGTTCTTACATGCATGCTATGTTCAACCTATGTCAATTCATATCTAGAACATACCTTTACTGATGACAGACGTCAGAATGTTATGTTGTTTGGCATTCTACTGTACAGAAAGTTGAAATGTCAGTCATTTCGTTTCTTCTTTTCCTGTTTGAAATGTCCAGTAATGGACATTTGCACGTTTGATTATAACATGAACACCTACAGTACACACATAACACTTTTATCATTTTCTAGTAACTGGTGATATATTTTGTTGCTGTTTCATTACTCTGATTTTCTGACTGTAAAGCACAGTGGTGAATAACCTGTACTTGCTAATTTTTCTCATAAATTAAACACAAAAACCACACACACTCAGCTGCAAAAGGTTAACTGCCTACACAACAACAGCAGCGACAACAGACAAATCGAGAGACTGGCCTAGCATGCTGTCAACAAGGGCTGTGCATTCTTCAGAATGGGAAGCACTAGTTGTGTACACATCACATACTGTTACTGTCTACACCACTGTAACTCGTGACAAATTCATTTTGACCAAAGAGTGCCTGGAGTGAGAGCAGAAATGAACTTGACTGAACACATGTTCCAAGGAAAACAAACCAGTCTTCGGACATCAAAGTCTTGTGAAGCACTGACAGCAGCAGTATTGGCACAAACATCACAGACACAGCAAACTATTTTGGAAACATAAATAGTGATGAAGTTATACTGGTGATTTAGTGTGGCTGGCTTTTGTACAAAATTGACATCTCCTTTCCCTGCGACTTTGAAAACTAATATCGGCAAAGCTAACTTGGTCGAATTGAAAAAAATGTCAGTTACAGCCTTTCAAAGTGTATGTGTGAGTGTGCATGCATGTGTGTTTATCATGCACACAGTGTGCCTATGCAGTGCACAATTATTTTGCTTACAAATATGTTTCCATTGCCTGTTTATTCAAAACCAAAGAAAATACAATATATTTAATCATTCAACAAAAACACAGTATGTTCAATATTTCCTACAAACCCAACATGTTCAGCGTTTCCAAGAAACACAAAAGTTGAGTTTCAAAATACACACATATTCGATTTTCTAAGAAACAATCTGTTCAGTGATTCCAAGAAGCACACTTGGTTCAATGGGTTTCCAAGAAACACAGTCTGTTCACTGTTTCCAAGAAACACAAACTGTTCAATGTTTCTGAGAAACACAACTGGCTCAATGTCTCCAAGAAACACAAACTGTTCACCGTTTCCAAGAAACACTATCTGTTCAATGTTTCCAAGAAACACAATCTTTTCCCTATTTCTAAGGAGCACAGTCTGTTCAATATTTCCGCGGACAACATGTCCTTTACCTTCCAGACCAGCTTCTTGGTGTCATAGAATCCCCCGTACTCCAGGAACTGCCTCAGTAGCTCCAAGGGAGGCTGTGCTCCATACTCCTCTGGCGCTGGCATGTTGAGGTCATCCACAAACACAATCACCTGTTGGACACATTGGAAATACAACTTGCAGTCTGAACTTCGGGAAATCAGGAGAAGGGAAAGAGAGAGACAGAGAGAGACAAAGAGAGAGAGAGACAGACAGACAGACAGACAGACAGACAGACGCAGAGAGAATGAGAGAAAGAGGAGATGGGAGAAGGAGGAGAAGAATGAGAGAGAGAGAGAGAAAAGAGAGAGAGAGAGTGTGTGTGTTAAGATAAAAATTCTTCATTTACAAGAATAAGCACTGATGCACTCTTTTACATCCATTCCACACCTAGTCCATCCCCCCACTCACCCTCCGGCCCTTGGGCGCCCCCATGGAGTCGCGTCCCTTCTTGATGAGGCGCAGTTTGATCTGGGACTGGAGGCGTTGGGAGGAGGTCTGGGCGCTCATCTGCACCATGGTGGACAGGAGGCCCACCGCCGTGCGTGACCTGTCCCCGACCAGCACGTCCATGCCCTGGTCCGCGTGCCCCTGGCCCAGGCTGGTCAGCGTGCTGATGTTCTCCAGCAGGGACGACTGCTTCTCCGAGTAGTTCAGCACCGTGCCCAGCACCGTGCCCGACTTGTAGCTGGTGCCCCCTTCCTTCTCCAACTCCTTCAGCATGTTGCTGATGATGGCCGTTTTGCCCACCCCCGAGTCACCTGCGACATGGGCCGAAGATATGTAATTGCTGAGTTCATTGTCTTCACTCAGAGCCCTACAACACAAGGTCTTCAGACAAGAAATCCCCCTCAGACAACTGTTTTGTCCCTGAACTCTTACACACTGGCAGGGGATCAGGCCCCATCCAGGTCTTAGCCTTTACATGCCCTTCCCCTGTCAGAAAGCTTCTGATTCTGGTGTGATTCAAACCTCAACCCACCACATGGCCAGACACCTCCAAGCCAAGTCACCCTAGGATGGATGTGTTACCCATTCAGCTTCCAAGTACCTGTTCTATGCTGGGAAAAAGAAGTTCCCTTTTCTTCCTCCGTAACCAGATTCTGCTGAAGCTCTCCTTCACTACCTCTGCCATTACCCTTAGGGCTCTGGTCTTCTTTTTACCAGAATTTGAGAGCTGCCTCATGTGTACATAGGCACATGACTCTACACTCCTTTCCGTTCCAACCTCTGTGACAAAGAATTTTGGCTTTAGAAGCCAGATTCCCTTGATCTTCTGTCTAGGCTGGTGCACTTTTCGGTCCTGTGGATGTGAGACTCCTCCATTCTGCCTGACTGTCTGATCACTGGAAGCTGCATGTTTCAGATCACCTGCTGGACCCTCTGCAGCTGTTGTGACACTGCGGACTGACAGCAGGCGAGACTAAGACTACAGCTGTTCTGCCATTTGTTCATCCATAAGTTGGTGCTTTAATCACAGTCCTATCTTGGTCTGTGGTAAGTTAAACTTTCATGTGGATTTTTATTCAGGTAGTAATACATTAAATAAAAAAAAGTTAAGACAACCCCTTTTTTTAACTTCTTCCCTCGTAGTCGTAAACGGTTAAACACTACATGCACTGCAAACAAGAGAATCTGTACAGGTCACAAATCTCTACATGAACGATGCTGATTCAGATTCTAAACAAAGAACATCCTTTCTGACGAGGGGTCTCAACATGTCTTGACCACACACTCTCTTTACTTCCTGTCACCATTCACTTTGTGGTCTGCATCCTCCATGGACTCATGGCTCAGCATGTACAGGGTTCAATCCTCACCAGCATCCCATCTCATTCAGAGCTTTTAGCCCTAACCAGTGTCTCCACAGGACTGAAAGTACCTGGTGTAAATGTGGCGATTGGCAGAGTGCTGCTGAACTTCTCTGGCCAACAGTCAACACTGCTGGCATCTCTGTCTTTGGTACCAAGGACACGATGGTGCATCATGTAAGATGAGATGAGCACAACCATGTTAGGTGACCTCAAGCCAACTTGCATCCCCACACAGTAGCATCATTATTGTTCTTAGTGACTGTCACATAGTATGAAAAAACAACTCAAAAATTCTGTGACTGTTCATGAAGACAGCAAACAATCATTCAAACATAAGGAACAAAAAATCTTTATTACTCAAAATTCTGTGACTCTTCAGAGAGACAGTAAACAATCATTCAAACACACACAAAAAATCTTGATTAAAATCATCTTTATTTTATAACTTGATAAAGAAATGAGTGAAATGAAAACAAGCTGACCGGTCAGCAGCACAGGGTGCTTGCTCAGCAGCAGGGAGACAGCAAACAATCATTCAAACATAAAAAAATCTTGATTAAAATATATCTTTTTTATAAACTGATAAAGAAATGAGTGAAATGAAAACAAGCTGACCGGTCAGCAGCACAGGGTGCTTGCTCAGCAGCAGGAGCCCTGTCAGGAAGGAGAAGCGAACGATCCACGGTCGGCACGATCTCCGCCTCCCGACCTTGCCCTTTCTGGTGATTGGCCCCCATGCCCATGGTCTCCCCGATGGTGATGACGGCCCCCTTCTCAATGAGTGACTTGGTGGACGGCACCAGCACGTCCCAGGCACAAAAAGTTTCCTGTCTCCATGTCAATGAAGTAGCTGAAGATGCTCTTGTTGCCCGTGGGCAAACGCACACCTGCACGACAGAGGAAGCGTGTGAAAAGCCTTCAGTATCTACACATTCATGGGCACTGATGCTGGATGGGCAGGAAGGCACCTTCAGCTGGTGGATGCCCACCTGTGCTGACTGTCAAAGATCAATCACTACCATTGGAAAAACGGCCTAATGATGTGGTGTCCAGTGTATGCAGGATTACAACATGACTCAGCAGCAGTGCAGCATCTCCTCCCATGGGTTACCTCTAGATGACAAGACACTGACTGCTACCTTTGGATTTTGGGACTGTGACAGGTCATTTTCTTTGAGCGGCTGGGCACAGGGAAACTGGAATGAGCGGTGATGGAGCAAACAACATGAAATAATTGTTGGAATTTATTTCTTTCATTTGCTTGGTAGTTTGGTACATCAGCTTTTGTTCTAAGACTCTTTCAGTTGAAAGTAGACTGACATCACAGAAGAAACAAAAACGTAAGTCTTTCATCTAAAAAAGATTTGCTCATTTAGTCAATCATCAATGGACTACTATTGAGCTTACTGGGAGCAAACTTTCTAATTGTGTTACAAGTGAACTCTGTATAAAATATGAGACAACACTTTTTCTTTTAAGGAAGATTGTTCTTATTCAAGCAGGACAACTAGAAAAAAAACAATTTGAAAATGTGTGAATACCCTAAGAAATTAACACAAGGCTATCAAATCCCTTTGCATACACCTAGCTTAGGATTAACAAGGCAAAAATTCACAGTGGTAAAGAAGTACATGGTCATCATTTCATCAACACAGCATGGGGAGGACAAGCAGTGAGCCTGGCGGACACTTACCCAGCGGTGGCTCCACTTCAAACAGTTCCCGCACAAAGTTGTCAAACTCGTTGCAGATGTCCACATCCTGCTCCACCTTGTCCCCGCCACGTCGGTTGACCGACTCGTCTTCTTCGTCAGCGTCCTCCTGGCGCCGCAGAACCCCGCCCATGCTCCAGGTGAAGGAGAAGACGAAGAGCTTCCCCAGAAGGTTGATGAGCTGAGTGGGGTGCTTCTCCAGGAAGTACTTCTTGGCGTCACTGTGACTGACAACACGACCCACACAGTGAATAGAAATGTCGACATAGATGAGCGTGGTCACATATTAACCTGTGTGTGATGGAACAGGGACGTGTGTCAATTTTTGATCACTTCTCTATAAAGGCAGCTACACTCTACATTCAGAGAATCCAGCTGCTCTTCAGAGGATTAAGACTATTATGCTAGCTGTGTACACTGGCTGAAATAACCTCCCAAACAGCACAGCATTTCATAGCAAACAGCTTCATGTAGGTCTAAGGGCCCAGCTACTATCCAAAACCAATACAGAGTTTGGCCACAGTTTCACTTTTAAGGTAATTCTTTTTTTCGTACTGCAATGCACAAACAAACATGCAAAGCTACTGAGGCAGCCTTGCAACAACTGTTATGAATCTTAAGTCCATCATGTGCCTATGTCCACCCTAGGGTGTACCGATAATGTCATGTAGAAGACTCACGAAGAAAAGGGGTAGACTCCCGCTAAGGACAGAGAGAGACAAAGACTGGTGTGCTGGAGGCCAGTACTGACAGAGACATCTCCCCCATCCTAACCTGGTTCATTGCAGAATAAACCTTGAGGATCTATCCAGTTGCATTCCAGGAATCTGTCTTGTATGTCAGTTATGTATGGTAACATTAGTCACCCACAAACATGACAACAGCCAACAGAAAAACAAACCAAAGAACAAACAAACAAAAAAACTATCACAGTGGTTGATACACGGGAGGCTGGGACAAATCCACTGACCTGGAACCAGGCTTGCTGCCAAATCCCGTATCCACCGTGTCCTGTTCATCCTTCATGCGCACAGTGCGTTTCGCCCCCCGCCGTTTGTTTCGTGAGGACCGTCCTGATGGTCCTCGTGATGAGCTCCGACTGGAGGCACGGTCAGGATCAGGTGTGTTGGCCCGCAGGCCTTGGCTCTCTCTTTGTCTGTGCACATGGGGACACAGAAATAGTCAGAAGGCGACATTCTGTGTCCATATAAAACACACAAGTTTTTTGTTAGAATGGTTAAAAGCAAAGAGCGGGTTCAAGAATATGAAGTTAAAATACTAATATGCAACTAAATGAACCTGTGCCCTTGGCTTGGACACAACGGAAACTTACACACACACCACCCGGGTGTTGTGACCCGTGAACCAAGGAAAGTAACTCTGCATGTCTTAATATTATATCATCAAAACAATACAGAGGGCTGGATGTAGGTCCCCCCTCCCCCTCCCCCACCCCTCCTCCCCAGGCAATCCTGAATGTCTAGAATGATGGTTTCACCAGGCAGGTATAATGCACAAGTTTATGAGAAAAATAGTGTTACACAACTAAGCTGCAATTTTCTTCCAGAAATACATGGCAAATAAACATTACTGAAAAAAAAATGTGCTTCTGGATATACAAAATGGCACCACCACAAACTACTTCTTAATCAATCATAATTCTACATTTTCTCTCTAACTGAATACATTCACATTCATGCTCATTCGTATGCCGAACACTTCCATGCATGTCTTGTTCTTCCATCCATCCGTGCTCTCACCCCCTCCTCCCCAAACTCCACCCCCCATACACATGCTAAAAAAAGAAACATATAGCATCTTTACCAGCACTTCTGGTCCACAAGCTGACACTTCAAGTACACACAAACACCCCCAAGCCAGCTAACGCTTCAAGTACACACAAACACCCCCAAGCCAGCTAACACTTC
>JADBJO010001542.1:112500-130000 GCA_016801955.1 Conus betulinus | reverse complement strand
CTCTTACCCGTAAGGGTCAAAAAGATACCTTTTACTCCATACTGAATTTCTTCTCTTTTTATAAGAATCATTGCTGTGCTGAGTACTGAAAAGACTTCATTCCTCCAGAACTTGAGGGGGATAACTGTCATTAGCCAATATTTCCCATGCTACACATTTAACCCTCTGTACCCAATCAACATTAGAGTAACTTTATACATTCAGGCAAATAAGGGGGAAAGGTCAAAGACAAGAAGAAAAGCTGGACAATCTGCACAGACTGACAGCGGTCATGTGCGTCATGGTGGAGATGTCCGTCATCGTGGACACTGGCCGCACAGATTTGGACTCTTCGCTCATGGAGGGAATGGGGGAGGCCGTGTCCTTGGCGAAGCGACGGGTTGCCGTGGCGATCAGGCCATCAGACCACTCGAAGGTGTGAGGGTCTGTCTCGCCATAAAGTTCTCCAAGTTTGACACACTTGGGGTTGACCACAAATGTCTCCACGTGTCCTTTCTTGCCACGATTCTGGAAAGAGGACACCAAAGCTTGTATCATGCATAACAAAAGTTCAAACACCTGACACTGTCAGCAGGATCTGAATATGAATTTCTGCTTTTACTCTGAGAGTTACTACATACTGATAATCACAAAAAAAGCAATTATTCATGAAGCACAAATTTTTTTTTTCTCATAGTTTTACATTGAAACTGCATCAGTCATTAAAAAATAAGATGGAAATATCCTCAGAAAGTGCAGGCCATAGATGAAAACACTGATCGAACAAAACTTCACCACAGAAATGGTGACCTTCATAATGCTTTGTTCCCCAACAAACCAACAGACACACACAAACACTGGCCACCACGCTGCACACCACACGCCATCACCACCTGTCCCACAGCCCCAGCCCAGCTCACCAGGAACAGACTTTGTCTCTTGTGCTCCAGGTCATGGCGGGGCCCGTCGTGGGATTGCAGCATGGGCAGAAGAATGAGCGCCTTCTGCAGGATGTTGCGCACCGCCGACTTGCCACCCCCGGTGGGCCCTACCAGCATGACGCCGTGCCGCACCACCAACACCTGGCTGTGCAGCTGACGCACCTTGTCGATCTGTGAGGGCCAGTGCTGAAGGCCAAGGTCACGCACCGACATGGAGATGGCTTTCTGCAAAGGGGAGGGAGGGTGGTGATGAGCTGGAAGAAATCTGTCCATTTGACGTCATTGTGAAGAAATGAAACCCAGCAACACAGTAAGAAATGTAAAATGGAAACAAAGTATATGTGATGCTCAGCTACATAGCAAGAAATTAAAGCTATAGTATTTCCAGTTGCACAAAATGAAACTGAGTAGCATAGTAAGAAATGTAAACTGAAAACAAAGTATAAGTGGCGCTCAGATACATAGCAAGAAATTTAAAGCTATAGCGTTTCAATTTGCACAAAATGAAACAAAGTAACACAGTAAGAAATGTAAACTGAAAACAAAGTATACGTGATGCTCAGATACACAGCAAGAAATTAAAGCTATAGTGTTTCAAGTTGCAGTTTCCTTGCTGCATCAACACCAATCAATCCTAGAAACAAAGAAAGACAACAAATCAGATATAACAAAAACAGCCACATCTGCTAAGATTCCTCCAATGTTATTGGGACACCCAATATTTCAGTTCCATCCACTACAACTGAAAAAAAAAAAAAAAAAAAAAACAGGTACAGGACCAGCCAGGCAAATACATAGATATGTGACACCACCCCTTACCATCTTTTCCCCTTCACTTCTACATCATAATCTTTTCAAAATTAGTTCTGTAAGATCATGGGACATTAGCTAACCACTAAATCATCATCAGCACATTTCTATTCAAGACAGACGAGAAACAATGACACTACATCAACTCCCCCCCCCCACCACCACCACCACCACCACCACCACATCACAACCACTACCACCACCACAAGCCCCTCACATCAAGACTGCCTTGGTCCTGTTCAGGGGGAGTCACTCCGGGGAAGAGGTCAGCCAAGATGCTCTCAAAGAGCGGCACATCTTCGGCCAGGTACTTGGGCAGGTTGGCGTCACGCAGGGAGTGCATGAGGACGTGGGATTCATCCTCGTCCGTCAGCTGCCGAGCCATCAGTCCGTCCCTGTACACACACACACACAGCCAGATCCTGTCAAAATACACCATGCCTTCACCAGACTTTTCCCTCAGAGTTAACGTTGGTTCTCTGTACACACACACAGCCAGGTCCGGTCAAAAAACACACCAAATCTTCACCTGGTTTTTCCCTCATAGTTAACATTAGTTCTCTGTACACACACACAGCCACGTCCAGGCAAAATACACCACGTCTTCACAGATTTTTCCCTTGGAGTTAATGTTGGTTCTGACTCCATTTCAAAAGAGTCCTTTAAATGAGACTATAAACCGAGGTTCCGTGTGTAACGCACGCATAACATCTTGCGTACACTTAAAATCCCATCACCAAGTTTTGGAAGAGAAGGCCAGTTTAGCTGCTGGTATGGATGACATGTTACACATGGAATGCGCCCTGCCTGAGAATTTTCTAATACAAATAAAGTGAGGTCAAACTTTCAGGTGGCATTTGTCAACACCAATGACTTTAGACAAAAAATATAATGTTTAATTTCACCTCTTATCATTCCTCAGACAAAAAAAAATCAACAATAGCCAAGGTCAACATCAGGTGCTGAAGGACACATAAGATTGGCTAAAGACACCCTTCAAATACAGTTGAAACATAACCAAGGGCTACAGACACCCTTCAAATACAGTTGAAACATAACCAAGGGCTACAGACACCCTTCAAATACAGTTGAAACATAACAAGGGCTACAGACACCCTTTCAAATACAGTTGAAACATAACCAAGGGCTACAGACACCCTTCAGATACAGTTGAAACATAACCAAGGGCTAAAGACACCCTTCAGATACAGTTGAATATAACCAAGGGCTAAAGACACCCTTCAAATACAGTTGAAATATAACCATCTTGGTGACCATTACTACTACATTCAGATTCTTTTCTTTTTTCAAAAAATAATGGATCAGAGTTTAACACAGTAACACCCCCGCCTCTAGGAACTGGCTGAGCTATTAGCAACAAGGAGCAGATTTTTTTTTCAAAGAAAAATCCCTGACTCACTTCATCTGGGCGTGTCTTCTGCCGTGTCCCGCCATCACCAGGACGGACTTGATGGCACGCATGCCGAAGTCGTAGTGATCCTGCTGGGACAGCTGCTTGCTGGCCAGCTGGTAGAGGTTCACGATCTTCTGGGACAGGGAGCGGGCGTTGACGAAGCCCTCGGAGAACAGCATGATCTCAGCGATGAGGGGGTAGTCTGGCACATCATGGCCACGGAGCGGAACAGTGACTTGAGGTTGTCAGGCAGCTCCACACGACCCGCGTACCCTACAGCGCAGATAGACAGGTGTGTTCTTCAAGATTTTGCACAGCTTGAAAATATAATATTTCATCATATGAACCTATAATATTTCATCATAGGAACCTTTGCATAATACATAAAAGGACTGCACAATACAACATACATAAAGAAAGGATAAAGATGATAAAAAGATATCAGCAGAAGATATTAGTAGAAGACTAATAAATCGAAGACGCAGATTTTATATTAATCAGCTTTACATCAAAACAATACAACTACTTAATCAAAGACACAGATTTTATATCAATCAGCTTTACATCAAACAAATATAACTACTAAATCAAAGGCACATATTTTCTATCAATCAGCTTTACTTCAAAAAAATTTAACTGCTAAATGGAAGACACAGATTTTCTATCAATCAGCTTTACTTCAAACAAATATGACTAATAAACTGATGAAACAGATTCAATATCAATCAGCAGCATAACTTCAAACAAATATAAGCAAAATTCGACATTTTGCGCTCAAAACAGTCTTAATCAACAGTATGAACTGCAAAGATCTGCCTTTTCAGAATTATATGATGTACTTTTATCTGGACCTAGCACATTTACATGGCTTAACAATTTTCTACACACACTCACACACACACACACATAACACACACAGACATACATGCATGCATACACACACACACACACACACACACACACACACACACACACACACACACCACCACCACCACCACCAACTGCGACAATACTGACGTGGGGTTCATGGTGATGAAGTAGGCACAGGTGATGTTCAGTTTGATGTCGCGACCCTCAAACATGAAGCGCAGAGAGTTAGAGTCCTTGGCCGACTTGATCGTCAGGATCTGCTGGGCCACCACTGACAGCACCTCGATGTCGATGCGGTTGAACTCATCAAAGCAACACCAGCTGCCGGACTGAGCCAACCCTGAGAAGAACTTCCCCAGCATCTGGAAAAGATATCTTTGACATGCGGCCGATGTTGACAGAGGTTTAAGACGCAGGAAGCAACCTGAGGTTTAAATTTCTAGCTTTTGAGATACAGTCTGAGACTGATGATGCTTCTGCTGGGTGACCACAGCAGTGGATAGGCTCCAGACCTGCACATTCATGACAGGTCTCTCAAATCTTTACAGAGGCTGTGCCAAGAGCTGCCAACCTTTGAAAAGATTTAAGAGGAATATTTTTTGAAAACTGAGAGAAATTTCTGACAGTTGAGAGGAATACATTTGCTATCGCATCCCAATCAAAACGACGACATTCCAGACACTTTATTTTCTTTCCTTTTGTCCAGTGCTCTCTTGGAATCACCCTCAGCCAATACACTGTCACTCTTTTATATTTTTGAAGCACACTGTTGCTACTCTGCATCTTAAGACTTGCCTTTGCACTTCAGAACCATCAGTTCTTCTGTAGTGTCTTGACCCAAGAAGGAACGAAAATCTGTAAGGTTCTCCCTGACAAGGCTGAACACTTTCACAGGCTGAATTGCTGACTGGGATCAGCAGCACTCCCATCATGACAGCAGAAAGCAAACCTGAATCTGCACGTCTGTTCTGACTTCTTTTTCTTCTTTTCTGCCTTAGGTCCAGCAGGTTGTTTCAACATGATGGCATCAAAAGAAGCTGAACCAAAAGTAAGTTTCCAAATAGCTCTTAGGCTATACAAACAGCATAATGTGCAAACTGCAAATAAACAAACTTTTTTTTCGCGCAAGCAGAATTTTTTATGTAAAAATGGAATAGCTGAATGACGCACGTTTGAGCATGATAAATTCTGCCCAAAGCCCAATATTTTCTCAACTCAGAAAGTGATGAAGAAACAATGTACACACCAGGTAATATAAAGATGCTACAAGGACAGGATGCAACTGAACTATGGGAACTACAATATGCAGAAGTTTCACACAAATCTGTACTTACCTTGTAATCAAGCCCCTCAGAGCAATTGAAGACAACACTGTTTCCCCATTGCCTGAAACAAACATGGTAAAAAGACACTTGTATAGTATACATTGTCTGAAACAGACATGGTAAAAAGACACTTGTATAGAATACATTGTCCGAAACATAGTAAAAGGACACTTGTATAGAATAATTGCTACAGAATATGTAAGAAAGCTTGCAACTCATTCACTACCTTCCACAATGACAAGAACACTGTGCTGATATCAATAACAATGTCACAAAGAAGGACAGCAACAAAAAAGGCAATGGACATGAAAAAAAAAAAGAGAAGTGTGAAAAACAGCAGACTACAACCATCTCTACCACCACCACCACGTCATCATCAGCACTAAACACCAACCCCAACAAGAAGCAACAATCTTCAACAACATCTCCAACACAACATCCAGACCATTACCGACAACAACCAACGCCTCCACCACCGCAACTCACCTTGGCCAGATCCTTGACTGTCTCTGTCTTGCCAGTGCCTGCGGGTCCAGCGGGCGAGCCCCCCAGGTGTAAGTTCATGGCGCCAGTCAGGGTCAGGTAGCATCGATCGGTCAGTGGCGTGATGACCAGTCGAGGGGAACAGCCCAGGTACTCATAGCCATACTGGAAGGCTGCGTTAGACTGCAGCACCTGGCAGTTGTTGGTGGTCTCATCCCAGTCATAGCGAAGCTGCCTTTATGTGAAAAGCAAAACAAAACAGAAAATGTTTTACAAAACTTGATGAAAAAATCAATGAACTTAGAGTCAGACGGCCTCTCTCTAATGCAGTCTTTGTCAGTAATGAGCACATTTAAATTCTTTCGGAAACATCTGAAACCTTTTTTTCTCCTACTCTTCAGTCTTTTAACAAACAGCTACAGCACTAACGCTAAAAATTAAAAAAAAATATTCGATGAGTAGTTCCACTGGAGTTCCTTCTCAAAGAGCTAGCATTTTTACTGATGTAAATAAGACCACTCCTATTCATTTATCAAATAAAAAGCTTTCTACTAAAGAAAAGCAAAACACCCATCTTGTTTTGCTACATTTCCCAATATCATTAATAAAAAGGAATTTTACGTTGTTCAAGTAAAAATGATTTTTAAAAGGCTCCATGCTTCACATTACTCAACTTGAGAAAAAAAAATAAAAAGATTAAAAACTTCATGGGTAAAGCTCTCTCTCTCTCTCTCTCTCTCTCTCTCTCTCCTTCTCTCTCTCTCTCCCTTGCTCTCTCTCTCTCCCTTTCTCTCTTTCCCTCTCTCTCTCTCACTTTTTTCCACTCGAAGTCTGTGGTTTTCTTGACTCGCTTGCTGATCAACCCGTTGACGATGTCACGGTGTGCACGGTGATGGTGAGCAAGGCCTCGATGCTCTGACGTTGGAAGGCCACTAAGGGAGTTAACACCAGCCCCGCCAGCTCGTTCAGCTTGTTCACGATGTCATCGCGTGTCTCCAGCAGCGCTGCCCTCACGCTGCTCTGCTCCAGTGCCGTCAGCACGTTTTTGCTGAAGTGGATCTGGGTCTGACAGGCAGAAACACGAAAGGTAGGAAACACACAGGCAACAATTTTTGACAATCCTGAAATGTGTAGCCATGGCTTCAACTTAACCGATGGTGCTGTCTGGAGAAAATTGACGTGAATAATGGCACACACAGACACACACTCACATACACACACGCACGCGCGCACACACACACACACACACACACACACACACACACACACAGCACATGAAGACTGTAGGTCTGCAGCTAATCTACTGTGGGAAATGTATGATTTTTCACATTTTCTGTACAAGCGAATATGCATGTGTGTGTGTAAATCTAGTGAACGGATGAGAAGAAGAAAGTAGAACACACACACCAACACATATACACACAGACACACACATACACACATGCACATGCACACACACACACACACACATACACACACATGTGCTCTCACACAGGCATGCATGCATGCATGCACATACGCATGCACACACACGCGCACACTATCTTACACATACACACACACACACACAAACAAACACACACACACACACACACACACACACACACATACACGACACACACACACACACACACACACACACACACACACTATCACGCACGCGCACGCACACACACGCACACAAACACACACACACACACACACACACACACTTACCACGGTCAGCACCACCTGACCAGGATGTTTCAGGACCCAGTCGACCTGTGGTGTGTCCATCCAGTCTGCCAGACCCAGCTTCAGGTGTCTGTCACACACCAGTGGACTTGGACATTCCAAACTACCTTCACTAGAGGTCAGAGGTGTGTGTGTGTGTGTGTGTGTGAGAGAGGCAAAGGGAGAGGCAATAAAGACGACTGTGACAATTATCGTGGAATAACACTGCTTAGCTGCGTAGGTAAATTGTTTACAACGATTTTGAATAATCGATTAACTGATTTTCTTGAAAGTAATAAGCTGCTTTCTGAAAGTCAGGCTGGTTTTCGTCGTGGTCATTCCACATTGGATCATTTATTTGTTTTGAAAAGCCTTGTAGATATTTGCGCTGCTAAAAAAAAAAAAGCAATTGTTTTGTGCTTTTGTTGACTTTAGGAAGGCTTTTGATTCTGTGTGGAGATTAGGACTATGGCAAAAACTTGTAAAGCAAGGAGTGAATGGTAAAATTCTCCAGGTGATTATAAACATGTATCATCAAATCAAATTGTGTGTTTTCATAAGCGGTAATAAATCTGATTATTTTAGTAGTTATAGAGGTGTGCGGCAAGGAGAAAATTTGTCTCCGGTTCTTTTTTCTTTGTTTTTGAATGACCTCGAACAATATTTTTCTGATCACAATTGCACTTCGTTAAATATTGATTTAGGTCTTCCTGATGCAGACTTAAGCAGTTATCTTTGTTTATTTTTGCTTTTGTATGCTGATGACACTGTTTTGCTTGCTACCTCATGTAATGCTTTGCAAAAAGCTCTTACTGCGTTTTTAAAGAGTATTGTACTGGATGGAAACTAACTGTTAATGTACAGAAAACTAAAGTTGTGATATTCAATGGACGTAAGAATAATAAACACGTGTTTAAATTTGGTAACGAAGTCATTGAAATAGTAGATAGTTTCAAATATTTGGGAATCTGTTTTAGTAGATCTGGTAAATTTCATAAATGTAAAAAACATAGGCATGATCAAGCACAAAGTGCAATGTTTTCATTACTCCAAGTCGCTCGAAATCAAAAATTACCCGTGAATATTGTTTTAGATCTATTTGAAAAGATGGTTGTACCTGTGCTATTATATGGCTGTGAAATATGGGGTTATGAAGATATCAAAATCATAGAAAGCTTGCAGCTTAAGTTCTTGAAGCATTTACTCCACCTTAATCGCAGTACCATGACAGAGTTATTATATGGGGAATTTGGGATTTATCCGTTGTCTGTGCAAATTAAAACCCGAATGATCCGATTCTGGATCTCACTAGCAACTCAAACGGATAAATATTCGAGTAAAATATATTGTGTTTTATATGACTTGTATAAAAGTGGTATTTATATGTCTGGGTGGATAAAGTGTATACAAAGCATTTTTGTAGAAACAGGCTATGATTGTATTTGGGAAACACAGCAGTTTTCTAACGAAAGATCGTTATGTAGAAACATTTCTTTATCTTTGAAAGATAACTATGTACGTTCGTGGAACAGGGTATTATATTCAAGTAATAAATGCCTATTCTATAGAAATTATAAAACAGATTTCAAACGTGAAAATTACATTGAACAATTACCTGATCTATATATATTTCCCTTAATTAAATTCCGATGTAGTAATCACAAACTCATGATTGAAGTAGGAAGAAGACTTGGTCTTGCCGCAAGGAACGCTTTTGTAAAGATTGTAAACAAGATGTTGGAGACGAATTTCATTTCATTATGGAATGTCCAAAGTATGAAGAGTTACGAGTACGTTTTATTCCCAGAAAGTATACGAGTGTGAAATCTGTTTACAACCTGTGCAGACTATTCTCGGCTGGCAAGAATGTTCTGTTAAAGCTGAGTAAATATTTAAAATTCAGCAAAATGGTGTAACTTTATGATGACCAGCCTGCTCTATGTTTTAGTGATTATGCCATTACGCCTTTAATACACATAAAACGCTTCCTGCATTTTGCTTAGTTATTTTGTGTCATGTTGAAGTGGATTACATTGTTTTTTTCTTTTGTTTTATGTCCTCCATACCCCCAACGGGGTGACAGGATAATTAAATCTTGAAATCTTGTGTGTGTGTGTGTGTGTGTGTGTGTGTGTATGTGTGTGTGCTAGTGAGTGAGTGAGTGTGTGTGTGTGTGTGTGTGTGTGTGTGTGTGTGTGTGTTTAAAGATGAGTGCCTTATATGGTCACACACAATTTGACTCAGACATTGCAGAATACTTCTGTACGTGAAAGACTTTTGCTGTTTTTTGTTGTTGTTTTTTTTAAAGGCGAGTGCCTCATATTCCAAAGCGCCTTGAAGTGGGAAAAATGAGGGCAAAGTGTTTGACAGCCACGTCAGACCTACTCACTTCTTCACAGTTTCAAACATGCCGGCCTCCACCGTGCCCAGCCACTGCTCCACGGGCCCTCTGGCTCGCACGTTCCTGCAGGGATCAAAGGTCAACAGCAGGTCAAGGTCAAGGACAGGGTCCAAAGTGAAGACTGCTACGTTAATTGATTTCACAGGTCCTAAAGCATTTCAAAGGTGACAAACATCGTGCAGTCTACACAGTATGTTCCCAAGAACGTCTTTTTTTTTTTTTTTAGAACAGTACAGGTTCATTCAGTGTCTCTTTCTTTAGCCTCCTCTCTCTCTCTCTCTCCAAACAGCTCTACCCTTTCCTGCTTACTCCTACCCCACCGCAAAATTTGCTTCCCTGTCCCCTTGTTCTTCTTCTTCAGCGTTCCAGTATCTGGTAGCGTGTGAACTCGTTTTGCCCTGTTGGGACTCACACTATACTCAAGAGTATAGTCAGTTCACTCCGACTTCGTTGAGTGCAGAAATTTGTGGGAAGAGGTTGTGGAAAAAGACAGATAAAAGATATGGTAGACAGAAAGGACAGTAGATGACAGTACAGCAAAAGGAGGAGACAGAGTTACTGAGAGCGAAAGGAAAAGGGGACGTTACTAGCACGGAATGTCCAGAAGGAGGGGGAACAATTTGTACAAAAGACTCCCCCCCCTTCCCGGTATCCCTATGGGGGAACCTATCCCTTCCAATTCTCAAACTCTTTTTCTTTCCTTCTCTGTCAACCCCTCCCCTCTCCCCTTTCCCTTCTATCCACTTTAGTTTCACTACCATATACGCACATACACACACACACACACACACACACACACACACACACACACACACACACACAATGGGCACATACCTTGGCATGTTGATGACCTCATTTTCAGCGGACATGATGGACTTGACAGTAGGCGGTTGACGGGGCAGCTGTCTGATGTCCAGCTGCTTGATGTTGCCGAAGCACTTGCCCAGATGAGGCTGGAAAATCTCGTTTCAATTAAATATTCACACACACACACACAAATACACAAAAACAAATAAAAACTGCGAGTGAGTAGTGCCTTTTCTTTTGTTGGGAGACTAGGTCTAACTCTAGGTAGCAATAATTAAAAATTTGTACATATATGCACTAACTCATGTAGATATTCTTTTATAGTGAATCTATGATCCTGAATTCCAACTTTTTGTGAAATAAATTCACACTTTTTTTTCTTATTATTTCTTTCTTAATTTTCCCTACTGCACTGCCCTCCTATAACTCCGAGCTTGACCACTGGAGAGAGTTCTGCACACGCTGCATCTTTTATTTTTCTGTCGTCCATCTCACCTGTGTCTGATGGCCTGTTCTTCTCCAAAAGATGGAAAGGGATTTATGCACATTCGAGATTTTTTTATGTATGAATCTTGTTAAAAGCCTCAGGCAAAAGATTAGGAAGTGAAACCTGCACAGTGAGTAGAAATTTTATCCAACTGAGAAGCTCCGTCAAGGCAGACAACAACTGTGTTTTTTAACCTCAAGACAGACAACAACTGTGTTTTTTTAACCTCAAGACAGACAACAACTGTGTTTTTTAACTCATTTTCTTCTACCTTCATGTCTACCATTATTTTCTGGTGTAAAGTCTGAACTTTTGTTGAAATGTTGCTGTTCAGTACATAATTGAAAAAAGAACCTTCCTACAAACACGTATCAGCAGACAGATTCACACATATAAATGATCATGGGATCACTTGAAGTCTTTGTGTAAGTGTATTTTGTTAAGGGTGGGGTTGTGAGTGGGAGGGGAAGATGAGAAGAGAGAGAGAGAGACAAAGACAGAGAGAGAGAGTGAGAGAGAGAGAGAGAGAGAATAAGAGAATGAGAGAAAGAAGACAGTGTCACTGATTGTTTTCTCCATACCGAACAGGACTGACACCAAACCCTTCCTGGCAGACCTACTTGGTGGTAGTTGTTACATTTATTGTTTGATATTGCTCCCACAACAACTCTTCTCACAGTCTGTCCTCATTCTCATCACCACCATCATCATCACTATCATCAACACCTGACCCCAATTCCCTATTTGGGGCCTGGTGGGCGGAGTGGATAAAGATTATTTCTACTGAGCCAAGGCTCCTGGGTTCAATCCTCTTTTGTGACAGCCAGGTTAGAGGAAACATCCTCTTCAGTGAACATTTGTGCAAACTTCAATCCTTTCCAACACTTTTCAATGATGAAGACTTTATGTGTGAATGCATGAGAAAAAAAAAAAAAATCCTTGTAACCACGTTAAATCCTAATACGTTCTTCACAAAAAATACATTGTATGAGGGATGGATCACACACACACACACACACACACACACACACACACACACACACTCGCATTTGCCCAACAGTGTTATGTTTATGACATAATCCCTAGACACTTAATATGACTATCTGAACAGTAGATTTAAAGACAGTCTGACTATCTGAACTGTAGATTTAAAACTTTAAGAGTATCTGAACAGTACATTTAAAAACAGACTATCTGAACAGTAGATTTTTAAAAGTCAGACTCTCCAAACAGTACATTTAAAAACAGTCAGACTGTCTGAACTGTAGATTTAAAAACAGACTCTCTGAACAGCAGAGTTAAAAACAGTCAGACTCACCAAACAGTACATTTAAAAACAGACTCTCTGAACTGTAGATTTAAAAACAGACTCTCTGAACTGTAGATTTAAAAAACAGACTCTCTGAACAGTAGAGTTAAAAAACAGTCAACAACGCCAAGATTTGTTCCACTATGAAGCCCCGAGTCCCAGCCAAGAAACAAGAACTGCAACAACCCCCACCCCACCCCCTCCCCACCCCCCACCATCGTGTTACCTGGACAGCATTGGGGTCCTTTGACTGGGCCAAGATGTCCAACAGCTCGTCGTTGCTCAGGAAGTAGAAGCGAGGGAAGACAAAGCGCTTGGTCTCCAGGTAATCCTGGGAGGAAATGGGAAGGTGAGAGTGAGGTGACTGCAGGCCGATATTTCAACACATTTTGTTACAAGTATCTGAAACAACTTGGTAATTTTTTTTTTTTTGCTTACGCAGGCTGATACTCCTGCGGACACTCCCTGTATAGACAGGTAAAGATTAATCCCATCTACCCAACAAAAAAAGTGGAGTTTTGTGTGTATGACCGTTTTTATCCCACCATTAAGGCAGCCATACTCCAACTTCGGGGAAGGTGCATGCTCTCTGTGTAACGTGTCATCCATACCAATGGCCAAACTGGCCTTCTCTTCCAAAAGTTGGTGATGGGATTTTATGTGTGTGCAAGATGCTATGCGTGCGTTCACACACGGAACCTCAGTTTATAGTCTCGTTCAAAGGACAGTTTGGAAACGGAGTCAGAACCAATGTTAACTCCGAGGGAAAAAATCCCTCTGTACTGAAACGGCCCATCAGAGATTAGAACCTGCAACCCCAGGATCACCAAGATTACAAGTCCGGCGCACTACCACTGAGCTATTCCAGCCCCCAACTCCATCAGATAACATGGACGAAAGACTTACAAGACAAAACACACACACGTTTGGACTTCTTCGGTCTTCTTCAGGTAAAACATTCAGGATAATGAAAAGGAACAAGCAATCAATCACTCATCTTCTCATATTCTGCGCAAAAATGGGAACTGAATGAAAATGAGGCCATTAGGAAGTGCTACCCCCTTCCAACAGCCTCCTTTTCATTCAACACCCATCTTGCACCCAATATGAGATAATAAGCAATTGCTCTTTCTTCGTTTTCATTACCCTTCCTACAGTCTCATTTCTATTAACATCCTTCTTGCACATAATATGAGAAGATAAATAATTGCTCATTCTTGCTTTTCATTACCCCTTCCAAACAGCCCCATTTTCATTCAATGCCCATTGTCCTGAATGTTGTTTGTTTTACCTGAAGACGACCTACGAGTTCCAAACGTGTCAAGTTTTGTCTTGTAATTCTCTTGTCCATGTTATCTGGCCGTTGTTTCAAATACTTTTTTTAAAATCTGAGAAGAAATGACAAATCAGCCTTCGCACAGTGCTGTATCTTAGTATTGTATATATGTTCATAACTTAGGGTCCTTGGCAGTGAATGACAGGTCAGTAAAGACAACAGGCATTGGCAATGATTTGTATGTTAATAAAGGCAGTATGTGATTTGCATATTTTATCTCTAACTCTACCATCCATCCATACATTAAAAAAGGACTTCAGATGGCCAAAATCTCTACCTTATTACTCCAAACCTTTCTAGTAACTATCAAGATATTGGTTCTCTCTCTTTTTTTTTTCTTTCTTTTCTGTTCCTCCATTATAGCAGTATTTTCAAAGGATGCGAAAAACTAAAAGTATGAATGGGTGAAAAGATGTTCAATCTTCAGCATTAATTCACAAAGACAGTATATGTCTGGCATGGGTTTGGAAAATTGTCAGGAGAGTGGATGAAAAGATGTTCATGGGGAAGAGGAAAGGGAAGGGTAGGGGTGTTGTGGGGATGAAGGCAGGAGGAAGGGGAAGAGTGTCCTGACCTTTCCTCCGAGATGACCATGCAAAATACGACACAATATGTTTCTTTCTTGTCAGTTTTCTCATTATTTCATTCCACCAATCACAGATGACAGGAATGACCATGCCAAAGACGAAACATACTACATATAAGGCAACACTTCGATCATGTGTTCATGTGACCAATATGTGTATGTGTGTGTGTGTGTGTGTGTGTGTGTGTGTGTGTGTGTGTGTGTAAGCATGTGTGTGAGTGGGCATGCAGCGCAAGCATATGCGTACATGTGTACATAACTCAGACTAACTCAAATTCAAACTTTGCTGTGAGAACCCTCAAATGTTCTGGTGGCAAAATGGCAATGATACACATATTGTGTGTGTGTGTGTGTGTGTGTGGTGTGTGTGTGTGTGCGTGTGTGTGTGTGTGTGTGTGTGTGTGTGTGTGTGTGTGTATTTGTTGCTGTTGGTGGTGGTGGTGTGTGCATGTGCATGAGTGCATGCAGGTGTGCGTGTGTGTGTTGTTGTTACTGTTGTTGATGGTGGTCTGGTGGTGGTGGCGGTGTGTGTGTGTGCGTGTGCGTGTGTGTGTGTGTGTGTGCGCGCGCGCATGCATGCGTGCATGCACATGTGTGTGTTTGGAGGGGGGGTGCATGTGTGCGTGTGTGTGCTCACTACATTGAATCATTCTTCATGTCTGACACGTGTATCAAAGACAAAGGTTGCAAGCTACAAAACCGCACCAAAACTGAACAAAACTAAAACTGACAGAAGAAAGTTCCGGCAGATAGACAGACAGCACGACCCCTGACCCCTGACCTCCAGACACTTGTAGATCTTCTCCAGGCTGTTGTTGGCCTGCTGAAGAGTGTCCAGCGTGCCTGGGGTGATGGCCGATCGCAAAGCGTTGGGTCGGTCCTCCACACGACGCATGATCTCCTTCCACGACTTGTCCACGAAGGAGAACATCTTGTACTCACTGGGCAACTGCCTGGGAACCAGGAGAAAGTTCACATGATCGTAACGAAGAATTTGCGTCCAAAAAAGTGGAGAAGCACAGCAAATTTTGATATGAGAGTTACCGAACTTTATTTTATGGGTGGTCCACATCTCTTTCTTTTCTTTGAGTGGTGGGAGATATTAGGTGGAGCCGAACGGTTCATAATGTTCATGTTAGAGTTCATTATCTCCAAAATCAGCAGGATTTCTAAAAAAAAAAAATGACATCAAGAATTTTCCAAAAGCTTTGCTGTGGAATGCAGCTGTGGTTAAAAGCGTTCAAAGTCTGAATTTCAGGCACAGTGACTGCATACCATTGGAAGGACTCCCTGTAAGACATCACGTTTTGACTGGCAAGGAAAGGATGGCACCTGATGTGGAACTGATGCATGCCTGAACACAATGGGACACTGCTCCAAGGGAGATAAGTCATCAGGGAACACTTTGGTAGCGGGGATTATTCCCATAAATTTCTTTCTGTTGGCGAACGGGTGAAATTTGTGAAATGTTCATGTCAAGCAGGTTTACGTCATGTCCCGTGAGAGACGACAAAACCTGTACAGAACTATTAGCTCTATGCACTTTATACACACTGATTTTCTGAATAACATCACACACACACACACACACACACACACACACACACACACACACACACACAAATGCATACATTCTCACATCAACCACACAAACAAGACAGAATGAAACTGAACAAAATGGACAAATGAATTGCAATAAATCATAGCACAGTTCAAAAAGTTCTCTCCCCCTCCATCATCCTCACCACCACCCCCCCTCTCCCTCTTTTCTTCCCAGTTTGCAACACTTCATACGTCAAAAAATTTGGTACTCTGTCATGAAATCATCGCCGATTCAGTCATTTTGTGCCAGATAAAGAGATTTTACACCATTTAGAATCAAACAATCACCCATTGATTTGAGGGGGGAAAATCATACTTGAAATAATGCAACATATATAAGAATTCACTCATATATAAGTGAGAGAAAAAAAAGAGGTCTGAATGGGAACAGAGGCAGTTGTGTTCCCTTGCTAAGAATAGAAAGGAAAGTGATATGTAATTCACAAATTTGAATCTGGGGAAGACAACCGGACAGATTGTTGAATACTGACGCATACTGGACAATGGATTTACTTTCCTTCTCTCTCAAATTTTTTTTTTTTTTTTTTTAATTTTTCTTCATCCTTTTCTTTTCTTTTTTTTTTTTTTGCTGATGTCCTAGTTGTCTGGGGCATCTGAATATCCAACCCAACACCTTCACACCTGACATACACCTAGGTCATCCACTTCACCTCTGGATCTCCAGCCAAACACCTTCACACCTGACACACACCTGGGTTGTCCAGCTCACCTCTGAATGTCCGGGGTGCTGAAGATCTGCTCCAGGTAGAGCCAGTTCCTCTGGCAGGTCAGCCACTCGTCCAGCGTGCGTGAAAACACCTGCAGCTTCCGCTCCCATTCCTCCACCTGAGCCTGCCGCCCAACAGGAGCAAAACGAAACTCAGGTGTGCAATCTCTATCTGGACTGCAAGTACCTTCACTTATAATAATGATAACAAGAACAACCAATGTTTACAGTAAACTAGCATCTCTCCGATGGAAGGTCTTAGCACATTGCAAATTCATGGCTGTGAAAAACAGAGTTAAAAAAAATATGACAAAAGTGCAGTGTTGTGTAGTAGTTCACTTGACATAAACACACTGACGTGCACACACACCCACACACATATATGCACATGCGCATGCACATGCATCCACACACAATACACACACATAGACAAACACACACACAGGCACATGCATACACATACACCTACACACACACACACACACACACACACACACACACACACACACATACACACACAAACACACACACATACACACACACACACTCACACACACACACACACGAACCAAACTAAAACAAGCGGCCAGACCTTGATAGGCCCCACGTAGCGGGAGCCTCGAATGGTGCCCACGGTCACCTGACTCTCTTCCAGCTGTGCCATGATGTCATCTGCGCCATAGATGATCAACGTGTCGCGCCCAGCGTGG
>JADBJO010001542.1:85000-107500 GCA_016801955.1 Conus betulinus | reverse complement strand
AAAAAAAGAAAGACTAAGGGAACCCTGTGAAGAAAACCATTCCTGAAGGGGAGGAAGTCTCAACAGAGAAGTGTTACTGCATATAAAAGATAAATCTGTGGCACCCAAAGTCAAGAGTAATGGTGATAAATGTGTGTCACCAAAAGCCATCAGCAATGGTAATAAATGTGTGTCACCAAAAACCATGAGTCATGGTGTGCTCCTAAGATGTAAGATTCAATGCCTACCAAACCACTGCTCCTAAGATGGAAGATTCAATGCCTACCAAACCACTGCTCCTAAGATGGAAGATTCAATACTGACCAAACCACTACTCCTAAGATGGAAGATTCAATACCGACCAAACCACTGCTCCTAAGATGTAAGATTCAATACTGACCAAACCACTACTCCTAAGATGCAAGATTCAATGCCTACCAAACCACTACTCCTAAGATGTAAGATTCAATACCAACCAAACCACTACTCCTAAGATGTAAGATCAATACCTACCAAACCACTGCTCCTAAGATGTAAGATTCAATACCTACCAAACCACTGCTCCTAAGATGGAAGATTCAATACCTACCAAACCACAAATTTTACCTGAAGTTTAACAGAGGAAAAGTAAGAAATGAGACAAAGTGAGGAACAAAGGGACAACAAACGAATAACAGAATGAAAACAGACAAAGGAAACCATGTGTCACCTTTACATGCCATTCTGTTACTGTAATCAGCAGAAAAGAGAAGGGATTTGGAAAATTTCAAAATGTTACCAAGGAGACAGGAGCCTGGAAGCAAGCAACGGTCAGACAGGGTAAAGACCCCTGGATCTGGAGATTCACACTAATGGCATGAGATCTTTTTTTTTTTCAATTTCAGGACTCTGACTGACGAAAAATTAAAATCCCTGAAATTCTAGTGGGAAGAGGGGGAGGTGAGTAGGGGTCAGAGGCCAAATCCAGCCCTGCGTCCCCAGACAACATGGAACGATTTTGAAACTTTCATTCAGAAAGTTGGAGAAATCTTATATAAACCTGAGCTTTTGGTCCAGCCACGACCAAGACCATTTGACTGCACAGCTTTTATCAGTCTTTTTCATCTTAACATCATCTTGTAATTGAATGACATCAGAGCGTAACATTATTTCATTTTCCATACAAGCAGACACGATAGCAACTGCCCGCTCTCATGAGGAAGTTTCACAAGATCTCATGACCTCAGCGTCCTTGCTAGCTTACCAGTAACATGTGATCTAATCACCTCAGCGTCCTTGCTGGCTTACCAGTAACATGTGATCTCATGGCCTCAGCGTCCTTGCTAGCTTACCAGTAACATGACCAGCATCCTGCAGATTCCAATGCTATTGTTCTTTTCTGCTTCCTGAATATTTCGCTTTTTCTAATATTTTTCTACCGTTTCTCATTTTCACATTTCCCTGAAATCTGCGAAGTGCAAATTGCACACCAACAGCAAGCTCCATGACAGCTAGCTGTGTCTGTTTGCCACGCCCACCTTGAGGTGCTGGAAGCTGGGAGCCAGAGTCTTGTACAGGGCCAGGTCTTCAGGTGGACCTCCACGCTGTAGTCGCGGGGCAATGGTGAACATCTTGTTGACGATGTTGTACTCCTTCTCCAGGGCGGGCAGCTCGGTGGACATGCGGCCCAGGAAAGACAGGTGCTCCACAAACTCCTCCACAGTGGTGGGGAACTTGTCCAGGCGCTGGGAGGCCCCCTGGGACATAAGGCAGGTCGTTCACAGAATCAGTCAGCCATGTCAGCTGCATCAGGGATGACTTCCGACCTCACAACCACATGTGACACATTCACTGCACTCCATAGTGATAGGGTTCAAATACAGAAATCGACTGCGTAGCATCAAAAGAACACTGGTTACTGTTCCATAGACTTCTATTTTAAAACTCTGCACGTCTACCAGCGGCCGTGGCGAAGTGGTTAGCGTCACGGACTCCCGGCTGGGAGGTCGTGGGTTCGAATCCCATAGAAGTCATGTGGGTTTTTCTGCCCCGACCGGCTCCTACCCAGAGTTGAGTTTGCTGCGGGCTCAGTTGGGAAGACTGGGACCACACAGTCGAGTTTCATCCATTTAATGGATGCGTTTCTGAGAGTTGCTCAAATTTCCTGACCAACACTGCAGGTGTCTGTATTTCTCGGGCCTGGTTGACGCCGGGATATATTATGAAAGGAAGCGTAGAGTACAGCCCTGTCATGTAGTCTCAGACCGAAATGGAAATCCGTAGCATCATCTTAATCATCCTCATTCTCATCGATCAGCATAAAAAAAAAAAAAAAAGTCTCAAATTCTGTGGCCCTTCATGCCCTGTTCTCATGGTGACCTCAGTTTCGATGTCTTCTCCACGTCTGTGGCCTTGGTTTGGTTCCGTCCGGGTCACCGGTATTGGCGAGTCCATGGGGGACTGTCGTTGGACGGACGTGGTGGCGCCCTCCGGAGGGAGAGCTCACTCACGCCGGCTCCGCGACTAAGCAATTATTGTCGTCAGTAGGGGGCTTAGTAGGTGGTGTCCTGCGTATGTTAGATCAGAACAGGCGCCACTGAACACCACTGAAGTGACTCGGCAGCAGTGCAGTGTCTCCTCCGGTGGGTTGCCTCTTGACGACTTGATATTGACTGCTCCCTGTGTATTGCCGGTGCCGGGGCTGCGGCAGGGCCGGCTGGGCTGTGGCTGTGGATGGGGTGTGGGAATGAGCGGCGTGGGTGCACTGCCTCTGAGGTGGCGCAGAGGTTGGACAGAAAAAAAAAAAAAAAAAAACCTCTGCACGTCACTCTTCATGAAACATCTTTAATCATTAAAATGCTAAATACAAATAACACATCAGCATAGAAAAGACTGAAAAAAAAAATTCACAGATCTTTACAATCAAAAACTGGTAACACCACTTTTCAAACTATTGAAACAAAGCACTTTGAAAAGCAAATGTAACGACCCCTTTCTTGACCTTACCTTGATGATGGTGAGGAGGTCATCGTTGCGTTTATTGGCGAGGCAGCTTGTGATGGACTTCTGTCACGATTTTATCTGGGTGGGGGGTGGCGGCGTCGTCGCAGAAGTCCTTGGCTCTGACGTGCACCATGGCCACACGGTGCTCCATCACCATGCTGTTCATCCGTCGCAGCTGTGACAACACACAACATGATATGTCGCAGCTGTGTGATAACACACAACATATGTCACAGCTGTGATAACACACAACATATGTCACAGCTGTGACAACACACAACATATGTCACAGCTGTGACAACAAAAAACATATGTTACACACACACAACATGACATGTCACAGCTGTGACAACACACGTCACAGCTGTGACAACACACAACATATGTCACAGCTGTGACAACACACACAACATATGTCACAGCTGTGACAACACACAACATATGTCACAGCTGTGACAACACACAACATATGTCACAGCTGTAACAACACACAACATACGACACAGCGGTGACAACACACATAAAACATCACAGTTGTGTGCAACACAACATGATAGGTCACAGCTGTGACAACACACAACATGATAGGTCACAGCTGTTACAACAGCACAACATGATACGTCATAGCTGTGACCACAACACAACATGTCACTGAAAGAGAGACTTTTGGAAGGCTGGATCTTCTGAATGGATCTCTCTCACTTTTCCCTTAGCTTCTACCTCTCCCTCTGTGTGTGTGTATGTGTGTGTGTGTGTGTGTGTGTGTGTGTGTGTGTGTGTGTGTGTGTGTGTGTGTGTGTGTGTGTGTGTGTGTGTGTGTGTGTGTGTGTGTGTGTGTGTGTGTGTGTCTCCCTCCCTCTCTTCTCTTTCACTTCATTCCTTGGCTAAAACTCCACGCATCACCATTGCCGAGATTTTTGCATTTGTGACCATTTGTAATTCCATTATCAAGGTAGCCACATTCCGACTTCAAGGGCGTTGTCTCAACATGACCGAAGTTGTGCATGCGTCTCATTTTCATGGCATCTATCACACTGACACACACACTACTTACTCTGCTCTGAAGGGTGGAAAAGGATTTCATGAACATGCAAGATTTCTGTGGTGTGCGCATCCTATCCGGGATCTCAAAGCGTGAGAGCTAGACGGGGTTGACTCTGCATGGGACGTTAACTCTGAAGGGAAAATCTCACCCACCTGGCAGTCGAACCCCAGACCTTGGGACAAGATGCTGATCCCCTGCCTATCAATGAACGAGTGGGCACACTGTCGCACTGACTCAGCAGCAGCATCCTGACTGGCGCTTGCAACGTATGGTGCAAAAACCCCAGTCAAAGACTGAAAACCGGAATCTTGGGAATGAGGGATACAGGGGTTAAAGTAAGAAGGTTAATGAACTGTTCCTTCTGTTTCACCGGAATCCTGGAAATGAGGGATACAGGGGTTAAAGTAAGAACGTTAATGAACTGAACCTTGTTTTTCAAGGACTGTCAGTCTCTCATTAGTCTTTAATTTCTACAGGTTTCCTATCATTTCCTGTTCCTGGCACTGTAAGCAGAAGTTTGGCACAGAGTGTCACTGACCATTTCGGTGTGGGTGGCTAGCACCTGGTTGAAGTCGTCAGTGGACCACGCCCTCTTGGCCATGGACTCCTCCACCTTCATCTGCCGGCTCTGGTCCACCATCTGGCAGAACTGCTGGTAGTTCTGTGGACAGTCAACAACACACACATGCAGACACATGGGCACAGAGGCACATAAACCAACCACAACAACTCCCCTCCCACAAGCCTACTCAACAACAAACGCGTGCACGCACAAAGACTTAAGGGAACAGTATGGAGATGTAGAGATCCAAACACACATGTGCACACATGATTGTGTTCACATGCACGCACACATGTGCATGCATGCACACACATGCACGCATGCACACACACACACACACACACACACACACACACACACACACACACACACATGCATGCATGCATGCATGCACGCTAGCACACAAACATGCACGCACACACACACACACACACACACACACACACACTCACTCACTCTACTCAGACACACTTATACATACACAGACACAATTCTTCGGTTTGATTACTTTTACAATAAAGAATGAACAACTCTGCGACCTCATTATGACATAATTTTGTTTGTTTCTGTGAAAAAGGAAAAGTTCTTATTAAAAACAAAAAAAAAAGACATCCAGATCTTGCTGTACTGTCTCTCCTTCCAATGTTCACAACGTTTTACAGAAATCCAACAGCATCCATCTTCTTTTTGATGTGCCTGTACTTCTAGGGGTCCCAAAAGACACTAAAAACAAAACAAAGTTTTAAAAAACAAACAAAAAGAACAGCGGCAAGCTCACTGTAGCGTATACTACCAACAATACAAATTTTAAAAAAAAAAAACAGAAACGACAGCGGCAAACTCACGGTCGAGTACTGCTTCAACAGCTCCATCTCCATGTCGATGTAGGACTGGATGCCGGTCAGCAGCCGCTGGTACTCGGGGTCATCATGCAGCACAAGGTCAAGGTCAGGCCACGGTTTCTGCATCCCTCTTCTCTCAGCCTCCTCTTCCTCGTCAAAGTTGAGGCGCAGGTCGTGCTTGGGCGGGGAGTAGAAGACGGAGAGGCGTGGCTCCCTCAGCATGGGCACAAACTTGGCTGTGGAAGTACAGACAGACACAGGTGTGGAAGTACAGACAGACACAGTACAGACAGACACAGGTGTGGAAGCACAGACAGACACAGGTGTGGACCTATGAACAGACGCAGGTGTGGAAGTGTAAATAGACACAGGTGTGGAAGTACAGACAGACACAGGTGTAGAAGTACAGACAGACACAGGTGTGGACCTATGAACAGACACAGGTGTGGAAGCACAGACAGACACAGGTGTGGACCTATGAACAGACGCAGGTGTGGAAGTGTAAAATAGACACAGGTGTGGAAGTACAGACAGACACAGGTGTGGAAGTACAGACAGACACAGGTGTGGACCTATGAACAGACAGGTGTGGAAGTACAGGACACACATAGGTGTGGAAGTATAGACAGACACAGGTGTGGAAGTACAGACACAGGTGTAGAGTACAGACAGACACAGGTGTGGAAGTACAGACAGACACAGGTGTGGACCTATGAACAGACACAGGTGTGGAAGTGTAAACAGACACAGGTGTGGAAGTACAGACAGACACAGGTGTGGAAGTACAGACAGACACAGATATGGACCTATGAACAGACACAGGTGTGGAAGTACAGACAGACACAGATGTGGAAATACAGGCACAGGAGTGGAAGTACAGACGCAGGTGTGAAAGTACAGACAGACACAGGTGTGGAAGTACAGACACAGATGTGGAGTGCAGACAGACACAGGTGAGGAAGTACAGACAGACACGGGGTGTGGAAGTACAGACAGACACAGGTATGGAAGTACAGACACCGGTGTGGAAGTACAGACACAGGTGTGGAAGTACAGACAGACACAAGTGTGGAAGTATAGATAGACACAGGTGTGCAAGTACAGACACAGGTGTGGAGTACAGACACAGGTGTGGAAGTATAGACAGACGTGGGTGTGGAAGTACAGACACAGGGGTGGAAGTACAGACAGACACTGGTGTGGAAGTAAGACAAGACAGACACAGAGGTGGAAGTACAGACAGACACAGGTGTGGAAGTATAGACAGACACAGGTGTGGAAGTACAGACAGACACAGATGTGGAAGTACAGACAGACACAGGTGTGGAAGTACAGACACAGAAGTGGAAGACTTCAAACCAAAGTCCTGTAGGCAAAGTCATGCAGGAAAACATCGTGCATTCACATACCGACCCATTCCACTACCTTTCAGGGAAGAACAGGCCCTCCTATGCTAATGGAATGAACGACATGGAAATAAAACATTGTGCATGCACACTCCATCCCATTCTATCTTTTAGAGAAGAACAGGCCCTCCTAATCTAATGGAATGAATGGCATGGAAATAAAACATACACATGCTGTTGCAGCATTCAGACATCATCTCTAGAGACAGAATGTGATTATCATCACAGCTGAAGTACACACGGTTGCAAGCGCAAACATCTCATCAACAGTGAACCTCACAGTTCTAGTACAGGAAGTGAGGGAAAAGACAAGACAGTGTGATGGGGACTGCGGCACTTGATCATCACTGTTCTTATCACCCTACACATCGTTACTTTCAGTGCCAGGCCAACTTACAGACGGTGTCTTCAAAGACGCCCACCATGTGGTGCACACTGTGGTTGAACTCATGGGAGGAAGGTGAGAGGGTGATGAAGGATCTGGACGTGTGGGTTCTCTCCCTTTGTCTCTGCTGCAAAGAACACAACAAGCATCAAAGAGCGGAGGAAAAAAAAAAAAAAAAAAAGTCAACAAACAAATGCTAAATGAAAAACACAGTGCAAAATACTGCTTATTTAGTACACAAGACAAATGCTGAGGAGCAAGTATTTGATGACTATCTCTTCAAACATCACAGACATGAAAATCGCTCAAAAGAGTATTCTGCAGATTGAAAGCCTGCATGAGAGTAACATGGAAAGAAGACATTTTGGTCCACAATTCTGTTTTGCATTGTGCATTAAATGAGTACTGCTCTGCACTCTGTTCTCTTTGTTTGCTGGCATCTTGGCCTCTTTCAGTAACTTTGCAGTCTACGTCAGTTGTCTCGCTCAACATCAACAGAATCTGTTGGCCGTTTTTTTTCTGCCATCCATTCTCTGACACCTGACACCCCCCTCTCAACGGCTCCCTCATCTGACAACAAAAGGATGCTTCCAGTGTTCAATGTGCAGTTCAAGAGATTATGGATGCATTTCCAATAGTCACAATGTGCCTCACTAGGCACTGAATATGCTTCTAGTGTTCGCTCTCTGTCATATAAGACACCAGATATATTTCCAATGGTCACCGTCTGTCTAAAAAAAGCAAAAGAATAAATTTTCAATGACTACCACACTTTTCAAAAGACACTGCATATATTTGAATGGTCACTGTGCATCTCGGAAGGCACTGGTTATATTTCCAGTGGTCACCATTTATCTCAAAATACATTGGATGTATGTCCACGATAGCTGCGCATCTTTATTACAGTGTTGCATTTACAATGGTCACTGCACGTCTTCAGAAAAACTAGATGTATTTCAAAGGTCACCATGTCTTTCAAAAGAACCTGGATATATTTCCAGTGGTCACTGTGACTGTCAAAAGCCGGGGCATACATGTCCTGTATTCTGTGGTCAGTACTGTGGATGGGTTTTAACCAAAAACATAACGTCTTAGTGGCTTGACCCTCTCCACACATGGTACGCAATGTCTCTGGTGGCTATCTGGTTGGAGTCTTCCTAGGTAACAGCCTTCCTCAGCATTTCTGAAAAAGGCAATGAAATGTGTCTGTCTGTAGCATGACCTATGTATAACTTGTAATTGTAGAAGTACCAATATTTCCATGTGTCACTTTCAGCCAGTTAAGTCAAGTTTGAAGTACTGCAAATTAATCGTTTCTGAGTACAGTCGCACAAAAAGAAATAACCAAAAATGTATCACTGATCTACAAACACGAAAAAAAAACTTATCTTCAGGGCTGGCATCAATCCACAGAAATGAAATTAATATTCAGAACTTTAGGGCTTGCATCTATCTCCAAAGATGCAAGATTCTGACCTGATGAACAGATAACCATCTCCAGATATGAAAGATCTGAACTACTGGGTAACAACGATCTACAAAGGTGACAGATTCTGATTCTCTGGGCTAGCAAGGAGCTACAAAGATGCCAGATACTGACTTTCATGACCGGTATTGAACTACAAAGACGAGATATTCTGACCTTCGAAGTGAAGCGTCAGGGTAAGCAAAGCGAGATTTTGGTCCTCCAGTGGCGGAGCTGCCCTCTGAACTCTCCTCTTCTTCCGACAATGTGTGCATCCCTTCGTCACTGCTTTCCTCATCCTGGGAATCTGTTTCAGTTTCACTCTCTGGAAATGAAGATGGGAGTTGGACAAAAGAAGCCTGTTTCAATTGAATGATAATGATGACTCAAGAGTGTGGCCTATCAAACACTTGAGTACACACACATACACTCACTTCACACCATAATGCCTACCACTATCCACATATGCATATACACAGACATATACACATGTACCAGAATTTTGTGCCTTTAAGGCGCAAATTGTTCCTAGTGATAACCCCCTCCCCCTCCTTGCATCTAATCTACTGATTTCACCTTACAGCTTGCCAAAATGGAATTTCAGTATTAGAGATTAAAATTCAAATGAGTTTCAGCGTTTAAGTCTTGGAAAACTTGAGACTGGTCCAGGCAGTTGCAAGAGTAACCAATATACATCCACTTCCATGAACGTTTACACCAACCCACCAAGGGTTTTGCTACTATAACCTTGTGATTCAGCTGAGATGAACTATTCACTTCATTGTCAACTGGAACCATGCTCAAAACAAAGCAAACGGGCGTGCAAGACAAAGTTCAAATCAACTGCCCTTAGAAGACGCCATTAAAACTCAGGAAAAACCAACTGAGGTCAAGACTGTGGGGCAGATAGAACTGGCACCCTGCAGCAGAGACCAAAGACCTTGTTCAGCCTGGACACCCAGCACAGCGCAACAGACAGCAGACAACTCAGCTGATGATGACACAGCGCCATGACCTGACTAAACAGCCATCAGGGAAGACAATTCTCTAACTGGTCATCCCAGACTCAGGAGAATCGGATTGTTCCAGGATTTCTGCTGACAACACTGACCACTGGGCAGGCCTTTTCTTGTTCCTGTTCTGGGACTTGAGCATTTCTTTTCCATCTGCTCAACTACAGTCACATGTTATGACATTTCTTTGCTTACATCAGAATTAATGTGTGAGTGGCACCATCAAGTGTGTTGCCGCCATGTTTTAATGTAACTGTTTTAATCTACACTACTCTCCATATTTAATCTACCCTACTCTCCATTTGGGCATGTATCTTATCTGCGCCTATTTTCTTGCAAGTTCAATGTACGCCTTGTCTGAAATGGCACTTTTTTAACAGACAATTACAGTGCTATTCCGTGTTCCATATCTGAAAGATGCCCCACCCCCCCCACCTCTCACAACCATCCCCTACAACTCCAGCCCACCTACCCCTTCCCCCTTACTCTTTTTCCCTAATCTTTTCCCGCTCTGTCTGTCTGCATATCTGTATACCTTCCCTTTCTGTCTCCATTTTTTTTTTGTTCATTGCACATGCACATGCACACACACAAACACATATCATTACGCATGTGCATACACACACACACACACGTGATTAGAGACAAAGAGACATATACACACACATATGCACACATATATAGAGGTACACACACACACACAGAGATAAACACATGCACATATATTTCAAACATGTACCCTTTTATCCTTTTTTTTCAATCTTCAAAAGCTCATGAAACGGTTCGTTTCTTGTTGTATTTTGTTTATGTAAAACTGTACGCCATGTCCAGCACAAATCCCTTTATTGCCCATGAAGCAGAACACCTGATGTATACAATACACCCCAAAAATCTTATTATGGATTTTCATACCAAGCTGAATGATGACTTGGAATGGGCAAACACAAAAAAGGATATTCTCTTTCTAAATTAGACAAAACTTTCAGCTGGCAATGCACATTGAATACAAGTCAAATCCAGCAGATGCAAAAACATGCATTCACTTGCATATACATCCACACAAAAACACACACACAAGTACATAGTTCTTCAGAGATAAACATCCCTGCTATCAGCATTCTTAATCAGAAACCTTTGTATTAAAAACACATATATGACACATATACATGAGCAATGTGCAGCAGACACAGAAAGGCACACAAACACACTTACAAAGAAAATCTGAACACCATCACAATTCCAGTAGTAATAATAATAATAATGACCACCTCTATAGCGCCCATCATAACATGTAAGCTACAGGGCGCTTAACAAGTTTTAACAATTCAATTAAATACACGCAACACACATACACATACACATACGCCCGTCCATCAGGGTAATCGTACCTGTTTCAGAGATGTCCTGAAAAGTGACCCCCTTCTTGGATGAAGATGCTGTGACCAGATCGGCCCCCTTCACTCTGGACCCTCGTCGAGTGTCCCTGGACTTGGACGACCCTGTCCTTGTGGGGGTCGGGACGTTCAGAACCAGGTCCACATAGAACACAGGGGAAATCACGTCCTCCACCACGTCACGCATGCGAATCTCTTCAAGGATCTCATCGACGTCCGGAGGACCTTCGACCTCCTCGATGCGGTCAAAGTCGTAGTGTGGAATGACATAGCCTGTGGCTGTGACCTCTCTTGCCTTCTTGACCCCCGGTGTACTGGACAAGAAGCTGAGGTCGTCTGTGTCTGGCCGAGGTGCTCTGCAGGAGCGACAGAGACAAAACAGACATTATGATCAGCACATTTTATCATACACTGGTAGAGTGGAACCCTTGAGCATATGGAATGTAATCATCTAAACTTCACAGCAATTAAATTCTTTTTTTTTTTTTTTTTGGTGGAGTGGGACTTCCCTTGAAGTAAATAACAAATAAGACAGATAAATTTTGCTTCCATACTGTAGCAGTTACATGCCCATGACTACACAAGAATGTTACAGAAAACACCAATTCACCTAGCCAGTTACAGAAAACACCAATTCACCTAGCCAGTTACAGAAAAACGCCAATTCACCTGGCCAGTTACAGAAAACGCCAATTCACCTGGCCAGTACAGAAAAACGCCAATTCACCTAGCCAGTTACAGAAAACGCCAATTCACCCTAGCCAGTTACAGAAAACGCCAATTCACCTAGCCAGTTACAGAAAACGCAATTCACCTAGCCAGTTACAGAAAACACCAATTCACCTAGCCAGTTACAGAAAACACCAATTCACCTAGCCAATTGAGCGAGGTAAATGGATACTCTGAGCAACTTTCACTGGAACTGTGGAAAAGCAATGCGGTAAAGTGTGCTGCTTTCTTCTGGAGTTGCTAGCATGTCACTGTCTACATTTCAGGGCAAAGTTTATCTTTTTTTTTTTATTTACTAGTTTTTTCTCTCTCTCCCTGGTTTCACATTCCTTTTGCATATGACCTATAAAAAAAAACAAAAAAAACTTCAGAACTGAGTCTTTACAGAGAGCAAACCTTTTCCTAGAGGTCAAAGTTGTTCAAAGAGAAAAATGTTCCATGGAAACCCATCTTTAAAAGGACAGAGTCTTCACTGGAAACCCATCTTTAAAAGGACAGAGTCTTCACTGGGATGTGAAGTCAGCACAGACACAAAAAACAGTCCACAAAAAATACTCTGAAGGGAGACAATTCCAATTCAGAGGAGCAAGGTTCGACTGCACTTTCATGGTATCTCCTACCTAAGGTATTTTGTGTGCCAGTATCAGCAAGTTCATGGGGACTATCGTAGGACAGACACTGTCGGAAATGCTCAATCATGCTGGTTGCATGCCTGATTTCTTTAATGCGCAAGTGTGATTGCTAGGATGTGTGAATGTGTGTAATGGTGTGCTAAGTATTTTCTTGCACACACGCACCCACACACACAAAAACACACACACACATACACACACACACACACACACAGACACGCACACACACACACACACACATATACACACACACACCCACACACACACACATGCACACACACACACACACACACATACACACACACACACACACACACTCCTCACAAAACAAAGCATTACCTTAGCACTCTTGAACTGCTTGCCCGAGAACTGTTGACCTCACTTGGAGAACCCTGGAGAGAAAAACCAGCACATAATGTCAGCTCACAATTCCCTGTATCTTTCACCATGCAAAGTGTGCAAAACGTAGTCTGAATAATATCTAGTATGGGCACTTACAATGGAGCATTAAAGTAACATGAAACGTATTTTTTCAAAAAGACCTGTACATCTGATTACTGATTGGATTCATTCAATCATTTCCTTCATATTCAATGTCCACAATGCATGATTCATTTAACTGTGAAAGTATCAGTCAGCATGACACAGTGGGCAGTGTAATTAGCTGCAGCTGAAAGGTCGCAGGTTCAGACCCCATCCCAGGCATCCATCTGTGGGATATGTATGCCCCTGCTGGCCCCTGCCCAAAGCCGTTGAATGTGTACAGGCTCAAAGGGAAGGCAAGAACCCACGTTCCAGTGTCATCCACTTCATGGATCCATCTCAGAGAATGATGCTCATATTCCCTCCCTACCACTGCAGATGTCTGTATCCCCCAGGTGTGGCCGATGTATGGATATAGTTTACAAAGAAGGGTCTGGAACCAGACCAGCACATGACAGCATTAACCTCATCCATCCCCATTACCAGCAAAGTCACGAACTCTGCAGTCCTTTACGCTAAGCTCTCATGACAGCTGGAGTTTTGATTTCTCTCTTCATGTCCAAATCTTGGGTGAGTTTGTGTCAAAAGGCTCCAGAATCTGCCTGTTCAAGAGGACAGAGGCAGGCTGACTCACTCACTCATGCTGTTGAACTGACTAAACAGTCAGTGTCATCAGAATGGGAATACTGGGTCCTGTTTAGCTTGTGTTGGACCTCACCAGGTACCACGAGGCATGGCATGAACATGTACAGTACTGCAGTCTGGTGTACCATGGCATGGCATGAACATGTACAGTACTGCAGTCTGGTGTACCACGAGGCATGGCATGAACATGTACAGTACTGCAGTCTGGTGTACCACCAGGCACGGCATGAACATGTGCAGTACTGCAGTCTGGTGTACCACTAGGCATGGCATGAACATGTACAGTACTGCAGTCTGGTGTACCACTAGGCATGGCATGAACATGGCTGCACAGTACTGCAGTCTGGTGTACCACCAGGCACGGCATGAACATGTACAGTACTGCAGTCTGGTGTACCACCAGGCACAGCATGTACATGGCTGCGCAGTTCTGCAGTCTGGTGTACCACCAGGCACGGCATGAACATGGCTGTACAAGACTACAGTCTGGTGTACCACTAGGCATGGCATGAACATGTACAGTACTGCAGTCTGGTGTACCACTAGGCATGGCATGTACATGGCTGTACAGTACTGCAGTCTGGTATACCACTAGGCATGGCATGAACATGTACAGTACTGCAGTCTGGTGTACCACTAGGCATGGCATGTACATGGCTGTACAGTACTGCAGTCTGGTGTACCACTAGGCACAGCATGAACATGGCTGCACAGTACTGCAGGGTCTCCTCTGGCGGGGTGGTCTATGAAGACCTGATTTTGACAGCTCCCTGTGGGGTGTTGGTGTTGGCACCGCAGCATGTCAGCTTGAGTGACGCTGGCTACGGGGAAGTTCAGTTCAGTGGTGTTAGGAGCATACAGAGAGGAGAGAGTGGCTTAGAGCACAAGTATATGAAACAACAACATCAGCAACAACAAAGTGAGTACACTGAAATTTATCAAACACTTAATCAAAGGCCATCACTCTTCTGACCTCTCCGTCATATCAGGCCTGGAGGTGGCTTTGAGTACCCTCCAAGACAAGCTTTCAGTCTTTAATTTGGTATGGAGTCACTTTTCTCACAGTTCTGACAAGTATATTATTGCTACATTAAATAATTCTGAAGATTTCTTGCATTTTGCTGGGGAAAAAACCAACAAAACAACAGCTTTAAAATCGAAGTAGTTTTGCCATAATGTTATGAATCATATATTTACAAAAATCAAATAAAACAAAAAAAAAATATTCAGATTTTCTCCTTCACATCATTTAGAAAAAGAAGACAGAAAAAAGAAAAAAAATGTTATTCATCCTCTGGTGAGAGTGAACACACATCAGCATATTGGAATAAATCTTTTATTGTGTGTGTGTGTGTGTGTGTGTGTGTGTGTGTGTGTGTTGTGTGTGTGTGTGTGCGCGCGCGCACACGTGCGTGCATGCGTGTGTGCGTGCATGCGTGCTCATGCGTGCGTGAGTGCGTATGTGCGTGCATGCGTGTGCGCCTGTGTGCCTGCGTGTGTGTACATGCATTCATGGGGCAGAGCAGACAGGGAGAGGGTAGTAGAAGAGAAAAAAGCGAGGAAAGAGCAAAGAAGCCATGGAGCAAGGAGACCTAGGTGAAATATTTCCTCACTGAATAAACCTACATTCAATGTTCAGCATGCACCCCCCACATCTGAGTGAGGAGTTTTGTGTGCATCAAGATGTCTTTATCATGCCTTTATGCGAATATATAATCATTTATGTATTCAGAGTCGAATGGATTTCAATGTTAAAGAAAAAAAAAACTTCTCAAGAAACAAGTTTGTAATTCAAATCAGAATAAATTTCAGCCAAGGATGAATAATAGACAAAAAATGAAATGCAAGTTAAACAAAAGGACTGCAAAGGAAGGAAGGAAGGAAGGAAGGAATGAAGGAACCAATCAAACAAGACTAAAAAAAAAATAAAAACAAATCAAAACAAGGAATAAGCACAGGAAAGGATCAGTAACACTGACAATTACCTTACCTTGTTTATTACAGACTTCAAACTTAACCAGTATCACTATAACACTTGCAAAGAAATCTCAAAAGGAATTTAAAGTAAACCTGCCAGATAGCAGGGCCAAACAAACTACAACAGACTTGTGATTTGTTTGTCCCTGCAGTGGTGGATTTACCTTTAAATTCCTTTCAAAATGCGTCTCCATTTCCGCTTGCAGGCCCCTCACTTTGAAACCAGCTTGTAAAGAAACTGAAGCATCACTCGCATTAAACCAGTATTACAAGCAAGAACGGCAGAGTGGGGACAGCATAAAAGCACGGCAGTCAGAAGCGCGTTTGATGATGAACAGCACAGAAGTTCACCATGAGATTTGCAGCGGCTGAGGCTGACACTGAGAAAAGCCGAAGGTCTTGTCAGGATTGCCATCATGGCACTTCAAGTCAGCGTTTGAAAACAGGTGCTTAGGACAGGTACCCCCCCCCCCCCCCCTACTTATATATGAATGTACTAGGTATTCAAACCCCATCTGTGGTCACACTGATGGAGTCAAAATATTGAACAGTCAGTGATCCTCCTCAACAACAGCAGGAGTAAGATCCGTTAGCTAAGAGAATGACATGGATATCAGGAATTGTTCGTCAGTTTTCCTAGCCCATTCTCAGGAGCAGTTGTGCAAGCTCAGAGCTCTCCATCTTTAACACGTCAACAAGCCTTCTGACCTCTTGTTATGCGATATATAATGAGAAAGAGTCAAGAAGTTTAATCCAGTCATGCTATCCTCTCCAATCCAGGTATGAAATCAAAATAGATTCATTATGGACAATACAGTCACATAGAGTGAGGTAAGCTGGGGAGACTGTAGCCAAACATATTATATTAACCTCAGCAATTCTGTAGTCCCTTCAACAGCAGCAGTGTACATCTCCAGCTTTTCCGGGCCTTCCCTGAGCATGCTTTCAGAGTGACATGGTTGATTTCAGACACGTACCATACAGGAGAACTTTTGCCATCCAGCCTCTGACCTCTACCTCACATAGGGCCTGGAGGCCTCTGTCCTCTTACATCCCCAATCCCCCCCCCCCCCCACCCCTCCACCCCCACCTCCACCCCTCTGCCCCCCCCCCAACCCCACCCCCCTCCGCCCCTACTCCCATCCTGCGAACATCTTCAATGAAAATATTTCTTAGATTGTGGCGTCTCTTACAGAACTGAAGAACCACTCGGAGTATGTTAATGTCATGCTTTTCTAAGGGAGCTCACTCCCTCAGAATTTGAGGAAGATAACTGACGGGTCAGTGCCTCTAATTCCGTCGTTCCAGTGACCTGCACCAACCTTGGGTTACTGCACTCAACAAAGCTGGGAAAGTTTCAAAGAGAGAAGAAAATGTTCACTTGAGTAAGGGGAGAAAAGGTCGTTGTCACATCTCACACAAGGATCAAGAACACAAATGAATAGGTCAGGCAACAAAGCAAGACAAGCACCACAGAATCACTCTTTCAGACAGCAGACAAGATCCTCTTGGCACACAACGACTTTGTCAGGCATTGTACCCAGACAAGTACATCTCTATACAGCCATCAAGCACATTCAGCTTGCCTACCACAGGCATGCCTCTTACCATGACTCCCTGCTTAGGCCATCCCTTTACCATTTTACCAGCATACACAGCAAACAAGCTACTATATTCCTCCTATTAACATATCCTGTCAGAGAGTAGTGGCCCTTTGCATGCCGAGCAGCCCATGTTATATATACAGCAAGCTTCGTTTGATTTTGAGCATGCTGAAACCAACATGAATTCTTAGAGTAGTCGAAGTGAATGTGAAGTTAAAAAAAAAAAAAAAGTGGTTTGTTCTTTGTCTTGGCAGCCTCACACATGTCCTGGTATTGCTGTTAATTATGCAAACCATGGTCACTTTGACGCTGTCAGGCTGTTTCCTACCTGCTCACACTGTTTGTTACAATGTTCAGACCCCACTCTCACTTCAATCTCACTCTCCCCTGCCGCTGCAGTAAACGCTGCCATATTGTCACATCCCAGCATGCTCAAATTTTGTCTTCAAATAAGTGCCAGGACACTTCTTTCAGGTAGCAATCTGAAAAATGAGATGGCTACTGTCCACAGCAGGTACAGAGCTTTCAGGGTCATGCTTCTAGCAACTGTCATGGCATCATCTGCCACCCACAGTCAGGGGACATAACTAAACAGGTATGGGTGATGACACGTTGTCTTATCACCCTTGACTGAGGGCAGAATGCTGCTGAGATCCTTGACAGTCCAAGCAACTGGCATGGCATCGCTGGTACCCACATTCAGGGGACATAACTAAATAGATACCAGGATTTACCTGACCATGCCCCTTCAGCATTATTTTTTGATGATCTGAGCCTCTTTTTTCCCAAACATTTCAGTGTTCAAAATTTGATCTACCATGTATTCATAAGACAGCAAATTCTCCAGAATTCAACCTATTGATACAATTTTTTTTTCTTCACAGCCATGACTGAAAGGTGCAATTAATGCATAATGAAAACTCTTGTCAATACACAATATAAACACACTTTGATAATCCATATCATTACAAAGAAAACTCCAGATCACTCATGATATTTGTTATGCAGATTAAATAACAGCCACATACATTTTCAACAAATGTAATTAGAGACTTAAATAGAGTATGGCTGCAGGTTGTGATGTAAGCATTGACAGACAAAGATGTATAGGTGAACTCCAAGAAGCACAAAGCAATTTTACAATAACACTCATTGCTAGACAGCAGTTTCAAGCGCCACAACGAAGAATCAAATCTTTCCAAAACAGCATATTAGACAAAAATTCCACTGAGATTTCCGACAAGTTCAACCTTTCTTGTTCCCTTTCCAACAAATCTATGGTTAATGAGCATGAAAATTCTCCATAAGCTTGATAAAAATACTTCGATTTCTCCCAATAACTGAACAAGAAATATGAAATGGTTAAAAAAAAAAATAACACACACACACACACAGAGGTCGAGTTCTAGACCATCTTTTAAAAATAATTCATTTTTAATTTGCATCTGACAGTGGTTTTCAATGCCAACCTACATACAGCAGCTGGCAAAAGGTGTTAGCACTCACACACAAGCAGGTGTTACTTTACATAGCACTATAACAAAACACAACTGACGCAGTAACTGGTTTCTTAGCCTGGAACCCACTGCTGTTCACCGACTCACCGCTACAGAGCTGGAGTCATCCTCAAACGATACGTGCTTCTTCTGTTGCTTAAAGGTGCAAGGCAGAGAGAATTAAAACATTAGCAGGTGCACTGGTTTCGACACTCATATCAACACAATGGTGTTTGAGTTAATGTTGATGACAGACAAACAAAAACATGAAAAACATTCGAAGCATGGAAGAATCAGACATGTTTACCCTACAACTGCTATATATGTCATTTTTTTAACAATTTTAAAAGGCTGTATTTTCTACAAAGTAATCAGTGTTTACCCTACAACTGCTATATATGTCATTTTTGAACAATTTTGTATTTTCTACAAAGAGTGTGTCCAAATCGGTCACTTTTTTTTTTTTCAATAAATGCATCTTCCAAATTTTAGTATAAGCTGGGAGGTGGAGGGTGTTTCATTTTCTCTTGGCATATCTGATCTTGCAGTAACTACAATATATACATATATGTTGTGTCAACACAGATTACTTACATACCTTTATTCACCAGCATACTTTGGCACAAATTCATATTCTCATGCAGATTTTTTCAATATCTTAGGGCCTGCAGTCCCTGTTGTTTGTTCTACATATCAGATTGAAGATGCAGACACAGCCATATGCAATTTTGCACTGAGGAGTAAGCAAGAGTTGTCGCTCTTTGATCAAAACACCAAAGTGTACACCAAGACAAGAGCATGTTCACAGAACTCCAAGTGTATTTTTTTCAACAAGAACTTCAGAATTTTTTTCAACAACATTTTTAAAGTTCATCGTACTTTTCCAAATATTACACAAAATAAACTGGTATGGGTATACTGGTCTGGAGAATAAACAGATGCCCTAGAAACTTCTGGAATTCTTTCTGTCCTTCACACTACCTGAAATACAAAGGTGACATCTCGATGAATAGCTTCTTCAAAGAAAACTGGACAACAGCAAACATTAGTCTTCATGCCAGAATGATTGTACCCATGCTTTGGTTCGATATTCTGTCACAACAGTTTATGACAATTACGTTTTGAATTAGCCACGACACAACTGTGAGATGGCTGTATTCCATCCCAGTCTGCAACAATGACGTTACGTAATGCCTGGCTCTTTCCACAGAATAAACTTTGCAAATCTAATTCAATAAAAAAAAAGACCAGCTGAATCAAAGATTTTCTGAGAATCACTTTCATCGAATGATGCTGTAAACAGCAACCAATAAATCCATGAACACGATGGCATGACACAAACAAACTATTACACAAAAAACGTTTGCGGAGCATTCTGTGACCTTCAACTCTAAGGAGTCTTTCACAGTCACCATGCAAGTCACATGTCATCATGCAAGTCAAACACACAGTGCATCATCACACAGGAGTCAAACACTGTGCATCAATAAGCACCTGCTCTTGATGTATGATCTGTTTATCCACTCACCACACTAAACTATCCAACAACAATGTTAGTGACGTGCAGACAGGTCGATCCAACCCTGCTAAGTGAAAAAGCACTAAAAAGGATAGGGCTTGGGGGACGGGACAGGAACAGGAAGGGGGCGGAGGGGGAGGGGGGGGGGGTAAGATAGGGGACGAAGAAGGAGGGGGGAGGGAGATGGCTCCTCCCCACCAGCCTCTCGCATGGTAGATGTTTGATCTATCAGCTCCAGATTATGCTACAATCAATCTGTTTTTTTAACCTTTTTTTTAAAAAGTTCCATATCCATACAGATGTAATGGAATGTTTAGAACATTGGGTTCAATGTGGAGTATTGTCAGAACACCTTCAGTGCCAGGCCCAGTTCGGTGGGAACTTTTTTCTTGTTTTTTTTCACAGTTGCTCAACAGTCAAAATATTTCACTCATGCAATTTCATATGATAGAAGTCTGTGTTGGATGTGATGCTGGAGAAAAAAAAAAGAAGACAGTTTATTTTGTCAGTCTTCTGGAATACATGTTGATTTTTTTTTTGGGGGGGGGGGGGGGGGGGGGGGGGGGGTGTTGTTTGTGTTCTTATTTGGGTAGTTTGCTAGTGAATATCTACCAACACATCCTCACTATATCTGAGTCAAAAGTTATTCAATATAGATTTCCGTGTACTTTTCATTAACATTTAATCATTTTTCCAGGTTTATTTGTGCATGCACTGTGGCTGACACTTTGCTGGTATCTGCAAAACTGAGGGGATGAGGGAGCCTTGTGTATTCATCAGCACACACACACAAGTGCAGAATTCAACAATCGCAGCGATGGGTATCGCTTGAATCATTAATTCTACTGGTTGATTCTGATCATACCACAACAGACAACTTCCAACCCCTACATGCAGTCTTTTGTTGTTTGTTTCTTTCTTTCTTTTCCATCTCTCTTACATTTTTTGTCCTCGGCATCCTCCTCCTCGTGGGCATGGTAGCTGTTGATTAGATGGTCCAGCAGCAGCTGCACAGAGGAGAACACCAGGTGGCGCATCAGTTCCTGCAGGGAGTAGTCCACGGAGCGCAGGAAGCAGGCCAGCCGAGCCCAGAATCTTCGCGCCACGGCAATCTCCGCATACAGCGGCTTTTTCCCTGCTGAGGAATGGTGCAACAGTCCACAGGGTCAAGGTTAATAACGGGACTTGAGCGAGTGTCTAAGTGCAAAAAAAAAAAAAAAACCCAGACAGTAGTGTTGTTTTATTTTTCGTATAATCAAAGTGGGGAAAAAAAAAAACAGTTTAGTACTTTTATTACTCATACCTGACATTTCTCTTTTTTTTTTTTCAAATAAAATACATCTGTGTGGCTTTACTGCACACTTTTTCATATTCTTAGTTGTGTTACTCCCAATGTTCAAAACCTTGATCTGTGTTTACCTGTGCATCTTTCACTGTGTGTGTGTGTGTGTGTGTGTGTGTGTGTGTGTGTGTGTGTGTGTGTGTGTGTGTGTGTGTGTGCATTGCATGTGTGTGTGTGTGTGTGTGTGTTTGTGTGTGTGTGTGTGTGTGTGTGTGTGTGTGTGTGTGTGTGTGTGTGTGTGTGCGCACATGCTGTGTGTGCATGCACAAAAGAATCCACGTCTGCAAGGCATTTGTACCTTTGTGCACAAAATAAAAACAACAAACAATAAAACACACATAAATGAAAACATGCATCTCAGTCAAACAAAACCCAAATAAGCTGAAAAAATGATACTGGTTTCTACTTTCACTTTCAAATTTTTGGTTTTGTTTTGAAAAAATAATTCGTTTTCAAAAAAACTCACCGTAGAAGAATGTGACTGATATCATTCTATGTAGCTTTGTGCCTTTCTCAACCATCTTCTAAAATCGTCAACAACCACATGACATGATTTCAAAATTTCACCAAAAATTCATGGAAACCCACATTTCATTCACGTTCATGTGACTATACCTTCACTTAATTTGTACCAGACATAGCTTTTGACGTGAACTCTTTGAATGAGTACACTGAACATTTTCGGAGTTGTTCTCTTCAGTTTATCAAACCTCTTTCTGCTGACAGTTTTGTTCCAGCACAAAGCCATGCAATTTCAACACGTCACATTGTGGCCACTCACCCTCTTTCTTTTTGGCGTCAGTGGGAGCGGGCTGTTTCTGAGTCTGACCTTTCTGGATGATGCCGTTGCCAGTGGAGGCTGGGGTCTGGATGGTGACCTTGCGGGTGCTGCCATCTTCACGGATCCCTTGAGTTATCCCCTCCATCTCTGCGACAGTCTGTAGTCACATTACAGTGGCTTTATGAGCTTGTTTTGTGAGGAAATTGCAAGCAGACAGTC
>JADBJO010001542.1:75000-80000 GCA_016801955.1 Conus betulinus | reverse complement strand
AGAGCGCTCGTTCCTGGGAATGGCCTGGCTTTTGTGAGCAAGGAAGGATTTCCGAATGTATCTCCCTGTGACTGCTGGATGGGGTGTGGTGTGAACTGTTGTAATGGTGAAGTGCTGCAATGTGCCAGTCGAGTGCGACACATCTGCAAAACAGGTACAGTTTATAGTTTATAGGGTGAAAGAGTTTAGAGTAAATGTGGAAGTGTTGTGCAGTTTTGTTTGGTTTTGATTTTGCTTGTGAGGAGAGTGAGTAGACTGCGTGAACTTGACAGTGCCCAACGAGCGTGTAGATCAACTTGCATGAAAAGCGGCTCAAAATGTCAATTATGCAATACCACTCAAAGTTCCCTTAGATTTTAATGAATGTTTTTCAATAATAAAATCAACGTTAAGAGAAAAAGTTAAAACCTCATTGGTGAACTCGGACACATTTTCAGTATTATCACAATTGTATAAAATTTAGTGATAAGTATAATGGGAAAACATTCAAACGAGTCTCCTCCTCATCTAGGGAGATTGAAAGCTTAATCCATAGATTCTGTTTGAACGCGTTGAAAACAAAACATTGTCATAATGTTAAATGTATGTGTGGGAAATCCTTAAATGTCAGTCATTTGCTGATTCAATGCCCAAGAGCAAGAGAGCTCCTAAGACATTGGGATATTGATGATTATACTGATGGATCGACTTCATTGCCTTTACCATGTATTTTAAACAATTACTCGGTTCTTGACTCAGTTTGTAAGTGTTTGTTAAAATAGTTCAATTGGTCTTTATCTGTAAATCTTATCACCTCTCACTGAAAATTGTTTAAGGTGGAAGAGGGATGGGGGGATGAGGGGGGTGGGGGGGGGGGGGGGGGGGGGGGAGAAGACAGGATGTCTCATATTCTATCGTTAATGGATTAATACACTTCATCACTTGCATACTTCATTCACCCACACATAAACTGTCCGAATCACTCTAGTGGAAGGACATTAAACCGACAAAGACGACACACACACACACATGTGCATGAACACACACATTTACAAACACACATGTGCACATGCCGGCACATGCACACACACACACACACACACACACACACACACACACACACACACTCACACACACACACACACACACACACACACACACACACACACACACATGCGCACAAACACACACACACACACACACACACACACACACACACACACACACACACACACACACGCTTGCACTCATGCACTCGGGCAATGCAGGCCACCAGTGCTGTCCTGACCTTGGTGATGTAGGAAGCACTGACAGTCCAGTAGACAGAATGAGCTCGAGCTGTGTTGGCCGACACCACCTGCAGGTCATAGGGGTTGTACCGCGCCCGTGGGTGGTTACGATTGCGAGGGAGGCACAGTACAGGAACTGACCATCGTCGTCCTTCACCTTCATGGATTCCTGAAGGACATGCAATACACGTCTGAGGTCAGTTCACGAGATAACGCTGGCACTCGCTCTCTTCTCCTCCTTCACTGGCTATCTACCTTGCTACCTGGGAAATTCTTTGAAGTCAGGTTTTCTAGCACATAATGCTCGGACATTTTACATTCAATCTCAGGCATTACAGAAAAAAAAAAAAAAACAGAACAGGCTCTAAAATAAAAATCTGAAGAAATCTGAAGGCAATCGAGGTCTACAATCCAAAATCATGAAGAAATCGGAAGGCATTCAAGGTAATTAACAGCAGAAACTTAAAAACCTAGTCAAAACAACCTACCTCCCCCCCCCCCCAAAAAAAAAAAAACAAAAAAAAAGCCTAGTCAAAACAACCTCCCCCCCCCCCAAAAAAAAACCCAAAAAAAACAACAAATGAACAAACACAAATAAGCCACACAGAACAGGATGTACAATCCAAGAATATGAAGAAATCTGAAGGCAATCCAGGTAATTAACAGCATGAAATTAAAAGCATAGTCAAAACAATGCACCCCCTAAACAAACAAATGAACAAATACAAATAAGCCACAATCAAATGAATTTAAAAAAAAAAAAAAGATAAAGATGCCGCAAACTTTCCAGCCAAAAATATTTACTTTGTCAGACAGCGGTTTGTCAGAGAGTTTCTCCATGTCCTTTTTGCAGTCAGGCCCATGGCGAGGAATCTCCGTCACCCAGCCCAAGTTCTGCCTCATTTCCATCAGGTTGTCGTACACGCTGTCATTGGCCGGCACTGTCAGCACACATGACAGATCCTTTCAAGGGGAAATACTCCTGGATAAATGCCTTCAATTATCTCAAATCAACAGACATCAACTTGATGCAATTATTCAACAAGAAACTAAGTATTGACATAATCTTCTCAAAAATATATACTCAATCACTGTACACATTTTATATGGCCAAATCTGAGATGTGCATTTGCTTGGCATTTTCAGCACATTATATGAGCAGAAAAACATCCTCTGTCAGCAGTTTTGCTGCCAAGTCCATGTGTCACAATGCTAGACAATGTTTACCTGTTGCAGCTGTTGTTCTTTCCCTCCTCCATGGCAGAGATGTTGACCTATGATGACCTATGATGCCCCCCCCCCCCCCCCCCCCCCCCCCCCCCCCCCCCCCCCCCTCCAGCTTTCCCAACATCATCTTTCTTCTCCCATCCCAATCCCTTCACCACCCTCATACACACACAAGCCAGGGATTCCCCATGATCTCTTCTCTTTCTTGGATGGAAGCAAAGTTCCTCAGATATCGCAGGTTAGATAGACTCCCTGCCAACAGTGGGACTTATCATCCTCGCTTCACATCCACTGAACCATGAAAAGTGGTATGGTTGTGATGATGCACATCAATCCGGTGATCAATGCAAGTTTTGTGGAGGTATTACAACAAATGGCAATAAATGAGTTTTCATAGCCACACATGAAGAACTGCAGAGGATTGCCAGTCAGTGGACATAGCTAAAATCACACAGAGGTTTTGCAACAGGGTTGCTTTGGTCCACGAAATCTTCAACTCAACATGTCAAGTATAAAACAACACACACACACACACCTCCACACGAACTACCAACCCGTGTCATCGTATTTGTTTTTCTTCAGGTAAGTCAAGACCTTTGACATGTCCATCCTGCCTGAGGCCACTCTCTTGACCCCTGACGGAGGTCGACGTGTGACAACGGCACTGCTGGGACGAGTGGGACGGGACTTGGTCTGTGCCGACTGCGGCCTGTCGAGACTGGCGGAAGAGTGCCGTCGCTCCAAGGGCACGATGTCAGGAAGCTTTGCGGGTTTGGGCAGCTCCGGCTTGCAGGGCACGGCGGGGACAGGCACCTCCATGGAGCTGTCCTTGTCTCGGGTGTCGAAGCTGTCGTCTGTGATGTCGCCCTGAGCAAAGTCGGGTGCATGTTCGTCATCCAGGGTGGGGAAGCTCTTGACGGGACCAGCCATGTCACTGAACACTTCCGCCATCTCTATGTCTCGCGCAGCTTCTCTGTCTCGCCTGAAAGGGAGCACAATTCAAGAGTCATGAAAGAGAATGAAAGATATTCGGAACAGGGAACAACGTAATTCAAAGGTCCCTTGAGCAAAAGTGAAAACACACACCTATCACTAAAAAGCAAGTGCAGTGTTGGACACAAGAAAGTGTTGATGAATTACAGGCTTGTTTTGAATGTACAGATTGGAATTTGTTTTTGAATTCTAGTTTTGACATTAACGAAGCCACCGATGTTATTTCCAGCTACATTTCTTTCTGTGAACACATGATTGTACCTACTAAAACTATCAAAATATTTCCCAACAACAAACCTTGGGTTACAAAATCTCTGAAAATAACTCTAAATGAGAAAAAAAAGAGCTTTTCAATCAGGCAATAAATGCGATCGTAAGGTTGTACAAAAGAAACTGCAAACGGAGATTGAAGAATCAAAGAGAGCTTACAAGAGAAAAGTTGAAAACATGTTCCAGAATGGAAATATGCGAGATGCATGGAAAGGAATAAAGGGTTTATCAGGTTCAGGTAAATGTTCAAACCAAAATATTAGTAACAAAAAAACAGCAAAAGAACAGAAGCAATTTGCAGAAAAGCTGAACGATTTTTACTGTAGATTTGATGATAAAGATTTTAGTAAAGAATTAAAGGAAGTGAAGGAAGAACTCCAAAGCAATGTTAAAAACGATGTTGATGGAAGTGATTCTGTTGTGATTGAGGAAAATGATGTTCAGTTGTTTTTCAAACGTTTAAATGAGAAAGGCAATGGGCCCTGATAATATCTGTGGAAAATTGTTGAAGGTGTGTGCTTCTCAGCTCTCCTATGTTTACAGTCGTTTGTTTACCTGGTCACTTAGAGAATGTATAATTCCTGTTTTATGGAAAAATGCCACTGTATGTCCTGTTCCCAAAAAACGCAACCCAAGCTGTTTAAATGATTACCGACCAGTTGCCCTCACATCTGTCGCAATGAAATGTCTTGAAAGAATTGTCCTCAGTTATGTTTTAAAAGATACTACACAGTACCAAGACCCGTTTCAGTTCGCATACCAACAGAACAGATCAACAGATGATGCCACACTCACACTTCTCCATCATGCTTTTTCACACCTCGAAAAACCTGCCTCCTTTGTACGCATTCTCTTTATTGATTTCTCATCAGCATTCAACACCATACAACCACATCTGATGGCAAAGAAACTCATAACATAAATGTGGGTAACAAGCTCATTCTTTGGATAATTGATTTTCTTACACAGAGGACACAGTCTGTTCGATATCAAAGTGTTGTTTCGTCTTCCAGAGTCATTTCAACTGGCGCACCCCAGGGTACTGTTTTATCACCAGTGCTTTTACTCTGTACACAAATGATTGTTCAGGAAGTGATTCAACTTTGTACATTAAATATTCAGATGACTCAGCACTTGTAGATCTTTCAACTCTGATTCTGTTTACTTCAAGGAGGTTCAAAGATTTGTTGACTGGTGCGATCATAACTATCTTGATCTGAATGTAACAAAAACGAAAGAAAT
>JADBJO010001542.1:67500-70000 GCA_016801955.1 Conus betulinus | reverse complement strand
TCTAAATTTTTTGTCGTGCTTGATGTGAAGCTTCTTCTTTGGACACTGAGATTATGTGTCATGCTTTTTACAACACGACTTGTCTGCTCATTCATGTTTGTAGTAAACATTAGATGTGTGTGTGTGTGTGTGTGTGTGTGTGTGTGTGTGTGTGTTTTTTATGTGTGTTGCAAAGTTGATGATGGCAACAGAAGCTTTTAACTTCAGCTGTGCTCACATTTCCCTGAAGACTATTGACAAGTTGCCAAGAACAAAGAAAGTTTGCTCTCTGACTACTAATTGAATCCAGTCTAATAGAGATTCTATGTCTTATCAGGTTCACGTTTACTCAAGATGGTCACACTGCATGTTGTCTGATCTATGCGCAACACCTGTGAGTCTCCTACTGGGAGTCCTAGGCTGAAATTTTGAAGCCAAGTACCCCATGCAAACTGAAGAAATGGTTATGTAATAAAAGATGCGCGGGCAAATCCCACTTTAACAGCTATGATCAATGATATCTAGACAATGAAGGGGTGAAGGGGCGATAGGGATTAGGACCGATAAACTAGAACTCTGCCACCTATCAGTTCTATTTCAATTTGTCATCATTCATTTTGAACAACAGACCGGAATAAGGTAACATCAACATGACTGACAGGCAAACACTTACACAATTACTCTGAGCAATAATGTGAGGCTTAATGAAAAAAAATGAGAAGTATTGGAAACCATTACCTGGAATGTCACACATTGGATAACACATGTCCTTAGAAATAACCACTCTCTACTGGCCTCTTTATGGCAACTAATAATTTCCAAGTCCTTAAGCCGCCATTTTGATTTACCCTAGCAATACCCACATACATCGCAAATGGCGGGAAAATCGTTTCCATTTGTAAACAAGAAACAACACAAACAAGAACTACGTGAATTTAAAAAGACCAACACACAAGAAATGTGTGATTTATTTATAAATACATCAAACAAAGGGGAGAAAAGTTCCTTCAAGATATCCGTCTAAAAAATAAAAAAATGTGACAGACAAGGGCAGTAACCGTGAATGTTCTTACTTTGTCTTTTATTGCTCATTTCCCTTGTACTTGGTCATGGTTTGTGACATTGTGATTTCCAGCGTCTGCACACATGCGCGCACACGCACGAACACACACACACACACACACACACACACACACACACACACACACACACACACACACACCTTATGTTAATGGGCAAAAGGGATCAGGGATCATGTGTGTTGTTGTTGTTGTTGCTCTTCTTCTTCTTCTTCAATTTAACGTCTTTTCACTAAATGTGATATTAGACAAGGTGTGTGTGTGTGTGTGTGTGTGTGTGTGTGTGTGTGTGGTGTGTGTGTGTGCAGCGTGCGTACGTGAGTGCGCACCCCGCATGCGTGCGTGTGCGTGTGCGTGTGTGCGTATATGTGATGAGGAGAAACTCTAAGTAAGAATTAAACTGTAAAAAAAAAAAAAAAAAAAAAAAAAAGACATCAAAAGTAAAAACAAACAACTGTACAAAAAATAAGATCATGAAACAGCAATTACAGGATTGAGTCAACTGGGCTTAACATAAGAATTCGTAAAAGAGACACGGTATCCTGGAATATGCACTTTGAAGGATCCTTTCTAAATTCTGATAAATCGGAATCAAAGTAGGGGCAAAAGTATAGAACGTGTGTTGTTGTGTACAATTATCAAGGGCGCCGCAAGCACATCGTCTTTTCACTAAATGTGATGTTAGACAAGGTGTGTGTGTGTGTGTGTGTGTGTGTGTGTGTGTGTGTGTGTGTGTGTGTGCGCGCGCGCGTGCGTGTGTGTGTGTGCGTGCGTGCTGCGTGTGTGTGTGCTGTGCGTGTGTGTGTGTGTGTGTGTGTGTGTTGCCTATAATAGTGAGACATTTAATTGCTTCTATTTCAAATGAGTCAGTTTTGTCTGTTTGTCTTTTGAGCCTGTTAATTTATCAATTAATATTTAACGATGGTGATGCGTTGGTGGTTTACCATGAAAGAAACACATTCTGGGGTACATCACAAATTGATGGGAACCCCAACTGGGAAACCGTTGGCTTTGGACTCTCGTCAATGCGAGTATGCAGGTGTGGGTAAAGGGAGATAATGAAGTGGCTGGCCTGTGCGCCTTCCACAAGCACGAAAGTTAGTGTGGGGTAGTGGTGGCTGTGATGTAGTGGTGGTAGATGAAATGTTGTCTGTCTGTGCGTCCGTCCGTGGTCAAAATGTGTTCCACTCGCTCCAGACAAAACTATTCGGCCGATCTTTCTGAAAGTTTGTAGGTATGTTCATTATGGGTCACGGATGATGCCCGATGTTTTATTTATCCCATAACGGTTTTTCTTCTGATGGAATATCTCAGAAAGTACTTGGCCGATCTTTCTGAATATTTGTAGGTATGTTCAATATATGGGTCAGAAATGATGGCCGATGTTTACCAAAATAGCTGTTACGAAAGGCTATAATGGCCCAAAAACGTTTTTCCTCTCT
>JADBJO010001542.1:20000-62500 GCA_016801955.1 Conus betulinus | reverse complement strand
CTTGTGATGGCCCATTTCTTAGGTGACTGACTATGAGATGAGCATCTCCGAGGGTAAACCATGGATGGACACACAGAGCAACTACCGGCCAACAGTCAACCAGTCATCTCAATGTGTGAAAGCTGCTGCACCCTGATGCTGATGACTAGCCATCATTTCTTGCACAGATCTGGTCTGATAGCAACGCACAAACATGTCGACAAAAATGAACGACAAACTTACCATGGCACACGTGCTGATCATGGATTTTATCATTTACAATTCTTGGAGAACAAAAAAAAAAAAAAAAAAAAAAAAAAAAAAAAAAAAAAAAAAGAGCGAATCTTCAATCAGCCTTCAGGAACTGAAACTGACTTTTTAACATGTATATAAATATCAGATAATCCAGTAACAGAAACCTTTCTGTCGTATCTCGTGACTTTTTCAACTAGATTAAAACTTATATATACTGTAGTTGCATTTATGAATTTCATTGCTGAATTACTTCACATTTATCAGAAAAGGTGGCATAAAAAGTCAACTTTTTTATTTAACATGTTGTAGTTTGTTTGTTTGGAATTATCTCAAAAAACTTTCGGAAAATCATTTGGAGAGTTCAAAGCTCTTTCATGGATTTTGGGCCGGGGAGATATGAGGTAGAACTACACAAACGCTCTGAGGAAAAAAACAAAGACTCACACAAAAACACACACAAGGGACATACCTCAAACTTGATTCAGTTTGTTCTACTGGGGTACATTTGTGCTGTTACACTGTCTTCTTCATATTAGTCATATCAACTATATGGCATCTTGCAAGATTTCCATTTTTCAAGTGCATTATTTTATCCTCAACAGCACATTATGCAACATACAAGCTGAGGTCATTCCACAATTTCAATTTTTCTGATCAAACAACAAAAATAAAAATAAATAATACAAAATTAACTATATAGCTCAACTATATCCAGAAATTATGTTCTCATTCATGGGCTGCAATTATTAAAAAAAGGAGATGAAGGAGAAGAACAAGAAGAAGAAGAAGAAGAACAAGAAGCACAACAGAAGAAGAAGGCAATAAAACAAGAGTTTGACAAAAACGCTGCTGAAAAAAAAAAAAACCAACCAACCAAACTAAAAACCTCAGTCCTATAAAAAAAAAATGTGACACTTCCTTCATTCTATGAAGGAGCATTACATCTTGTTAATTGTGTCTTTGCTGAAAACGATCCTGCATTTAATGTTTTCTGTACACAAAAAAACACATGGAACACCATTACCCTTACTATTTTGTAATATTCTGAACACATGTTTGCAAAAATATTACAATTATGGTGAACATGAAAAAAGAGGGGTGGGGGTAGGAGTGGGGGAAGACGTTTTTGAGTTGTAATTGCAACTATGGAGTTGCCATGCTCTTTTTGGGTAAGACCACCAAACAATGATTCCCCATTAATTTTTGTACCTCAGATTCTTATCTTATTCAATCTGCAACTTGAGCAACATATACAAATTTATAAGCAGCAAGGGGGCAAAAGATTCTGAATTCCAGCCCCCCCCCCCCCCCCCCCCCCCCCCCGCAAATTGTCAGATAGCAAGAATTTCTTGCAAGTATACCCATCAGGCACAGAGTAAAGCATACTTCGGTCAGGACAATGTGCCTTCACTGCAAGATCAAATTCGCTAACGCCCATTCTGGCACATTCACAACTGCAGGCCATCCTATCAGCATGTGTATTAAAAAAAAAAAAAAAAACAACATGTGGCAAAGTACACAGACAGCATTTTGGGGGTACACAGGACTTACAGTGCAAAGACAGGCCCTAAAATCTTTGTGTTTTTTTTGTGAAGGAAGAGAAAGAAGGCAAGTAAATGAACAAAATCCATGTCATAGGTTTCTACGACTATGACTGGTCACAAATGAGAACCATGCAGAGCACACGTTTTGACTTATAATAACAAATGTGCCACTCTTCTATCTAAGACAACATTCCCTGAACAGTAATTCACATAACCAATGCATGACTTGTGCTTCAACAGGTCACATCTTTTAACTGCAGAATGACTGCGTCACCCCAGGGGAATGGCTGTAACAACTGGAAAGAGGAGTCATAAATCACACAATAATGTGAAATGGTGTATTGGCTCCTGGTATGAACGCTACTGACTTGTACATGATCTGTGCAAGGCCACTGATGTACTGTGCAGTCTGCCCTAATTCAAAAAAAAAAAAAAAAAAAAGAAAAAAAAAAGGCAAACCAACCAACAAGTGGTGGACTGGTAAAGGCACTGTCGCAGACACAGAACGTCTGGATATTGTTTTACTGTTGAGCTGATCTGATCTGAAAAGCAAGGGCAAGCACTGCTGCCAGTGGGAAGTGATGTTGGTAGGGAGACTTGTTCAGAGTGCAGGGTCTCCTCTTGAAGGGCTGGTCGGGGCAGTACGAGTATGGCAGTGCATATGAATATGTTACCCATGCACCAATGACTTGAACTGTTAGTGTGGATTTGTCAGAGAACAGGACATATCAGGACATGACATGACAGAAGGTGACAGAGTAGAGTAAGGAAGATTGAGAAAATGGAGAGGGAGGATGAGGATGAAGAAAGAGGGGGAGGAGAAGAGACTCTACAGATTGTCAGAGAAGACAGGAGACTCTACAGATTGATGACCGATTCCACCTGATTGCTAGGGAGACGAGAAACTCTACAGATTGTCAAGACCGATTCCACCTGATTGCAGGAGACTCTACAGATTGTCATGACAGATTCCACAAGACAGATGATTGCTAGGGAGAGACAGGTCATCTACAGATTGTCAAGACAGATTCCACCTGATTGCCACCTGATTGCTAGGATTCCACCTGATTGCTAGGGAGACAGGAGACTCTACAGATTGTCATTCCACCTGATCAGGGAGACGGATACAGATTGTCCACCTGATTGCTAGGAGACAGACAGGAGACTACAGATTGTCATGACACAGATTCTACCTGATCATTAGGCTAGGGAGACAGGAACTACAGATACAGATTGTCATAACACAGATTGTCCACCACCTGATTGCTATGGAGACAGGAAACTCTACAGATTGTCATCCACTTTTCATATAAAAAAACGCCACTTCTTCATTGATCTAGTAACAAATGTCGGCACTTTAAAGTTTGTCTTTGAAGAGTCTCTATTTAGCTGCAGAAGAAAACACAAAACCACTCCAACAAAAAAAAAATTGTCTCATATCTAAATGGTATATGAATCCTGCCGCCTGAAGATAACATCTAGGACTATTGAACTGATCTGCTTTGACTCTGCACAGCCTCTTTCATCTTCCATTTGGATTCATTCAACATAATGGCTTTCATGTCATCTGCAAAACAGTCTCTTGCGTCCAGGTTCAACTGAATGCATCAATAAGTTGTGTTTTGTTTCTGTTGTACATTTATTCCCTTGTAGTTTCCTCCCCCTTAACAAGGGTGTTTTTCCACAAGACCGCACCTTCTTTTCAGCTCAGTATAAAGGATATTTAAGCATTCTCTACACTTTTTGTCATTTGCAACTTTTCACACCAGTAAAAGTGTCAAGGCAAAATTGTAACACTTAATCATAACACAATTATCACCGTTAACAATCCCAGTGATGTAGAAACTGTGGCGAGGACAAACGATCTTTAATGATTTTTACGACCACTACTCCAAAAGGGGGCAGACCTCATGGAATCAAGAGTACCAATGGAGGCTCAGGCAGAATCGGCAGAGGTCAGAGGTTCTATTTACATCAATACATAGCTGCCAATCACTGCTCTCCTCCAATACATCTCTCCCCCCCCATATATAGATATTTCTTATGATGTCAAGCTTTGATGGTAAGCAATACATTTCCCTCCCACTATACTATATTTTTCCACATAAACAATTGACGAGGAGGAAAAAAAAAAATGAGGAAAAGGTTGAGAAAAGAATGAATCAAGAAGAAAAATAAAATGAGCAATGAGTGTGCTGCTGATTTCACATGCGTTCTGATCTGAACACAAGGTTCCCCGTGCACATGCATCAATGAAACGGTGCTGCACCCACTGACCATCAGAGTCAGGAGGCTGGGAAGGAGCACACACGTCCCATGCTCTCTTCCCCCAACACAGTTGGCAGCTATGGTCACAGCTCCAGGGTTCCAACCTGTGTGGACAGCTACAGGGCAAGCGGTCGCTCCTTTGTTGACAACCAAATGGTACGGGGCTAATCCTTTGATAACAGGTACAGGGTTCACTCCTATGTTAACAACCAAACGGCATGGCCTTAATCCTATGATAACAGGTACAGGGTTTGCTCCTATGTTAACAGCCAAACAGTGCAGCGCGTTCATCCTGTGATAACAGGTACAGGGTTCACTCCTATGTTAACAACCAAACGGTATGGCCTTAATCCTATGATAACAGGTACTGGGCAAGGCTGCGCTCCTATGTTAGCAGCCAAACAGTGCAGCGTTCATCCTGTGATAACAGGTACAGGGTTCATTTCCTATGTTAAACACCTGAACAGTACGGCATTAATCCTATGATAACAGGTACAGAGCAAGGATTCCTATGTGAAGCTGCTGGGCAGTACGGTCATGTTCTGAGTACTCTGATCTCAAAAGACCAGAGTGACCTAATGTGTAACAACCCGGCAACAACCTAGGCATGAGATAATCATCTTGAACGCGTCATGAAAGAACTGGACACATGTAATCCTTGTCTGGGACAGATGACCCGGAAACAACCTGTTGCAAGTAATCAGCTGTTGATACGTCAAGAAAGAACTGGACAATTGAATCAATTTCACAGAAGAACCATGAAGGACAACGATTGATTCACTTTGCAGCTTTATGATACAAAACAAACAATTAGCAAAAGGACATGGACAGAGCAGCCATTGATTCACCCCTTTCAACAAACAAATAGCCAGAACCCCCCCCCCCCCCCCAAAAAAAACCAGACTATTTCTTTCCCTTTTTATGTGTCTATGGCTACTGTTTCATTCTCAAACTTCATCTGGTTTATAAATATACAACATTACATTCCAAGGGAATAAAATCCTTATGTTCCTAAACACACCAAGGAGTACTTATGTTGTCTAAACTTAGACACAATCTTGAAGAGTTACGGACCCCTTCACCGATTTAGACCTATGTCACAGTTGCCATGCACCCAAATCAGCTCCATTCCTGTTTTTTGTTTTTCGTTTTTTTTTTTTTTATTCTTTGATCAGACTATTCTGATTCAAAACCTCTCCCACCTCTACCAGTCAATTTGTTGTGAGAAGTTGGAGTTACTTCCTGTGCTAAAACCTCCATCTGCAATGAAGCATTTTCTTTCTAGTGAAGTAATTTTTTTATACACTAACAATGAATTTCCAGTAAATCATTGCCATTACTGTGTAATGCAATACTTTAGCAACCTTTGAACAGGGGTAAAATACATTTACAATATTTCTTTTCCAGTTCAAACTACAATCTATCCACAACAAAAATTTCTTTAAACAGTCAAGCCAGCACGATATCTAACCTACAGCAGTGGTTTTGGTGAATGAAGGCAGAAGGAAGAGTGCTACAATGGTTAAACCTTCCTCTGCTCTTTGTCAACAGTATGGATACCAAGCCTCAACACGTAACATGATCACTTGGATATATACAGGTTGTTGGATGAGTATACAACAGCTCACTGTCCAAAGTGTTGAAATGAGTATTTTAGCAAACATGAGAGAAAGAGAGAGAACAAAATTCTTCTCCACACATTCAACTTTTGAATTATGCTCTGAGTAGCTCCCACATACTGTTAAGTACAAACTGCATAACTGACAACCAAGCTTGGGATTAAAGAACAAAGCAACAACAAAAAAAAGACAAAGTGTGATCTGGTGATAAAACTCTTCCCATTCTAACCCCTTGTAATCTCCAATGAAATAATAAACATAACACAGCGCAAGAAAAAGAGACATTTTTAACAGTAAAATGCAAACCATAAAGGCACCATTTTCATGCCCCATTTGTGTGTATTCTGCATACACCTTTTCACTGAGTCGCAAGTAAAACATTTTATACAAGTCAAAACCTTTGGTACAAACAGTCTGCTGTTACCAGCAACAGGTACAGGTTGAATGCCCCCAAAACACTTCACATGTTATGGCAACAGTAATCTTACACTTGAGTATTCATAAAAATTTGAGATTATATGCACATACAGTATGAAACGCAAACTTCAATCTCACAAACGTACGGCTCTTTCTGTCAGAGATTGTGAAGAGATCCTTTCTCGCTTGTAGTCAGGGGCAGCGACAAAATATTGGGTGCTCACGATGCCACGAGCTGGCAACACAGCCACAGCTGAACAAGACGACAGAATTACATACAGCTAAGGCAGGAACCACCTGCATGCAAAACCACAAGCAAACATCAGAGACACAGATACACACGAGACACTGCAGTGCTTCTAAAGCAAGAGTGGAAAAAAAAGTGTACTTATAGATACACCTAGATATAACACTGAAGACGTAACACTGAACAACATACATGTTTGTCGTAACATAAGCCAATCACACAAAAACAGACACTGGAACACTGTCCCATTTACTCTCGCACACAATTGTGAGTACACAAAATACAGCTCACTCGTGACCTTACTGGAAACATTTCTCATATTGAAGGTACTTATGTACAATGTCAAGATGGCTGTTCACACTATATTTAGAAGATCAAAATTTGTGCTTTTACATGGGTTTCTAGCCCTGTCACTCAGGTTGGGGGGGGGGGAGGGGGGGGAGCAGCTCTGTAATTACCAACGAAGAGAGGTGAGAGAGGAGACAGGTCAAGGCGCCTGATTCCTGCCAACAGCTGACAGCAGGCAGACCAAGCCGGGAGTCTGAACACAGAAATCCTCAGCTGACACTATGTGAACCCAAATCCCTAGAGCCTGAAAGCCTGAATCGCCCTGTAAACACCCAAATCCCTAGATCCTAAAAGCCTGAATCGCCCTATAAACACCCAAATCCCTAGAGCCTGAAAGCCTGAATCGCCCTATAAACACCTAAATCCTAGAGCCTTAAAGCCTGAATCCCCCTATAACACCCAAATCCCTAGAGCCTGAAAGCCTGAATCGCCCTATAAACACCTAAATCCCTAGAGCCTTAAAGCCTGAATCGCCCTATAAACACCCAAATCCCTACAGCCTGAATCTCCCTATAAACACCTAAATCCCTAGAGCCTTAAAGCCTGAATCCCCCTAAACACCCAAATCCCTAGAGCCTGAAAGGCTGAATCTCCCTATAAACACCCAAATCCCTAGAGCCTTAAAGCCTGAATCGCCCTGTGAATACCCAAATCCCTAGAGCCTGAAAGCCTGAATCGCCCTAAAACACCCAAAGAGCCTTAAAGCCTAAATCTCCCTATAAACACCCAAATCCCTTCAGCCTTAAAGCCTGAATCGCCCTGTAAACTGCCATGTCCACATGGGTATCCAGAAGCATCCAGTCATTAGCCAAAGACCAAACAACACTCCAGAGCAGAAGCCTGAAAACAGGTTCTCTGTCCAACTACCAACTGTGTCTACCACTACACTGAGGTATGAACGGTTAACATAAGAGGACACTGGTCAACCACTTCAAATATAATGGCTTCTCACTGTAAAAGACATCTGATGAAGCGTTCCTATGATAAAAGACCCACTATTAAATACTACAGCTAACAGATTGGGCAGACATCTATCCAGAGATCTGAAGATGGAGAGTGTCTCTATGTCTTTACAACTCATGTTCCAAAAAAAAAAAAAAAAAGACCCATATCCACCTACAAAAACTGTGGCTTTGTGCTACACACGAGAATCCTAACAGTTATGTCCAAAGCAAGTCCTATACATGTCCATAGTCAGCACACTGAAGACTTGAATTGACTGCGAAAGATCCTAACAAGTCAAGTAACACACTGTCACAAGATGCCAAAGGCTTGCAGTAGGTCTGACGATGCTCTGAGGTACAGCCCTGAAGACCTAACCCCTAACCAAACCACGGCAGACTGCCCAAGATCCCTCCCCAGACTTCTCAGCCATGGCTCCCCAGGCAGCCAGGTGACCACTCGAGCGCTCTACTGAGGATCCAGGACAGTTTCCAAGGCCACTAGCAGGTCGTCCCCATCCAGTAAATGGCCGCACTGGATTGGGGCGTTCACCTCACAGTCATGCTGAGTCAGGCACGACAGGGAATTGAACAGCTGGTCTGAAGTGCCACTACCCTGCAACACAGACATAGCAACTCTGAAAACAAAGGCACAACAGGGAACTGAATAGCTGGTCTGAAGTGCCACCACAGACACAGCCACACTGAGAACACAGGCACAACAGGGAACTGATTAGCTGGTGTGAAGTACATCACCCTGCAACACAGACACAGCAACACAAGAACCCACATAGAAAGAACACACTGCTGTTCAAATCCACACAGGAAACGCAGCAAAGCGCTCTCAAAGCGAAAATCTTCGGCCATGATTTGTTCTTTGATGTTTTCTCCAGTTCTGAGCTGGTGCTACAATACAACAGAGATGCTGACTCTGTGTATATGTGTGTGTGTGTGCGTGCGTGCGTGCGTGTGTGCATGCGTGTGTGTGTGTATGTGTGTGTGTATGTGTGTGTGTGTGTGTGTGTGTGTGTGTGTTGAGAGTATATCAATGTATGTGTGTGGATGCATTTGTATATGGGTATTTGTGCTATATGTGTCTCTGTGTATGCATGCTTGCAAGAGCTGTTTCATGATGTATGGGAGGTATGCGGGTCATGATGTGCAGGAACTTTGGTGTCCCATGTCCGAGTATGTATGTGGCATGTGCATTCAGCATTTTTTCATGTTTGTATTTTCACGTCTACAGGGCTATAAGTGCGATACCTCAGGGGGTGCTTCTGCCAAGCCCAGAGGCATGGTCTTGTAGCCGCTGGGGTCTTCTCCCCTCTGGAGCAGGTTGAGGAGCATCTTCTGGCTCCTCACTGAAACAGCCGACACATCCACACCTTGATGGCCTCCTCTCAATTCAGCGCAGCACGACAATCAATCAACCAGACAGGCCAGGCACCCCCCTCAAACCTTCTGTTTCTTGAATTTCCATCAATCTTGCAGCCATTTACATTTAGACTGTTCTAAAATCACTGCAAAATGGCCACCAACGTTTTGCCCCAAATCCATACGATATTAGCGCAAAGCAGTCATAACTGATCACCAAAGGTTCACCTGAAAACATTTAAATATTACAAAGGAGTTGCAAACTGTTCCTCTAGAACTTATCAAATGACAAAGGAACATGCACAGCTGAAAGACATTTAAAACTTTATGTATTATGCTTTTCTATCAGATTTCTATATGACCAGATGCAGTCTGCCAGCATAAAAACAATATCTCTCTCACCTTTTATCCACCTTTTACCTGTTCTTTCATTTTCTTACCTTCACACAGTACATGGCAAATTTCTAATGACCCATCCCCAAGGACAAATTATTAAAGTGCAGTCACACACACACACACACACACACACACACACACACACACAGAGTGACCTCTGGCACTCACTGGTTGGGACGTGTGGAGGCGGCGGCTCCTGTCCCATCAAGCGTTGTCGTTTGTGCTGAGGAGGTCCCTTCTCCAGGCTATTCATGTCCAGGGGCCGTTTGATCTGCTTGAACATGATGTCCGTCGGCTGTTCAATGCTGGCCACCGTTGTGCTGCCGCAGATCATGTCTCGTATGCTGGGTTTGGGCGGAGCAGGAGGCTCCTCAAATATACTGCTGGTTCTGTGTCGAAAGACGTTTTTCTGTTTTGCCTTGCAGTCTGCAATGAGAGCAATAAGGTCTGAGAGCGAATTCCCATTTATTCTGCAATCTGCGATAAAGATGTTGTGGGTGTTTTTCTAGAGATAGGAAATACATAATTCAGTTGACTTTCATGCGTTTCACACACTACTCTCTCTTCACACATGTTCACAGAAAGACTTCCCTGATCATAATGCTGTTTTCAAGATCTACGTGTCGCTTATTGACTGAACATGCACATGAGAAAGACACAGACAGACAGAAGCAACAAAAAAAAAGAAAAATGAGATCTCTTAAGTGCTCGAGCTTGTAAAAAAAAAAAAATTTTTTTAACCTGGAAGACAGAGTGAAAAGAAGGGCAAGAGAAATGTGAGAAAAGGGTGGAGAGAAACATTGAAAGACAGACAATAAACAGCGATCTACATATAAAAGATAAAAGAAAAGAAAAAAAGAGGCGAGGAGCTTAAGCAAAACACACACAGATTGTCTCATCTCATGGATGAGAACGGACAACAGAATGCGAGCATCAGGTTGATGATGGAAGGATGAAACAAACTGATGGACCAACTCACGCAGGGTTGACATCATTCTGCAAGGTCAGAATGGAACTTGTGGTCGGGGACTGAGGTACAGGTCATCTGCCGAGTTCATGGAGATGTAGGGGGCTCTGTCCGTTTCATCGTAACTCTGTAACATTTAGCACACAACAACATGATGTATTCTGTCACTGTCATTGTAACTCTGTAACATACAGCACAAAACAAACATAGTGTATTCTGTCAGTTAACTCTGTAACATACAGCACACAACAAACATGATGTATTCAGTCAGTGTTGTTATAACTATGTATCATAACTCTGTAACATATAGCACACAACAAACATGGTGTACTCTGTCAGTTAACTCTGTAACATATAGCACACAAAAAGATGGTGTACTCTGTTCAGTTAACTCTGTAACATATAGTGTGTACTCTGTCAGTTAACTCTGTGACATATAGTCACACAACATATAGCACACAACAAACATAACATATTCTGTCAGTTTCATCATAATGCTCTAACATATAGCACACCACAAAACATGGTGTATCCTGTCAGTTTCATCTTAATGCTCTAACATACAGCACAGCACACAACAAACATGATGTATTCTGTTAGTATCATCGTAACTCTGTAACATTTAACACAGAACACACAGAATCCACGCTGGCTCTTTATAACTATAACAGAAGCAGAGAACAAACATGAATTTCACAGGACTGTATGAGCTCTGTCAGTCTCATCAACTCTGTAACATACAGCACAGAACAAACATGATGTATACATCTTTAACACTTTAAAAGAATAAGCTTGGTAGCTGCAGAAATGTTGCACAATAAAACTTGGCAAAATAACCTTTGTAAGACCCATGGCTCTTTTTTTTTTTTGGCGCCTCTTTCTAAAGCGTATGTTGGCTGGAAATATTATAATGAGACATGGATGCATGGTTGCCTTTACCACAGACATCATCAGTGTGCATTTCGCATTTTCACAACAGTGCAGGCATTTTTAGACATGGTTTATGTCCCAAGGACACCTTTCAAGACAGCCACACCATCACTGACAAGACGAACAGTTTTGTCAATCATTTCCTCCTGCAGATACTGACCCTGTATGACCTTTAGGCAAAGCTTCCGACATACAGATGTATCCAGTTAACGCAGACACTGTCAAGTTCGGATGAGGTTAATTTGTTTAGTTTGAAGACAAGTCTGGCAACCTTTCTGGAAGCAAAACACGTCCAGTCAATGTGGGCTGCCTGCAAACCTTTTTTCCCATGGTTCAATGCAACACTTTGAGGACTGGATGATTTCTTTTTTCCGTTAAGCTTGTCATGACACAACTTTGTGATTACCATGATGACTTTCCTGATCTTTTAAAACCGGCAAACTATGCTCTGACCTTGTCAGCCTCAGCCTCCAAAACCAAATAAACACTGCTGAGAAACCGACTGCACTTCAGTGACTGCTATGCAGACATAACAAACCAAAAAGACTGTCGTCAATGGAGACTTCCCATTCCTGCAATCTTTCTTTTTTTTTCTTTTTTAAATCCTAGATTACGACATTACCCATGTCCATGTAACTTAATTATGGTCTGAAACAATGACTAGCAAGATCTGAGGATCCCAGCTGACTGGTTACTAGATAAGGATTTGCAGCACCGAGGGAGTGGTGGTACAACAGAACCTATTTTCAGTATTATTTGTGTTTTTTACAGTAATTTAATGGGAATGTATTTTTCTTGTCTGGAATGCTTTTTTTGTTGTTATTGTTGTTGCATTTATTGCATGCCTGAATGCAAAACAGTAAAGAGCACTGTAATCCTTGACGGACCTTCCTGCACATTATGAAAAGACACCAACACCTCCACGGCCTACCAGCCCACCTGAACATCGCTGTCTTCTTCCTTCTCTCGCGCTCGCACTTCATCTTCAAAGTGTGGAAGAACTGGTCCATGGAATGCGTACTTGGGCGGTTTGTCCTGGTCATGTGGTCATGAGGGCTACTCATCTGATAAAAACACACACCATGCTGTGGTAGAGGCTTGTGATCAACAGGAAACTGTAGTCATATGTTTGTAGTCACAAGCACTATTCATACCGACACACACACAGGCACACAAGCGCACATACACACACACAACGCACATACACGCTATGTTTTATCAACAGAAGAACTGATACAAAAATAATGGATCTAAATTCCAAGTAAAAGAGACAGACAAAGAGAGACAGAAAGGAAGAAGAAAGAGAGAAGAGAATGCATGTGTGTGTGTGTGTGTGTGCGTGTGTGTGTGTAGTAATATCTATGTGTGTGTGTATGTTTATACGTGTGTCTGTGTTTGTGTGCGTGTACACGAGTGCACGCTTGTTTGTGTGTGCATGACTGTGTGCGCATATATCAGGTGTGCATCTACTTGCTTCCTCGCCTATCTTCCATCTTGAATGTGACAGACCAGGGGACTGTCTACAGCATGGGTATCAAGCTTCACCAGGCGAATCCAGGGGATAGCTCAACTACTACCCCTCTGACAGTTCATCTATCTAGGGTTTTCCTTTCCTTTCAGAATCCACTGAAACTCACGTCTAGACTTGTTTCCATGATATGGACTTTTATGTGTATGACCCTTGTTCATCTCACTTATAAAGGCAGATTGAGCGTATGTACATGCGTGTGTGTGTGTGTGTGTGTGTGTGTGTGTGTGTGTGTGTGTGTGTGTGTGTGTGTGTGTGTGTACAGTGGACAAAAGGCCTGGAAGCAGGCAATATGAATAGTTCCGTCTTCAAGATGGGTTACACAGACTACAAGTGAAGGATCTAATATTTATAATATATTTCCATACATGTATATATATATATGACAGAGAGAGAGAGAGAGGGGAGGAGAAAAAGGGAGAGAGAGAGAGAGGGAGGGAGAGAGAAAGACAGAGATGGAGGGAGGGAGGGAGGGAGGGAGAGCATGTGCACACGGATTTTTTTTCTCTCTAAGCCATACTCTGGAGGAGGAGGAGGAGGCCGGGGAGAGAGAGGACCCTGGGGACAGGGTGCTGCGAATGCGCCTCTCCTGGGTGTGGCACACAGAGGGGGACAGCCCCGGCTCCTGCTTCAGCCCTTCCAGCATCATCACCGGCGGCGGCGGCGACGTCAAATCCACCTCGTCCTTTCTCAGGCTGCCCCTGTTGACCATGCCTGCAGAGGACAGACAGCATCATATGAACAGACTGCTGAACCTTCAGGGCAGGCAACATGAAGCAGAGCAAGTGAGACCATACAGAGCAACACACACACACACAAGTTCATATAGCTCAGCCAATCACACAAGGCCTCTTCAGGACGGTTGTCACAACGTTGGGGGAACACAACCCTGTCCTGTAGAAATGGTGACAATAAACCCTTTGCAATTGTTTACAAGAATAATACATACATCATATAAAATATCATAACTAATCTACTGACATGGAAAACATGACTAGGCACTGTTGAGGGTACCAGCAATTTTGCTCAAACTGTTCATCCTAGTTTTAACATCAGAAGCTTGCACCAGAATGTCTACCACACATCAAAAAGAGAACATTACAAAAAATAATTGGAAAAATAAAAAAACGTTGTCTTAGTATGAACGGATGACCATTAGTCTCAAAGAGGTTGCCAACAGAAAAATCGGCGCCAGAATAATGTGCTGGCAATGAAGTGTTGACCATCAGGGACTGCAGGTATTGTGACATGCTTCTGTCAGTCAGTGAAAACCATTACCATCCCTTAAAAATCCAAGGTCATATGCCATAATGGTTCGTTATGTAACCATTTCCTTCATTAATCACTTTTTTCTGACCAAAGAAAATACATTTAACACCTTTTCACTTTATAAATAAATGAATCTGTGATTTCATGGCTTTCAGGAAATTCTAGAAGAATAACAGTTCAGCATGTTGAAAAATGGAGGTTATAAACTCTTCCTTTTCTAAATCATTTCAAATAAGAAATGTAAAACAAAAAATCTCTTGTTCCATTTTCAAGGTTTTGAATAATATCCGAAAAAACCTATACGTAAACACAAAGCTGAAACAGATTTATATCTCAGATTTTCACCCTGGATGGGCAAGTCACTAACGTATGCAAGACTCTTGCTGTACACATAGGTCAGTGGTTTGTGCCAATGTAAGGAATGGAAGACATACCTTCCCAAGCAGAAAGGTGACTCCAGTGGTATGCCAATGCCACTTACGTCAGTGGTTTTTACCAGTGAAAGGTCAACCATGGGACACACATTCCACTCCAGTGGTATGCCAGTGTCACTTACGTCAACAATGGGAGACATATCTTGTCAGCACTTACGTCAGTGGTTTTACCCATGAAAAGTCAACGATGGGAGACATATCTTGTCAGCACTTACGTCAGTGGTTTTAACCAATGAAAGGTCAACAATGGGAGACATATCTTGTCAGCACTTATTTCAGTGGTTTTCACCAATGAAAGGTCAATGATGGGAGACATATCTTGTCAGCACTTATGTCAGTGGTTTTAACCAATGAAAGGTCAACAATGGGAGACATATCTTGTCAGCACTTATGTCAGTGGTTTTAACCAATGAAAGGTCAACGATGGGAGACATACCTTGTCAGCACTTACGTCAGTGGTTTTAACCAATGAAAGGTCAACGATGGGAGACATACCTTATGTCGGTGGTTTCCACCAATGAAAGGTCAACGATGGGAGACATACCTTGTCAGCACTTACGTCAGTGGTTTTAACCAATGAAGGTCAACGATGGGAGACATACCTTACGTCAGTGGTTTCACCAATGAGAGGTCACCGATGGGAGACATACCTTGCCAGCAGTATGACTCCTCCAGCGGCATGCCCACGTCCCCAGCTGTTGGGGCCAGGTAGGACAGGTCTTCAGGTTCATTGCTCTTGTTCACTGCAATGTGACACAACTATGATTATTCCCCACAATGCATAGTTCATTACCTTGTTTCACTGCAACATAAACAGCCATGGAGTGATTCCCCACTCTGTGGTTCATTGTTCTTGTTCACTGCAACATAACAGCCATGGAGTGATTCCCCACAATATGGTTCATTGTTCTTGTTCACTGCAACATAATTGCCATGGAGTGATTCCCCACAATGTGGTTCATTGTTTTTGTTCACTGCAACATAACAGCCATGGAGTGATTCCCCCACAATGTGGTTCATTGTTTTTTGTTCACTGCAACATAACAGCCATGGAGTGATTCCCCACTCTGTGGTTCATTGTTCTTGTTCACTGCAACGTAACAACCATGGAGTGACTCCCCACAATGTGGTTCTTTGCTCTTGTTCACTGCAACGTAACAACCATGGAGTGACTCCCCACAATGTGGTTCTTTGCTCTTGTTACTGCGACGTAACACAATCATGGAGTTAGTCCACACACTGTGTGTGTCCCTGTTGTGAACACCCAACACCCTGCAGTCAGATCATTAGACATGTACTGAGACTGCTAGTCATTTTGCTGTCATCAGAGAGACTATGGGGATGTATCCTGTGTTCTGTGGCACATCACGGCACACAGATGACTGACTGTGCTCAAAGCGGCAACAAGTGCATACGTGTACAAAAGTGCGCAACCTTGAATGTCACCCTTCAGCTGTGATACTTAGAAATCGGCCTGGCAGCATGTATAATGGTAAATCAACACCCAGCGCAGAAAAACTTCTGAACTGTAATCCAGTCTGGCAGCATGTTTAAAGGTACATCAACACCCAGCACAGAAAACTTCTAAATTTGATCTAGTTGCAAAGTGAGACGACTGCAGGCGGAAATCTGTAGTCATCTCACTTTGCAACTAGATCAAGTTAAGACTTCAAATTTAGAAGTTTTCTGTACATCAACACCCAGTACAGAAAACTTCTAAATTTGATATCACTGTCTGTCAAATCTATCTGTGGACACTCTCTTGCAAAATAGGCATACAAGCAACGGACAAAGACAATCACTTTCCTTGTCACTGCCAACACTACATGCATGCACGCGTGCATGCACACACACACACACACACACACACACACACACACACACTCACATATATGCACAAATATTCCCACTCACATACACACACCCTCTTTTCACAACCTTCCTTCCGCAATGAAGCAGTCTGTCTTCTCACTTCATTACAACAAGAACTGGCCCGGAAGACAGTTCTCTGACAGAGGTGCAACAACAAAACAACAACCACCAACACATCTCCCACTGATGAAAGAAAGTAACCCCCCAAACAAAAGAAAAAAAAAAATCTGACTGACTTTTCATTTTGTGCCGCAGGTGTGACGGAATGAAGTAGCCAGTGTCCATGTCGGCTGTCTTAGGGCTGAAGATTGACTCAGTGCGGGGCATAATCACATGGTCGACGTCCTTCAGCGGCGGCTGGTCCGTCTGTACCTCTGACAGAACTAGCCCCTGCTTCTCTATTTGACTGACAGGAACACAACCACCATCCACAATGTCAGATCACAATGTTCAACAAAGGAAGGAAAGTATGAAAGAGCAAGACGGAAGGAAACAAAAGAGGGGAAAGAAAAAGAGAGCCGGGAAGACTGGAAATAAACAAAGCAGGAAAGACAAAGAGCAAGAAAGAATGATGAAAAGAAAAATCAGCGAGAAAGAAGGGAAAGAATGATAGCAAGGATGAATAAAGAGCAAGATCAAAGGGAAAGAGAATGGAAAAAGGAGGGGAAAAAAGCAAGAGAGATGGGCAAGATAGAAAATGGGAAAGAGAGAGAACAAAGAGAAATGGAACAGACTGGAAGAAAAAAAAAGAGCATGAAAGAGAAAAGAAAGACAGCAAGAAAGAAAAGAGCATAGGAAAAGAAAACACACACACACACACACACACACACACACACACACACACACACACACACACACAAAACACATAAAAAAGAAAGACAACGGAAGCAAATCAAACAAAAAAAAGACTGTTATCAGTATTAGGATAACACAGAACATGACTTAAATGTCAAAAGATGCTGCTGATGGACAGAATGTAGAATCTGCCGGGTGAAAACATCAAACCATAATCTTCAAATGGAATCTTTCAGCGCCATTCACGAGTAGACCATGTTTAAAAAAGATCCCAATCAGAATTTTTTTTTTCAAACTTTCTTGTCCAGACCATACGAAAACTCCAGATGCTTTAAAAAAAAAAAAAAAGAAAAAGAAAAGTGTCTGCTACCTGAGGACGTAGTGGACACAGACGACCTATTCACCTGAAGATGCAGTGGACACAGACCACCCACTTATCTGAGGATATAGTGGACACAGACCACCCACTCACCTGAGGATATAGTGGACACAGACCACCCATTCACCTGAGGATGTAACGGACACAGACCACCCATTCACCTGAGGACGTAGTGGACACAGACCACCCACTCACCTGAGGATATAGTGGACACAGACCACCCATTCACCTGAGGATGTAGTGGACACAGACAACCCACTCACCTGAGGACGTAGTGGACACAGACAACCAGTCACCTGAGGACGTAGTGGACACAGACGACCCACTCACCTGAGGACGTAGTGGACACAGACGACCCACTGGGCCTTGTGGTTGCGGCTGTTGTGGATGACGGTAGCCTGAGTCATGACCCAGGCCCATCCCCCTCCATGCGCCATGAAGCGGTAACGGCCCGTCATTGTCTGCCCTTTACTCAGCACTGCACGAATACAGACACCCACAGACTGAGCAAGCTAGCATCAGACATGTCCAACGGAAAACGATTAAAGCTACAGTCTGATGCAGCTTCAAGGGTGTCACAGAAACACTATCAGCTACAATACACCATCAGAGGCGTCCCATACATACAGGCAACACAAGCTATGACATAGCATCACAGGTGTCCCATAGAAACACATGATACAGGCTACAGTGCACCATCACAGGTGTCTCACTGAAACACATGATACAGGCTACAGTGCACCATCACAGGTGTCCCACAGAAACACATGATACAGGCTACAGTGCACCATCACAGGTGTCCCACAGAAACACATGATACAGGCTATAGTGCACCATCATGAGTGTCCCACAGAAACACATGATACAGGCTACAGTGCACCATCACAGGTGTCCCCACAGAAACACATGATACAGGCTATAGTGCACCATCATGAGTGTCCCACAGAAACACATGATACAGGCTACAGTGCACCATCACAGGTGTCCCACAGAAACACATGATACAGGCTACAGTGCACCATCATGAGTATCCCACAGAAACACACGATGATACAGGCTACAGTGCACCATCACAGGTGTCCCACAGAAACACACGATACAGGCTACAGTGCATCATCACAGGTGTCCCACAGAAACACATGATACAGGCTACAGTGCACCATCACAGGTGTCCCACAGAAACACATGATACAGGCTACAGTACACCATCACAGGTGTCTCACAGAAACACATGATACAGGCTACAGTGCACCATCACAGGTGTCCCACTGAACCACACCACATGGGCAATCGTACAGCGGCATAGGTATCCAACAGAAACACAAGACATTCACCTGCATCTGAGCTGTCCCATTGAAACACACATACATGCTGCTGTCCAGCTCCAGAGAAGTTCCATGGAAACAACACAGGCCAAGCTATACAAAACAGCATCAGAAGTACCCCCCCCCCCCCCCCCCCCCCCCCCCACAGCACCCCTACAATACAGCCTAAGTGCCTCACAGAAACACACGGCATAATTCCTTGGTATGATCAGATCAGCTGCAGTGTAACACAAAAACTTACATTATGATATAACTCTGTATTAAATATGCACCACAGAAACACATGACACTGGCTATGGTATAATGCTTCCAAAAAAGCGTTTCACTGAATACTGGCTAAACAAAAAAAAAAAAAAAAACTGTAACACAATATTAAGCATGTTATGTGAACGTTACAACACAAAATAAGTTATAATGGTAGAGTAATATGTGAAAACAAGCAGACTAATGATATAGCTTTATTTCAAACAGCCAACACACACACACACACACACACACACACACACACACACACACACACACAATGAAAACTCCAGAAAACAGAATGATATGTGTGAATGGACCTGGGGGAAAAAAGAAAATGGGTATGCACTCACAGTCCTTGTAGGCTCTCTCCACCACACTGCTGTCCACAGCATGGTGATAATCAAACAGTGACCTCCCACCAAGTCCTCCCCACTGTAGTTCAGCAACTCCTTCACCCTGAAACACAACGCCATACAGGCCTTTACGCCACTCACTCCCTTGCCACGGAATTCAATGGGTACCTGTTCCTTGTATGGGGAGGGAAAGGTAAGGCAGTTAAGAGAAGGAAATGGGCAATGACTTAATATAACCACCCTTTATGAGTAAATCAATTGTATCGGTGCCTTAAGTTTGATGTTGATGACAAACATGAATTCAACAGGGAATGATAAAACTTGAAAACACCACAGCAACAAAGAATGCAATGCGACTGGTGTCAAGACAAACCATGAACTGCATCAATGATTTGTTGGAGTTTGGACTTCAGACCCAATAAAACAACATCTGCTACTTTCAAGCAGTAGACCACAACTGACTGAAAGCCAATCAAACAACTCCCGCCTGACACTGTTCTTTCCCCCCACACTAGGTTCCCTTCAACCCCCATCCAAACTCTCCCCATGTTTATTTACTTAGTTTCAGCCTCTGTGTACAGTGGCCTCACCACTCAACACTTGCCTTGTAACATATGTGGACACCTCCTTTGGGAAAATTACACCGCCAATACTCTCATGCAGTTTTCTCAACTGCCTAAAATCTAACGATAACAGTGCAAACTGTGTTACACACACACACACACACACACACACACACTGCTCAACAGTAAAAGCTTCATCAATACAGGGAACTACATTAAGGTTGGTCTTTTTTTTCTTCCCTTACTGACAAATTCTGGCATGCAACTGCTTGAACTATACTACATAAGGGTAAATTAAACAATAATTTTAGACAATATTTTTAACTATTGGTAAAATCATTATGCAACATACGTCAAAAGTCAGGAGGCATGAAACTGAAGAAAGAAAGGGAGGGAAAAAAAATGGTTGAAAATAACTACGGGTGAGAAGTATGTTTTCTCTTCCAAAAGTTTGTTTAAAATAAATGGTTAAAAAAAATGGTGTGTGTGTGTGTGTGTGTGTGTGTGTGTGTGTGTGCGTGCGCACGTGTGTGCCCCAAAAAGGAAAGACAATCTCCATCTGAATGCTTCTTCTGTTCTTTCCTTTTCCTACACCCTCAAGTGCCCCTGAACTTTCACACAATGAGAGACCACTACAGTGTGCACTCACGGCTCAGTGCAAGTGCAGGTCAAGCTACGTCAGATTTCCGATAGGTTACCGGCAAGAGGGGAAACACGCTTTCCAAACATACTGGTCTTTAACAGGAACCAATCGAACGAAACAAAAACTGGGGTTTTTCCCAGTCACACTCTTCCTGAAACTGTAACCAGCGTTATCACTAAGCCACCAGTGAAACAATGGACTTGAGAAAACTGTGTCTGCACTTTGAAAGGGAGCTACAATACTTTTATCCATATGACGTGGATTCTGCTGAGCTTTCATTCAATGGACGATGACATTGTTATATTTTCATTCAAATGCTTAGGGTACTGATGTATATAACTGACTAGGATATTACTGTAATTTGATTTAAATAACTAGGATACTGACCATCTTTCTTTCAAGTGACTACAAGTCTGTACTTTATTTCCAAAAGACAGCACAGTGTGGACCCTTTACATTTCAAAGAATAGATCCCCCATGGGGATACTGGGGGGGGGGGGGGGGGGGTGGTTTGTACAAATAATTCCCCCTCCTTCTGGACATTCTGTGCTAGTAACGTACCTTTTCCTTTCGCTCTCAGTAACTCTGTCTCCTCCTTTGCTGTACTGTCGTCTACTGTCCTTTCTGTCACCCACATCTTTCATCTGTCTTTTTCCAAAACCCTCTTCCCACACATTTCTACACTCAACGAAGTCGGAGTGAACTGACTATACTCTCGAGTAGAGTGCGAGTATCCCAACAGGTAAAACGAGTACACACGCAACCAGATACTGGAACACTGAAGAAGAAGAACGAAGAACAGATATGCAAACATGGCCAGGTAGGCAGAACAGCAAAAACAAACAAACAAAAATCCTGGGCTCCCCAAGCTGATCACCTGTGCATATCAGATCCTGTGAAATCAATAAAAACTTAGCAAAACCTCAATGAATATAGTTGTAAAGCAAGGCAACTGCAGGTAGAAATCTAAATAAATCTGAAAAAGTTTAGTAATAAATCAGTCAAACATGAACAAAACAAATCAGAAGAAAAAACATGTTTGAGGTCTTAGGTCTCTTCAGGCAAGATAAACTTGTCTGTCTTGCTTGAAGAAGACCTGAGAAGTCAGACCCGTCATGTTTTGTCCTGTGATTTGTTTGTTCATGTTTGGCGGATTAATTATGTAAACTTTTAAAGATTCCTCCATAAATATGTCAACTGAGAAAGTAAAACATCAAAGATGAAGCAGACATTAAAACTGTCTGATGCATTTGGCGACACAGTAAAATTTCCGGCTCAATCATAAACTTCGATGGTGGGTCACTTCATAGCAAGTGTGGAGCGAAACTGTTCACAGTCAGCACTAGTGTGAAGAGGGGAAAAAAATTTAAGCACTGTATGAAAACAAGAAATGTCCATGGAGTATTGCACCACCAGCCAATCTATGTTTTTTAGGAGCAGGGAAGAGATGGGGGAAGGGGAGCACACCTTTTCACTTCATTCTGTTTACAGCCCAGCCAACTGCAGAATACTATTTCAGGGCTGTTGCTATACAACAACTGTTTCTATGTATGCTATAAAGAAAACCAACCAACCAAACAAACAAAAAAATCTACCTTCAAACACTGTAGATGGAATATTCATTTCTAAACTGAGAACTGGAGGTAATCATGTTCTTTTTCAGAGAGAAATCAGCCTGGAGTGAGGGAGATGATGGGTGGATGGAGTGGGACAAAAAACAAACAAACAACAACAACAAACAGCCAGCCGACCAAACAACGCAAAAAACATAAGAGCAGGCTGGGATGTGAGGAAACGAGATCCTGCTCATAATGGGCCAGATATACTCAACAGATAAATGGCAGATGGAGGAGATGGAAAAAAGAGACAAGCAGACTCATAATGAATCATATACACAGCACCTTCAAAAAGCTGGTTCCGTCACGGCATATCATCCAGTCTACCAACACTGTGCAGGACACAAAACGTATGGAGCAGACCAACCTCTTTTTCTTTTTTTTGTACATTCTGTGGTATGTCTTGCAAGAGAAAAGAAACTTTTCTCTTCCTTTTCCCTGGGGGGTGTCTGGAGATAAGATGCTACTTTTATCTTTCTTTTTCCTGTCCCCTCAATGGATGGATGACAAATGATACACGGTTTAAATGTTGGGTTTACCAAACCAACAAACTCACACACAACACACAACTGTACACACACACAGCCATTACACACTAAACTGTCCACAGGGAAATCAACGCACCAAAAGACTGGGGTGAGGGAGATGATGGGTGGATGGAGTGGGACAAAAAACAAACAAACAACTCCAACAACAAACAGCTGCCGACCAAACAACGCACATAAGAGCAGGCTGGGATGTGAGAAACAAACGAGATCCTGCTCATAATGGGCAGATATACTCAACAGATAAATGGCAGATGGAGGAAAAAGAGACAAGCAGACTCATAATGAATCATATACACAGCACCTTCAAAAAGCTGGTTCCGTCACGGCATATTATCCTCAGTCTACCAACACTGTGCAGGACACAAAACGTATGGAGCAGACCAACCTCTTTTTCTTTTTTTTGTACATTCTGTGGTATGTCTTGCAAGGAAAAAGAAACTTTCTCTTCCTTTTCCTTTCTTTTTGGATGGAGGGTGGGGGGTGTCTGGAGATAAGGCATGCTACTTTTATCTTTCTTTTTCCTGTCCCCTCAATAAGTGAAAAAAAAAAATGTTACTTTGCCAACATGACATGACAATGATGATACACAGTTTAAATGTTGTTGTCAGTTTACCATAACCAATCATCAGTCTCACACACACACACACACACACACACACACACACACACACACATATCCAGTCCACAGGAAAACCTCTACCTACACCACACCAGACTTAAGTTTTTTTTTTTCTTAACTGGCTTTTGCTTCATGCTTCTATGCTATAACATTAACTCCACTTAGGCTGGTTTAACTAGTTGGTTTAACTAGTTCTGTGTCCCTGACCTGAGGAGTAGTAAGAGAAGAAGGGGAAAAAAAAAAACAGCAGAAGGAGAAGAGAAGACAAATCGCTGGCAAACTAACTGATGGGTCACCACTCAGGACCAAAGTCACACAAGTTCAAGCAAGCCACAGTTACAGGTTTCAGCCCCCCCCCCCCCCTCTCTTTTGGTCCCCCCCTCTCCTTCCTGCCCCCTTCCCTCCTCTTGCTCCCCCCCTCCCCACCCCCACATTCCTTCCTGCACTCTCTCCCCCTCTCTTCCCACAGTGCTCACTGTGGGACCTGCACAGCAGACAAAGCTGACAGGGGGACATATTTAGCCTGGCCCAAGCTGACAGGGGGACATATTTAGCCTGGCCCACGTGAAACAGGACCCCTGGCACAGCATTAGTCACAGCCAGGGGAAAGGCAGGCTCTCCCCTCTCACCACCATCAAACCTCTTGACCTTGTCCTGACCCCGGGCGCCCTCATGTCACCAGGGTGAGGGACCATGGGAGAAAAGAGAGAGAGAGAGAGAGGGGGGGGGGGGGGGGGGGGCAGATGGAAGAGGGAAGGGGGTACACACAAGGCGAGGGGGCAGTGGTCCTTCAGTAGTCTGGACAGTGCTCTTGACCACCCTTGCCTGGCAGTCCGTGCCTGGCAGTTCGGTTCAGGGTTCACACACTGACTGCTGATGTGTGTGTCTGGCAGTTCGGTTCTGGGTTCACACACTCTGACTGCTGATGTGTGTGTCTCTGGCAGTTGGGTTCTGAGTTCACACACACTGACTGCTGATGTGTGTCTCTGGCAGTTGGGTTCTGGGTTCACACACACTGACTGCTGTGTGTGCCTGGCAGTTGGGTTCTGGGTTCACACACACTGACTGCTGCTGTGTGTGCCTGGCAGTTGGTTCTGGGTTCACACACACTGACTGCTGCTGTGTGTGCCTGGCAGTTGGGTTCTGGGTTCACACACACTGACTACTGCTGTGTGTGCCTGGCAGTTGGGTTCTGGGTTCACACATACTGACTGCTGCTGTGTGTGCCTGCAGTTGGGTTCTGGGTTCACACACACTGACTGCTGCTGTGTGTGTGCCTAGCAGTTGGTTCTGGGTTCACACACACTGACTGCTGATATGTGTGCCTGGCAGTTGGGTTCTGGGTTCACACACACTGACTGCTGATGTGTGTGCCTGGCAGTTGGGTTCTGGGTTCACACACACTGACAGCTGATGTGTGTCTGGCAGGCAGTTGGTTCTGGGTTCACACACACTGACAGCTGATGTGTGTGCCTGGCAGTTGGGTTCTGGGTTCACACACACTGACTGCTGATGTGTGTGCCTGGCAGTTGGGTCTGGGTTCACACACACTGACTGCTGATATGTGTGCCTGGCAGCTGGGTCCTGGGTTCACACACACACTGACTGCTGATGTGTGTGCCTGGCAGCTGGGTTCTGGGTTCACACACACTGACTGCTGATGTGTGTGTCTGGCAGCTGGGTTCTGGGTTCACACACACTGACTGCTGATGTGTGTGCCTGGCAGCTGGGTTCTGGGTTCACACACACTGACTGCTGATGTGTGTGCCTGGCAGCTGGGTTCTGGGTTCACACACACTGACTGCTGATGTGTGTGCCTGGCAGCTGGGTTCTGGGTTCACACACACTGACTGCTGATGTGTGTGCCTGGCAGCTGGGTTCTGGGTTCACACACACTGACTGCTGATGTGTGTGCCTGGCAGCAGCTGGTTTCTGGGTTCACACACACTGACTGCTGATGTGTGTGCCTGGCAGCTGGGTTCTGGGTTCACACACACTGACTGCTGATGTGTGTGTGCCTGGCAGCTGGGTTCTGGGTTCACACACACTGACTGCTGATGTGTGTGCCTGGCAGTTGGGTTCTGGGTTCACACATACTGACTGCTGATGTGTGTGCCTGGCAGTTAGGTTCTGGGTTCACACACACTGACTGCTGATGTGTGTGCCTGGCAGTTGGGTTCTGGGGGTCACACACACTGACTGCTGATGTGTGTGCCTGGCTTGATCTTCAAGATCTTGTCTCCTCACGTTCCCTTCTTCCCATCCTGGTCACTCTGAATGCAAGGAATGTCTGCCCCTTGGCCTTTTTGCTTGGTCACCTTGTACATCACTTTCCCTCTTCACGGTCTTTTTTCCTCCACAAGATGTTGTTCTACTGAGTTACACCTGTCCGGCTTTTTCTCACATTCTTTTGTAAAGACACCCCCCCCCCCCCCCCCTCTCACCCCAACATCCCTCCCCACTCTTCCACTCCCCCCCCCCCTCCCCCTCCATCTGCCTTTCAAAATCAGCCTTTGTGTTTGGCTAGGCTATAAAAACAGTACTTGTTTTTATTCAATGAAAATTTCCTATGTTTTACTTACTAGTTCATTTACAGTAAATTTTCAGCAAGCTTTTCCCATTCAAACTGTTGTTTTTAATTCTCTTGCTCTGGGTATGCCGCCTCTCATCATTGCACATATCTTAATTCACAGCTGTTTATTCTTTTTTTTTTTTCTTCTCAGAATTCAGAAATTCATCCCACTACTTTTGCACATCAAGCTCTTTGTGAAGTCATGTTCATCTGTCACAGAATCTGATTTGTTCTGAAATAGTGACGTCAATGTACCTCAGTTTCTACTCTTGCTGCCTCAATCTCAGTTGTAGTCCGTGTCTTTTCTTCTTCTTTTTTTTTTTTTCATGGCATTGACATTAATAATTTTGCACTAACACACAGCCGTTCAACACATTCTGTATCACAGGCTGATAACATCAAAGCTCTGATACAGTCCAGCCTACATTTTACAGAACTGATGCAACATTTTGCTCTCACAGCTGCTGTACTTACCCATGCCTATTTCTGGTCCTGCACAGAATTCTCCACTGAACTGGCATCCTGCCTCCTACCTACCTCACCCCCCCCCCCCCCAACTCCCTCCCCCTCCCCCCTTCCTCTCCTTTCCTGAACAAAGTCACCGGGCTTCCCACCACCGTGACTGTTTTTGCCTTTGTTCTTTCCTCCTACACTGTGCCTTTGTTCTTTCCCCCAGCACAGCTCTCCAGCTGACCCCCCCCTTTCCTGTAATGTTAGAACAAAAGATGCACTTCCTGTCCGCAGTGCCAGAAAAGAACCATTCTCTGCAAACAGCTCCAAGCCGCTTTATCTGGCAGCGCAGCCTTAGTAGTCGCCTTCTGTTGTGTGGTCACTGTTTGGTTTGATGTCCTTACAGTGTGGGTTTCCGAAGTCTTCCCGATTCTGAGATGTTATTTCTGCAGCGGATATGGGCTATTATTTGCTAGAATTTGACTCGGGACCAGCGGTTGTGGGAGATCTGAGTATTTTTAATGCTGAAAAACAAATCTTGAATATATGCATTTGAATACAGATCTACAGTGTGTGTGTGTGTGTGTGTGTGTGTGTGTGTGTGTGTGTGTGTGTGTGTGTGTGTGTGTGTGTATGTATGTGTGTGCATGCGCACATGCATGTGTGTGCGTGTGTGTGCAAGTGCGCACCTGCATGCGAGCATGTGTGCATGCCTTGTGTGCATGTGTCAGTCTCTGTGTGTGTGTTGTGTATGCATGATGAAGCCTCAGTGAGTGTGTGTGAGCGTGCGTGCATGTGTGTGTGTGACTTCATACGTGCTAATCTGCACATATATGCATACCCAAAATAGGTTTGGGGCTAGAAATGAGAGCTACTGAGTGTATATGCCCAGCTGTGACTGCAATGCATACAATGTATTGTCATAAAGGTTCTTATTAACTTTGCAGTCTTGACAACTTTACTCCACATGCTATATTTTTTTGGTTTTACTCAAGCATTCAAAATTCAATTTCTAAGAACTGCTAAAGGCAGCATTTTTTCCTAGTTCTTGTCCTAATGCTGCAAAACTATAAAAAATGAAAAATGTCATCACAGGTCATAGTCCATGGACCTGACAAGGGTTTTAACCCTTTCATTAGTGCAGAGCCTACACAGCTACTGCAGTCAGAATGCCACAGTCACTACCTAGCACCATAAGCACCATGTGATTCAGTTTTTGTTTGTGTGTGCATTTTCTTTTTAGGTTTCCACTTACATCTGAAGAGTACATGGATTAAATACAAGTGGTTTTATTTCTAAATGCTATACAAATGATACGTTACAGCCTGTATCAGTCTAGTAACCCACAGCAGCTCTGCTGCCCAGCTGGTCTTTAGCTGCATGCTGCTTGTGGATGGCTAGTGGTGAAAGGGTTAAGTAACTGAATGTTCTTGGTCGAAAGGAACGGCGTTTTGTTTTGCTGTCTCAAAACTATAAAAAATGAAACAGAATAGTATAAACACACATTCCATACATAAGATAACACATGTGTGTACTTCAGACCAAAGCTGCCTCAAAACAATCCATGACATGTTTGTTGTCTTCTCTTTCTGATATGCTGAAGTGTTACATAGAGTCATTTTATTTGTTACTTAAGGATTTATCAATCTTCACCACATGAAAGTTGCGCTAACACATGCAAGCAGCTAGCACTGCTAGCACACACGCACGCACACACACACACACACGCATGCACACACACGCACGCACACACGCACGCACGCACGCACACACGCACGCACGCACACACACACACACACACACATGCATTTTCGTGAAAGTAAACAGAGAAGCATGAGTAACTGGGGGGGGGGGTGGTCAGGGGTAGGATGATGGGGCGGGGGGGAGGAAGGCATGGAGGAAGAGAGAGAGAGGGGGGAGGGACAGTGAGAGAGAGAGAGAGAGAGAGAGAGAGAGAGAGAGAGAGAGAGAGACTTACACACAGACAGACAGCCAGCCAGACAGAGAGAGAGAGAAAAAAAAAGACCTAGAAAGAGAGCTACAGAGACAACACACTACAGATTACAGTTACTACCACCCACACACAACCTAACCAAACGCTGACACACATGGCCACATATGCAGCATGCACTCCCCCACACAGCTACCCATACGTTTATGCACTCCAAAACAACTGAAAGATGTCAGACAGACTGACGTTAAAGGCACAAGAGTCAGTGCCACGACAGGCGAGGCAGGAGCAGAGCAGTCAGCAGTGATGGTTGACAAGATGGGCATGGGCTTATCACAATAACAGGGCACAGAATGGCCACAAAACAGAGCTGTGGACACACAATGGAAGCAGGGTGCAGGTGGGCTGAAGAGGCCGGTAACAACATTTAAAACAAACACACACACACACAAAAAAAAAAAAATCAAGAAAAACTGTTGGCTTATCTTTACCTCAAAATTTTTTAGGTTCAGCAAAAAACAGTTTCTGGTGAATGTAATCTCATTTTATTATTTTTGATGGGTCTACTACATTACAAAACGCAAAATCACATTCCAGACTACAAAGAATACACGCATACAGAAAAACAAAAAAACCCACAGCAACCAGCAGACTAAAAACAGAGAACGGATGAACTTGCAATCTCTGCATAAAAGCTCCCCATGAAAACTCTGTGGCAAGTGCTGTATGGCGACATGTTCAGAAAGAAAGGGGATAAACTCTGTGCCAAGTGCTGTATGGCGGCATGTTCAGAAAGAAAGGGGATAAAAAACTCTGTGCCAAGTGCTGTATGGCGACATGTTCAGAAAGAATGGGGATAATCTCTGTGGCAAGTGCTGTATGGCGGCATGTTCAGAAAGAAAGGGGATAAACTCTGTGCCAAGTGCTGTATGGCGACATGTTCAGAAGGAAAGGGGATAAACTGTGTGCCGAGTGCTGTATGAGCACCTGTTCAGAAAGAAAGGGGATAAAACTCTGTGCCGAGTGCTGTATGAGCACCTGTTCAGAAAGAAAGGGGACACAGTGTGTGCGTGGGGTCTCAGGGCAAAATGATCTACTGTAATCCCACAGATCAAGTGGCCAACCTCAATGCAGCTAGCTCCCTCTGTGGCTCGGCCTGGGCTATCATCATTTCACAGATCGGGTGGCTGAGTAGAATGCAGTGCATGCGCCTAGGCTGGGCAGAGTTCAGTGCCACCAACTTCACCACAGATGAAGTCCAGACCACACTCTCCCAAGCATGACTGCTCCCTCCACACCCCTCCACAACCCCCCTCTGATGCTCACCTGTCGTCACAGTAGGTGAACTTCATGTTCATGTCGTGTTTGCTGAGGAAGGTGTGGGTGTCCATGGGCACCTCGATGTTGGCGGGGTGAGGGATGGGTTCGCCCACGGCCAGCAGGTAAGGGAAGGACCCGAACTGGTGCAGGTCTGTCGGCATCACCAGGTGGCCCGTGCACTTGATCACCTGCATGGGTAGATGGGAGAGAAAACACAGTATGGAGTGATCTGAAAAATGAACCAGCTGAAAGACTGAAATATATTGAAAACAATATGGAATGATGTGAAAAATCAACCAGCTGAAAGACTGAAATATAATGAAAACAATATGGAATGATGTGAAAAATGAACCAGCTGAAAGACTGAAATATGGTGAAAACAATATGGAATGATGTGAAAAATGAACCAGCTGAAAGACTGAAATATAATGAAAACAATATGGAATGATGAAAAAATGAACCAGTTGAAAGACTGAAATATAATGAAAACAATATGGAATGATGTGAAAAATGAACCAGCTGAGAGACTGAGGCGATGGACGAATGGAAAGGCAATGTGGCATGACAAAGAAAACGGAAGACCGCTTCCTCTGTCTGAGGAAAAATGACATGCACATGTCTGCAGCATGCAACAACACAAGCTGGTCGCCCTATCATCCACTTTACGGTTGCAGCCGCCATCAAAACCATTTGTTCCAACATCCTTGATCTCTTCGATCGACACTTTTTTCATCCCCGATTTTTCCCTCTGAAAAAAAAAAGTACTTTTTCTACTGATCTCCACTTTCAGTATTCCCTAACGTCTGCTAATTCCGTGAGAAGTGGGAGCCACCTGGTGGACCTCGTAAAGAGGACATTGTTCTCCTCATATGAGTTAAATCCAGCTGAGTTGGAGGAGATGTTCTTTTTGCCTTAAACATCAATGCAAACTCCAGCCCCCTACAAGCGCTTTGCATGAGGCTTTACGTTGAGATACTGTGTGCAAATGCATGCATGACATCAACAACAAAACAAAAAAAGGTGTCAAACATGTTATTCTTAAATCCTGTTCCATCCTTGCCGAAGAATCAGGCATATTACACACACACACACACACACACACACACACACACACACACACACACACACACACACACACACACACACACCACGTACAAATGGCTAACAAGTCAATAAATCATCTCTATAGATGTGGCCAACCTCACACAAAGATTAAAAAAAGAAAAGGTCATGCACATAAAAATCTCACTAATACTGCACCTCGGCTAAGAAGAATGTGACATGCCAATGTTCAAAGCGTGTAGCGCTCTTGTAACAATGCCATGCAGTGTTTTTTTTTGTGGATGTATAGATATGCTGGCATGCCATGCAGTGTGTTCTGTGGATGTATAGATATGCTGGCCTGCCATGCAGCGTATTTCTGTGGATGTATAGATATGCTGGTGTGCCATGCAGCGTGTTCTGTGGATGTATAGACATGCTGGCCTGCCAAATGAACCACGTGACCAGGCTGGAACACTGATGAAAATTTGTGCTCAGTATATTCCAGGCCTGAAAACTGACGAAAATTTTTTTCTCACTATATTCCAGGCCTGAAAACTGAAGAAAAAAACTGTCCTCACTATATTCCAGGCCTGAAAACTGAAGAAAAAACTGTCCTCACTATATTCCAGGCCAGAAAACTGAAGAAAACTGGTCCTCACTATATTCCAGGCCAGAAAACTGAAGAAAACTGGTCCTCACTATATTCCAGACCTGAAAAACGGATTCTCTACGTTGTCCAGACTGGACAGTACGAGCAGTGTACGGCAGGGGTGAGATGCAGGAAAGGGGGGGTTCACTATTTCAAATCTAGGTAAAAGCAGGATGGGGATGTGAGGCTTGGGGAGGAGGGGGGGGGGGGGGGGGGGGGGGGGGGGGTTTTTAGAGGTGGGGCTGGAGTTCAATCAGATGACAATGTGCATGATCTTCGTAATCCAATCTAGGTCTTCTTCATCCCATGATCATGACACTTGTCAAGCCCAGGAGATTCCCCTTTCCTTTGTTCATACTCCACTGAAGGGTTAAATTATCTTCATTCTGTCTCACTAACTTTCTAGACACTCCCCTATCCTACCAATATAACCAATTAAAGCGCACAGGGTGGACACAGCCAAAGGGTGATATAGAAAAAAACATTTTTTGACCAATCCAAACAGGCATCCTTTTTTTCACAGTGCACGAGTCCATTCCACGTGGCTTACGAAGTAAGAAAAGCTGGGAACTTGGAAGCTTAATGTTGAAAGCAATTTGCCAACTACTGGCAGCTCCACTCAAAGGCTACTTTCAGATTTTCTATCGGCCGGATTTCCGGCCTGAGCTTGAAAAGTGGTATCCAAGAGGCAGAAGAGCCAGAGGGATTTTTCTCAGGCCTGAAAAAAACAAAAAAAAGACAAAAACCCACAAAATTTCGCTAGGCCTGACAGGCAATTTTCAAATTCTTGTGTAAGCCGGATTTCCGGTCTGAACCTCACGAGTGGCACCCTGCACATGCTTCCAACCACTTCCCTAATGATGCAAAAGGTCACACAAGGCATTTCAACATACTTCTTCGTCTCAATGCTCCGACACAAAAATATACTGGTCCCCAGTTATTTTATTGTAGAGTTTTACTTTTCTTTTTTTCTCTATTCTTCTTTCTTTTTCTTTCTCTCTTCTTTTTTCTATTTTCTTTCTTTTTCTTTTTTTAAAACCAAATTTGGTGAATCTGGTAACCAACCACAAACATGTGTGCTCTTACTGAATGGGCAAATTAATGCGTGGTAAGGGAAGCTTTGTATGGTTACTCTGTCGTTTCATTGTCATCATTCGGCAGTGTAAAGAAAAATCAAATAATTTGGGTAGGGGATGCTCTCTCTCTCTCTCTCTCTCACACACACACACGCACACATACATTCTTTGTCTCTCATTCTCTCTCCAAATGAGGGGATACAATTTGCGCTAATGGAGAAAGATAAAGCAGTAAACAGCTTTCATTCGCACAGGCTAAAGGTCAGAGGGTCAAAGCCGGCAAAGAGATAGAATTCTGCTGTTCTCCCAGGGGGTCCTTGGCGCTGTCCAAAGGTCACCTCTGCAGGTGAAAGCGATGACCTGCACAGTGACGCAGACATGTGTGCGTCAGAGCACTAGTATGTGTAATAGCCTGTAATGTGACACGCCCATGTCCCATGCATGTGTGTCAACCTACATATTTTCGCTTAGAGTTACTTTGCTACTCCATACATAGAGGCGTGTTCATGCATCCTGCACACAGGCTTGTATGTTATGTATACAAACATACATGCTTTTGTTTGAATGCACATCCTTCTGTATGCATGGGTATATGTGTGTGCACACAGATGCATACACTTGCCTTTGTGCACGCATATGTGCACACTCACATACACACAACTCTTACCCCCACTCCTCCCCCTTCACACACACACACACATAAAACGCTAAATTCTTTTACTTCTCTGATAAGTAAAAACATTGCAGCAATACATGCTTTACATCTGTGAACAACTTATTCAAATGTCTATGGAAAAAAAATCAAGCTCCACATCCTCAAAATGTCTGCAGAAAATCCAAAGCACTGTAACATGTGTTTGGAAAATCACAACGGGTGGAAACTATGCAAAAGAAAAATAACATTCTTTTTTTAAATTGTGGACCTTGCTGTTATTAAAAACTTTTGCACACAATGTAAGAAACAGACATGAAATAAACATTAACTCAAATCATCAGTTTCCATAGGGTCTGAACCAGCACATGAGGCTGCATATCCTGGGATCAAACACTGATTTTTCTTTTTTTTCAGTTTGATTTTTCTTATGCACTACACACCCACCTTGCATGAAGCTGACTTGAGATTGACATTCCTGCCCTTAGAGGTAAGGGTACATTTCATGCGAATAAAGAAGACGCGGTCTTCTGATTCGGTTTGTGAGAGCTTGTTGCCATGGGATCGCACTGACACTGCCTCACGAATCTCGTCTTCGTCCCGAGGGTCGCAGAAGTCGAAGATGCTCTGGCCCATCAACTCTATCTGTTTGAGTGAAAATCACCACTTGTCAGTACGTGTGTGTGTGTGTGTGTGTGTGTGTGTGTGTGTGTGTGTGTGTCTATGTGCATGTGCGTGTGCATATGTGCATACCTGCAAGTGTGCACAAGTGCTGGTGCCACATGTATGTAATTGCATGCATGCATGTGTGTGTGTGCATGCGTGCATGCATGCATTATAAATTCATATGCTTGTACTGGCTGCTTTTGCCTGAATCTTTTCAGTCAGCTTTTTTCTATGTTTTCATTTGTGATTTCAAAAATCCAGCATATCTAAGACACATAAGCATAAGTAGTTTTATCACACACACAACAAAAAGGCAAAAATGAAACACACACACACACGAAGGCCAAAACTAAAAAAAAAAAAAAAAAAAATCACACACACACACACACACACACACACACACACACACACACACTAATGTCACAGCACACTTGTTTACCTGCTGAATGCCCAGGTATTTAACCACAGTGTCGGTGACGTAGACGACGTCTCCCTCTTGGGAGAGAATGAAGACGAAGCCGTCCAGGGCTTTGGGGAAGAGCTGATCCAAGGCCCTTGGGGGTCCCCCTTTCTTCTCTCCCTCTGCACACATGGCGTGTAACATGGGTATCATTTGGTTCTCTTTGTGTCAGCGTTCCCTGGGATACATCATGTGCCCTCTTCTTGACAGTCTGCTCCACCGTCTTTTTGTTGTCTTCCATCTCTTGTGGGGGGAAAACAGTATGTACAACCATGAAAAATCATTCTTCAGTCTTTTTTGGTGTTGCATCTTTTTCTAACCCCCCCCCCCCCCCCCCCCCCCCCCCTCTCTCTCTCTACTTCTCTGTACAGATGTGTGCATGGCAGCAAAAGGACAGACGAGACTTTCCCTGTCTCACAGACGCAGGCACAGATCTACTTATGACCTAAAACAAGAAAAAGGTATCCATTTCTATGACACTGAAAATTTATTTTAAAACCCTCTTGCATTTGTTTTGCCCATATCCAGCCACTCTGTTTGTTTCCCCTGGTGTTAGTGACCACATTCCATTGATTTCTCAAAACTAAAAATGAATACTAGGCACAGTTTTGGGCTGGAAAATGCAAATGCGAGAGGGTAAAGTCTGTAATTTTGGCGTTCTGTTGACAGGTACACTGGTTTCAAGTTAAAACAAAGGCTAGCGTTATGATCTGCAATGTCGCCGGGACATATCATGAAACTAAGCCTTGAGTGAAGCCCCGTCTTCAGTGTCAGACCAGAAAGGTCAGACCTCTGATGGTGATCATGATGGAGTGAAGCCCTGTCATGCAGTCTCAGACCACAATGGTCAGGCCTCTGATGGGTTGCCTCATGATGTGTTGCCTCAGGGATGGGTTGAAGCCCTATCATGCAGTCTCACACCAGAAAGGTCAGACCTCTGACGGGTTGCCTCAAGATGATTGACACTGACTGCTCCTCATGGATGGCTGTGCCAGGATGTCAGGCTGTGGCTGTGGACGGGGAGTCAGAATGGCTGGCATGCAGTTCCGCAATAATGGCACAGATGAGACAGAATGAGGGGCATGCAGTTCCACAATAATGGCACAGATGAGGAGTCAGAATGAGGGGCATGCAGTTCCACAATAATGGCACAGATGAGACAGAATGACCGGCATGCAGTTCCACAATAATGGCACAGACAATGAGACAGAATGACTGGCATGCAGTTCCACAATAATGGCACAGACGATGAGTCAGAATGATCGACATGTAGTTCCACAATAATGGCACAGATGATAAGTCAGAATGAGGGGCATGCAGTTCCACCATAATGGCACAGACTATGAGGCCGGAAAATCAAAAAAAAAAAAAAAAGAAAAGATTTTGGTGAAAAAATGAAAAAAAGATCTGCTTCTTAAATTATCAGTGACAATGAAATGATACACATAACTGGTCAGCTTAGCCTTATGTTTTCATTGTCATCCTATTCATTTTACTGTGATTTAAAACCGAATGTCACACACACACACACACACACACACACACACATATATATATATATATATATATATATCCATGACATTCACATAAAAAGTTACCTATTTACACAGGATGTTTATTGGTTCAGTCTCTGCCACATGGTGTCAGTTTTCACCACACAAATGCTTGTGTCAAAAGATGGATAATGTCTACTGTGTGGATTAGACTTGGGAGCATTTCTGTTAATGCTGTCTAAAGGCATTGCAATCATAAAAAAAAGAATGTCAGAACTTCACAGGAGCCTGGCTCACTTCATTACCAATGATCAGAGACAACCTCAAGCAAGGAACTGGTCTTTTCCACCCACAGTGAATGCCTGCGTACAAATTTCAGACTGTATCTGCCACTGTTCGTTAGTCTGATCACAGTGAAGCTCAGTCTTGTTACAGCTGTGGACTTTAGACCATATACTGTACTGAAGCTGTCTTGTTACAGCTGTGGCCTTTTGACCATATACTGTAATGAAGCTCAGTGTTGTTACAGCTGTGGACTTTTGACCATAATTATACTATAATGAAGCTCAGTCTTGTTACTGCTGTGGCCTTTTGACCATATACTGTAATGAAGCTGTCTTGTTACAGCTGTGGACTTTGGACCATATACTATAATGAAGCTCAGTCTTGTTACAGCTGTGGACTTTAGACCATATACTGCAAAAAAACATTTTCTCTGATGGATGCCTTCCATTCCCTCTACTTACACAGAATGTAGAATACCATTTTGAATTTTCAACAAGCAGCTCTTTATGAATGCGCGCGCTCTCTCTCTCAGTCTGTCTCTGTCTCTCTCTCCACCTCTCTCTCTAACACATACACACATTCATTCATACACTATCCTTCACAGCATCTCCTCACCTCCCCACCATTCCCTCCCTCCACCCCTCAACAACACCCCCTCCCCTGCTATTTTCCTTGCTCAGTGTCCATTAGCTGCATTAGCAGTTGATAAAAAGACACCTGGCTGTCTGCCACACAGAGGGGGGTGCTCCCGGCCGGTCATTGCCCCCACTGCCTCTGTACCAACATTTGTATACAAAGGGAAGAAGGAGCCCAGGCATCTACCCACTACAACCAGCAGCAGAAGAAAGCCACACTGTGTCTGTGTGTCTGTCTCTCTGCCACCCTCCCTGACCTTGTGCTACACTGTGCAACTAGGCAGAGGCCCTTCAAGGTCTGTTGGGGGGTGGGGGTGGGGGGGGGGGGGGGGGGGGGGGGGGGCTGGCAACACACCTCTCTTTCTGTTTACATCACCTGATGATGTACTGACTAACTCAGTGCACTGACTTGTCAGACAGGGACTGAGATAGACTTCACACTAATGAAACCATGGATGTGTGCATGCACGCATGCACTTTCACTAACTTACATACTCACACAAACATAAAAACACAGTATACACACACACACACACACACACACACACACACACACATGGGGAGAAAGTAAGTGAGAGAGAAGGGCGAAGTTAAACATTTGTGGAGTGGAGGAGGCGAGGGGACGGGAGGGGAGAGAGAGAGTAAAGGGGGGAGAGGAGATGGGGGGGGGGAGGGGGGAGATAGAAGAGAGGAAGAGAAAAAGAGACAGAGAGACAGGCAGACACTTAAAATCAAAATGACAGGGGGAAAAAAAAACAAAAAATGTAAAACAGATATGGGTACAGAAATGTAATTTGTATGCTCTCTTTCTCCACCACATAACATAAACACAAGCACAGAGTATGTACAAACAATAGAAATGCACATGTATGCGCTCTCGCTCTCTCTCTCTCTCTCTCTCTCTCTCTCACACACACACACACACACACACAAAACATGAGAAAAACAGTAGACAGAAGACTGGAATGTGGGAGGGGTGGTGGGACAGGGGTGGGGGGGGGGGGGAAGATGAGGGCATCCTGTGTACCTGCCTCTCTAGACCCAGGTCTGCACACACCCTGGGCCATCGACTGTGGAGATAGAGCAGCACAGGCAGTAATTAGGAAAACAAGCCACCTGAGCATGACAACAAGGCCAGTCAGGGGGGGAATCAAAGCATCATGGTCATGATAAATTCCCTGTCATACAATCTGACCGGATGCAGTGCTGCTATCTCATCTGCCATCTGAGTGGTAGGACAGCAGAAACACCACACCACACTCACTCACACAGCATGGGCACACACATCTGATGGGGGGGGGAGAACAACAACAGTCTCACAGACACACACGCGCACACAATATACATAACCATCCACACTGACACAGCACAGACACACACACAAACACACACACGCATAACCATCCACACAGACACAGACACATACACAGACATATACACACACCATAAATACACACACCCATCATCACACACACACACACACATATACACACACCCCCATCCACACACACACACACACACACACACCACACACACTGACTCTGTCACAAGCCTTACACAGCTCAGTTAACTAGCAACTCGGCCCAGCCTGCTTATCAGCGCTAGAAAAAACACAGAGGCTGGAAAAAATGGATGGCAAATAAAACAGGCTGAACAACTCCACATTTGTTCCCCTACAGCAGCTCCCCCATATTTCCCTCCCAGTGAGCAGGGTACACCGAAAAGGTGGTCTGAAAACCAAAGCAAAAACCCTGCAGACATGGTGAGGGATGCACCCAAATTATCCCTTTATGTAATGAATTCAGACATACACATGGAGTGAGTGTGTCACGCCCAAAGGTCTGTCTGAAGTGAAAGTTGAACGGGTTAGGAAGGAGCCATCACAATCAATCCTACATCATGGTTTCAGAGGCACAGGTGAGCCTGTGTAATGCATGTACACAAAAAAAGAATGAGAACATATATATGTAAAAAAAAAATAAATAAAAAAAAATCAAGGCCAAGTCATAAACCTACCACCAAAAAAAAACCTTTGTTTTTCCCCCTGTTTCCTTTGGGGGAATGGTGCAGACAGGGAAGTAAGGGGAAAACTCCAGTATATGAACAGAAAATGAACCTCAGACTGCAATCGGAGTGAACTACAGGCAATGTTGAAGATCTACCAAATTATGCTAACTGAACTTTGGAGTGAAATTCTGCTGTGTGCAAAAAATGAAAACAAACCAATGCAACAGACGAACAAGAATACTACACTACGTAACTGCCCTACCCCATATTGTACACATGGTTCCTCTCAAATACTTTAAAAAAAATTTTTCAATTCAGGAATGTTCTCTACCCAAAGCAAGCAAACTGAGCAAGGAAGAGAAAAAGGAAAGGAAGGAGATTAAAAAAAAAAAAATGAAAGAAGAGGTATGGCAAAAACATTCACTGGGCACAGGCACGAAACGAAAATAAAAGATAATAATCTCCTTGGAGACAGATATCCATTGAGGAGAAAAGCCACCCATCTCTGTCCTCCACATAATTAGGTGGGGGGGGGAATGGCCAATCGTGCAATCTCCCAGCACCAGGGGCGTGGTGTCGGTGGTATCGTTCAGGGAGAAAACAGCAACGGCAGACACGACAACTTTTTATCCACTCATTCTTCCAACCATCACTCTCTGAGGATAACAAGGAGAACAGGACTGGAAATGAGCGCAATTCCCCACCATGTTTCAGTTTTAACTGACTATGCTAAATAAATCAAAGACCTTTTCTTGCTGGTCCCTCACCCCCGCCCCCCAAATGAATATCAAATTAAGACAAATGACACTATCTGCCATCAAGAGTTATGCCCCAGCAATGCCTGTTTGCATGCTTGTCTGTTTTAGGAGTTTTAGACATGGGATGGGCACAGTGAATAACGTCATGGTTCAGACACACAGAGACTGTGCCAGTGTCCGCCTGTGATTATCAGCGCACCTCTAAACTCAAGGTCTTCTTCTTCCTTTTTTTTTTTTTTTTGCCTCTTCTCCTGTCTGTCAAGAAACGTCCATGCATTGAAATAGAAGAGAAGGGTCCACAGACTACATTTCCTTTAAATGTCTCGTATGATTACACATGATACCACACACACACACACACACACACACACACACACACACACACAGAGAGTATGGACACACATGATTAATCCAAATGTACACACACACTCTTTGTCACACACAAACACAAGCATGTATGCATGCCCATACGCGCGCGCGCACACACACACACACACACACACACACACAGAGGCAGAGACAGAGCAAGATGGGGAGAGAGAGAGAGAGAGAGAGAGAGAGAGAGAGAGAGAGAGAGAGAGAGAGAGAGAGAGAGAGAGAGAGAGCACAATAATGTCTCTGTGACAAAGATCTAGGATGTCAAAAATGGAATTTTTCTTTCCCTGTAAAATTCACATTTTTTATTCCAAGATTTGAAGCTTATATGGACATTCCCCTGCTCACTTTACATGTAAAGGATTATTGTCAAGGGCATGGTGTTTTACACTTTTGAACCTCAAACATGAAGCTACAGTACTGTACAAAGCAGACAGGAGCAGGGAGTAAGGACAGAGTGGAAGAGGGGAATGGAGGTGGGGCCCATTTTGTTGTACTGTCTCCTCCTCCCCCCCCCCCCCCCCTCCTCCCTTCCTCCTCCCAATACCAAATTTCAGGACTGGAACCGTGAGACCATCATGACCACACCACAACTTTGGACAGGGGAGATAACCCAGACAGGCAGCCACACTCGCCAGGACCTTTCTTCTTTTGCCCATGGAACTATGTTGGTTTTTTTCTGTGCGTTTGTTTTGACAAAAAACAGTACATTAATAAAATCAAAGGAACTTTTAGAAATTTTCTTTTCCATGTGATTTAAAAATTTGGCGAAAACTGAAACCCATCGAACAGAACCAGACTACCGAAAGCCCACAGTCTTTCACATCCCAATTTTCACTTCCCCAACTGATACAACTGGGTGCGATTCTTGGTCAGTTTACACCATGCATGTTTCCAGATGGTGGTGTAGTAGATCTGTTCCAAGATAAGAACAGAACAGAACGGGGCAGAAAAGAGCACAGTCTGCAAACAAACTACACAACACATCAATGATCTGTGCACCTTTTTGGTGTTCATGAAATGTCCATTTCCACTGAGAAATGACAATCTTGCACTACCAGTCCACACCAAGCACTATGTGATAAGCAGTGCCATGCACACGTGTGCCCTAGCTGGGCGTTTGCCAACATAACTGGTATCACCCATTCACACAGCATCACCGATTCATTTAAATTCCTTGCTCCGACCTACTTCCTGACACGGATAGGGTCCTAATGTCCTGGAAAGGCGACACATCCTGTCTGGGCGCACTGGCAAGCCCAGTTGGAGGACATGAGACAGCCGACGCCTTACAGACAGTGACCCCAGCTTACTTTCCCTACAACTAAGTGCAGCACGGAAAGCATTACTGGCTAATCGCTTTACTGCGCACAATCCTGAAACAGACACTCCCACCTGGTCGTGTTGCTTTCCTACCATGTCCCATGTACTGATACTAATGCCTTCTTGCTGACCTCCCCCCCCCCCCTCCCCCTCCCCCACCCCCGTTAGCGATGCCTCCGACGTTACAGTATTTTCTATGTTTGGCTAACCTTAATCTTATCTCTTATTTTTCTCATCTCAGAAGTGCACTGGGGCAGGGTAATGAAATATAAAAGAATCATTCACACATGTAATGATGTATGCATACAACCTTGTCATTTTATGTTCCCAGTACCCATGGTTTAAAAAAAAAGAAAAAGAAAGCAAGGTTGAAGTTCCAGAAGCCTACTGAGCGTAGGGGCAGTGCACTGTCAGAGGTTCATCACGTCCAGGACAGGATGGAAGGCAGAGCTCTTCCTCTCCCTCCACAGCCTTCCACCTTCCCTGCACTGCATCTGGTGCCCACTGAGACAGACTGCTGGGGGGTCAGGGAGCATTTTCAAGCAAAAAACACAAACAAAAACAAAAAAGACCCAAACAGTGGATCAAACTGAAGGCTGTCAAATCTGCTGGCAAACTCTGGGACCATCTGATGGAACACACACAGGCACACACTGGGACCATCTGATAGAACACACACAAGCAGACACTGGGACCATCTGATAGAACACACACAGGCAGACACTAGGACCATCTGATAGAACACACACAGGCAAACACTGGGGCCATCTGATGACAGGCCCCTCCAGGTAAACATGGAACACACACACACACACACACACACACACACACACACACACACACACACACACAAAACCATCTTACTGCGCTTGGATTCCATCACTTTCATGGCATCTGCCATAGGTCAGTTTTAGGACAGTTCCTTTTCCATGCTATTTTCAAAGGTACAGCACTTCAGACTTTTTTTCCCCATCAACCTATCTTGAAAACTGGCAACCCAGTGATTTCATCTTCAGAACCAGAAAATAAGAGTCTGTTTCCTACTGTGCCTTGAAGAATAATTTGTTTTCCCACCCCACAATGTCAGCTGCTTGATGCTGCCTTGGTGTGTATCCATGCCATGATGAAAACATTCTGTCTGATACCTTTCTGCAAGTCCACTCCTCTCATGTGCTTAATAATAAATTCTACTTCACATGGGATTTCAAACAAACACAGCCACTTTCTCACTACTTATTTTTTCATTACCAATGACCTGCATGGGGGGTTTCAAACAAACAGCAACTTTTTCACTACATATTTCCTCATA
>JADBJO010001542.1:10000-15000 GCA_016801955.1 Conus betulinus | reverse complement strand
ACATCTTCCCACCTGCACCAGCAACATCTTCCCACCTGCACCAGCAACATCTTCCCACCTGCACCTGCAACATCTTCCCACCTGCACCTGCAACATCTTCCCACCTGCACCTGCAACATCTTCCCACCTGCACCTGCAACATCTTCCCACAGTGTCATCTGTGGGGGGAAGTCTTGGACAGGATGTCACAGAAGTGTGGAGGAGGAGATGAAGCTGAGGTGATGAAAGAATTCTTCAGGCTGGTGTTCAACACACAACAGGAGAAAGGAGACCTGAGACAAGTTGGTGCACTACTTGCATTGGTCCAGAGAGCAGTTCAAAGTCCATGACTGGTGTTCAACACAATCAACGTGCATCTAGTTCGAAAGCCTTCTTCTGAAAACAGAACGGAAGAGCTGAAATGGCCAAACCAACCTCACTCAGACCTCTCGAGGTGCAAATGAACAATTAGTACAATTCTCTGTTAAATAGACCAGTTGCCTTGGTGCCTTCTTTTTTTTCCTTTTTCTTCAGTGGTTGATTTTTTTTGTTACATCAGGTCTTCAGAACTGTCGCCATGATGAATCCCACAGCTCTTCGAGGTCTCAACGGATGCCTCAAAGCTGCATCTGTAGTTCTGCACTCTTTGGCCAGATTAGACGCCGTAGAACATCATGGGCTGGACAGTGTTGGAGGATGTGTCCTGGGGTCTGAGATCCAGTGCCACACGGACATTCGTCTCGCGTGGGCAATCTTAATTCAGCTGAAGTGGCTCAGCAGTCAGCAGTGGCCAGTTCTCAGTCTGAACTGTCAGGATTGTTTGCTGGTATCTCTGGAGCTGAGCCCAAGCATCAAATGAAGTTCTGAAGTAGAACTTACCTACAATATAAAACTGTTGGTGGGTGCACAGACCACACTGCACTGTTGGTGGGTGCACAGACTACACTGCACTGTTGGTTGGTGCACAGACCACACTGCACTGTTGGTGCACAGACCACACTGCACTGTTGGTGGGTGCACAGACCACACTGCACTGTTGGTGGGTACACAGACCACACTGCACTGTTGACTGGTGCACAGACCACACTGCACTGTTGGTTGGTTGGTGCACAGACCACACTGCACTGTTGGTGGGTACACAGACCACACTGCACTGTTGGCGGGTGCACAGATCACACTGCACTGTTGGTGGGTGCACAGACCACACTGCACTGTTGGTAGGTGCACAGACCACATTGCACTGTTGGTTGGTGCACAGACCACACACTGCACTGTTGGTGCAGAGACCACACTGCACTGTTGGTGCAGAGACCACAGTGGTAGGTGCACAGACCACACTGCACTGTTGGTTGGTGCACAGACCACACTGCACTGTTGGTGCAGAGACCACACTGCACTGTTGGTGCAGAGACCACACTGCACTGTTGGTGCAGAGACCACAGTGGTAGGTGCACAGACCACACTGCACTGTTGGTTGGTGCACAGACCACACTGCACTGTTGGTGCAGAGACCACACTGCACTGTTGGTGCACAGACCACACTGCACTGTTGGTGCAGAGACCACAGTGGTAGGTGCACAGACCACACTGCACTGTTGGTTGGTGCACAGACTACACTGCACTGTTGGTGCAGAGACCACACTGCACTGTTGTGCACAGACCACACTGCACTGTTGGTGCAGAAACCACACTGCACTGTTGGTGGGTGCACAGACCACACTGCACTGTTGGTTGGTGCACAGACCACACACTGCACTGGTGCTTGTGCACAGACCACACACTGCACTGTGTTGGTTGGTGCACAGACCACACTGCACTGGTGGTTGGTGCACAGACCACACTGCACTGGTGCTTGTGCACAGACCACACTGCACTGTTGGTGCACAGACCACACTGCACTGTTGGTTGGTGCACAGACCACACTGCACTGTTGGGGGGTGCACAGACCACACTGCACTGTTGGTGGGTGCACAGACCACACTGCACTGGTGGTGGGTGCACAGACCACACTGCACTGTTGTGTGCACAGACCACACTGCACTGGTGGTGCACAGACCACACTGCACTGATGGTGGGTGCACAGACCACACTGCACTGTTGGTGCAGAGAACCACACTGCACTGTTGGTTGGTGCACAGACCACACTGCACTGTTGGTGGGTGCACACACCACACTGCACTGTTGGTTGGTGCACAGACCACACTGCACTGTTGGTGCAGAGAACCACACTGCACTGTTGGTGGTGCACAGACCACACTGCACTGTTGGTGCACAGACCACACTGCACTGTTGGTGGGTGCACAGACCACACTGCACTGTTGGTTGGTGCAGTGACCACACTGCACTGTTGGTTGGTGCACAGACCACACTGCACTGTTGGTGCACAGACCACACTGCACTGTTGGTTGTGCAGACACCACACTGCACTGTTGGTTGGTGCACAGACCACACTGCACTGTTGGTGCACAGACCACACTGCACTGTTGGTTGGTGCACAGACCACACTGCACTGTTGGTGCACAGACCACACTGCACTGTTGGTGGGTGCACAGACCACACTGTACTGTTGGTGGGTACACAGACCACACTGCACTGTGGTGCACAGACCACACTGCACTGTTGGTGCACAGACCACACTGCACTGTTGGTTGGTGCAGTGACCACACTGCACTGTTGGTTGGTGCACAGACTACACTGCACTGTTGGTTGGTGCACAGACCACACACTGCACTGATGGTTGGTGCACAGACCACACTGCACTGTTGGTTGGTGCAGACACCACACTGCACAGTTGGTGGTTGGTGGTGCAGACACCACACTGCACTGGTGGTTGGTGCAGACACCACACTGCACTGCTGATTGGTGCTGAGTGTGGCGGAGTCAGGTTTGATTTGAGTGGTTTTCAGTGTAGCAGGTTCTGTTCAACATGCTGACACTGTGGGTGGGTGGCAGGAGATCTACTTACAGCAGAGCATCACTACAAACCTGTGCTGTCTTTGACAAGAACTCATCACACACATACACATGCAACCAAATCAGAACTGGAGAGGTTCTTATCAGAGCACATCATAAAAAAAAAACAGAACTTAAGACTAGTGATGTTCAGCTGAGGGTTTAGGGGGGGGGGGGGGGGGGGGGGGGGGGGGGGGGGGGGGGGGGGGGCGCATTAGGGAGGGAGGGATGATGATCAAGATGATGTGGTTGAGGTGAACATTTCTGTTGGTCTTAACTGTTCTATATATTCAACACTGAATAATAAATATCACTTTCCAAGACTACCCCACCCCAACCCCTCCCACTTTACTTTATGGTTGTTGAGATTCTACAATGAAATTGTTTTTTGTTTGCTTGTTCTTTGCTTGCCCTACTAAAAAAAAAAATCAAGAGACATGATAAAGTATGATCCATCAGATTGTATAGTAGATTCTAATGAATTTCTGAGACTTACAGATATTCTGAAAATTCTTTTAAAAAAATTAACAGATAAACTGTCAGGAGGAACAAATCATGCCTGCAATGTGGGCAGAGTCATAAAAACAAAGACTTGGAACACTTAAAACTTTATTTTCAAAAGTGTGAAAATGGGCACCCAAAACAAACAAACAAACAAAAAAAACCTATGCTAATCAACAAGTCAGTGCTCTGCATGTTTGGAGGCATCATTCATTAACCAAGGTCTCAACATACAGGGTGTGTGAAGTATTGCTGATTGGGCCCACCCGTTTGGTCAACAGACCTCACTAAATGTTAAACAGCCAGCGTGGGAACAGACTTATGATGCACTGTAACCCAGATAATGCATCTGTTTTAGTAGGAAACATCTCCAGATGAATCAGTGGGAAAGGCATAGCAAAAAGGAAGTGGGAAAAAAAAGCATCATTTTCCTAGAAAACATAACCCAGCAAAATGCATCGTTTTCTTAGGAAACATCTCCAGGTGACTCAATCAGGGAGGCATAGGGAAAAAGGGAAGGAAATAATCAATAAAACAATGGAATGGAAAGGCTGAATTTTATAAACCAGTACTTAACACAAATTTCACAGAAGAAAAAAAAATCCAAAACATTTCCTGAAGGTGGAGACCCTATGTTCTGAAAAGGAGTGTGGGGAAAATGGACTGGTTTGTTAGTATGCGGCAAGGGAACCTGCCACTTTGAACACAATTCAAGGCACTGGAGACTGTAGTTCTGTACACACTTACTTGTACGGCATCCTCACCCCACTGCTCCACACGCACAACTTGCAGAATCAGGTATCAATCACAGTGGGTGGGGAAAATTAATAAATAAATAAATAAATAAAACACCACCACGAACAACGTTCCTTGGCGATGGTTCTCTTTCACACAGTCCTCCACTGACGATCCGAATTTCTAGTCCAGACAGGTGGAAGGAGGGAATGGTTGAGCTTTACGTCCTCACTGCGAAAGCTTTGAGGGACATGTTCTTTCGCGGTAGTCTCTGGAAGGTGGAAGGAAGGAGTAGCCTGCCTTTATCGTGCCTGTGTGTACACACCAGCGAATAAGCAGCCGCCGGGTTTCTCCGCGAGGCACAGATCCACTGGCCCGTATCCACCAGTTTTGGGTAACCGTCAAAATCGTGTCAGTCCGCCCGACAGACGTTCATCAATCAGGTTAGATCACAACAGACACGCCACAGCTCTCCCGGTCTGACTGGGCTTCGTTAAAGGCTTGGCGAAGGACACTACCATCTACGTCACACTCTTTTCTCTCTTTCATTTACCATGGAAACGGCGGCCACCTGTCGTGCGGCCGATGACCGCATCAGTCAGCTGGCTTTCTCTGCCCCCAACACCAAACAATCAATAGCAACAACACCAGCGACCAGTGATGAGATGTCTCTCGCGCTCCTCACACAAGCAAGCTCCTATTCGGCTTTTTCTTAGTTGTTGTTATCAAGCTCATTCGTTCGAAGCTACTACAGCAGCTTTGACTTGTCATTGTTTACTTCTCTGCTCGTTCTCTAATCTGGTGACGACGTTGTCAACAGCTGCGATGGGTTC
>JADBJO010001541.1:395018-405018 GCA_016801955.1 Conus betulinus | reverse complement strand
CCCCCCCCCTCTCTTCCCACCTCCCTCTGCATGGGCCGTTGTTCGTTGCCTAAGGCCCGCATCACACGGCCAGATTCAGCTCCCTAGTCGGTGCCAGGCGTCATGAGTCAGGTTTCTACTGCTGCTGCTGCTGCTGCTATACTGCTACTACTGCTGCTGCTGCTGCTACGACTGCTACCGCTGCTATGGCTGCATACTACTGCTGTTACTACTACTACTATACTGCTAGTACTGCTACTACTAGTGCTGCCTCTGCTGCTGCTGCTTCTACTACTAGTACTACTACCACTACTACAGCTACTACTACCACTACTGCTACTGCTGCTGCTGCTGCTACTACTACTACTGCTGCTGCTGCTGCTGCTACTACTACTACTACTACTACTACTACTACCACTACTACCACCACCCACAACTACTACTACTACTACTGCTGCTGCTGCTACTTCAACCACCACCACCACCACTACTACTGGTACTACTACTACTACCACCACCACCACCACCACCACAAATTACTACAACTGCTGCTACTGCTGCTGCTGCTGCTGCTGCTACTACTACTACAACTACTATCATCATTATCATCACTATTCATCATCTTTAACGTCACCATTTTCATTTTTTAACCATGATTTTAGCTGCAACACACACTATATTCTTCTTCTGTTGAATGTTCGTTTGTGTGAGCTTTGTGATATTTAAACGAAATAACTTTTAAACCGTGGTATAGGTGACAATGCCTGTTGGTCCATCTGTGTGGATCTGGGTCACCTAGCTTACCTGCTGTCAGACAGGTTGTTTGGATAGGTCCAGTCTTCTGTGTCGCACATGAACAACATCTGGCTCCTCATCTTGTCTGGATACGTCCAGTCTTGTGGGCATCACATGAAAAACACCTGGCTCCTCATCTGTGGCACACACACTGACAAGGCCTGCATGATAACGTTAGTCCTGAAAAATAATTCGTTTTCATCATGCAAAGGGTAATTACATGGTATAACATTAATTCTTTGGATGATTCTAGTGTTGTTCCAATTATCATGATTGCCTTGCTATTGTTTACCGTACTGCTTACGCTGTAGAAGATGACTATAAATATCAAATCGGTCATTACTAGTCCCGTATGTGCACATATGATCACCAGTCCTCCGTGTGCATATGTAATTACCAGTCCTCTGTGCATATGTAAAATACCAGTCCTCTGTCTGCACATGCAATTACCAGTCCTCTGTCTGCACATGCAACTACCAGTCCTCTGTGTGCACATGCAATTACCAGTCCTCTGTGTGCATATGCAATTACCAGTCCTCTGTCTGCACATGCAATTACCAGTCCTCTGTCTGCACATGCAATTACCATCCTCTGTGTGTATATGTAATCACCAGTCCTCTTTGTGTATATGTAATCACCAGTCCTCTTTGTGTATATGTAATCACCAGTCCTCTGTGTGTATATGTAATCACCAGTCCTCTGTGTGTATATGTAATCACCAGTCCTCTGTGTGTATATGTAATCACCAGTCCTCTGTGTGCGTATGTAATCACCAGTCCTCTGTGTGTATATGTAATCACCAGTCCTCTGTGTGTATATGTAATCACCAGTCCTCTTTTGTGTATATGTAATCACCAGTCCTCTGTGTGGTAATCACCAGTCCTCTGTGTGTATATGTAATCACCAGTCCTCTGTGTGTATATGTAATCACCAGTCCTCTGTGTGCGTATGTAATCACCAGTCCTCTGTGTGTATATGTAATCACCAGTCAGTCCTAATCACCAGTCCTCTGTACATAAGTATTCCTCTGTGTGCGTAGTAATTACCAGTCCTCTGTGTGCATATATAATTACCAGTCCTCTGTGTATGCACATAGTCCTCTGTGTACATATGTAATTACCAGTCCTGTGTGTACACATAGTCCTCTGTGTGAATATGGGTCCTGTGTGTACACCAGGGGGCACCAGCGAGTCAGTTTCACTGTACACACATTCTGGGGAGAAATGGAACATGACAATTGTTTTCTTGTTTTAACCTAACGTCCAATGGAAAGCAGTCACTATTGTAAGTTTCGCTTCAATATTTCACTGCAGGTCGAAAAGACGATTATTAATTCCAAACGAAATTCGTACTTGTGGTGCATGATAACTCTTTTCCTGTTAAAATACTTATGAAAATCACTTTCGAATCAAAGTCAATGTTAATCAACAAATATTTTGCCTTTAAGTCAATGTTTATCAAGATAATAGTGAAGATAGTAAGGAGCCATGGGTATATATGCACAAGGTATCGAAGAAGTGATATCATGATTGTATCAGAGATGTAAGCGAACCATGTGCATACATCACACACACACACACACACACACACACACACACACACACACACACACACACACACACACACACACACACACACACACACACACACACACACACACAAGTGTGCGTGCACTACACATTCACATATTCAAACACACAAAACTCCACAAGCTCAATTTTATATTTCGTGTTATATTTTGGGTGGTTCCAACATTTCCACTGGCAATATTTTTTTCTGTTTTAGACCACGTCAGTTATGTATGCATAAGTGAGGGAACAGACCAGGGGTGTTGTTCACTGCAGTGGCCACAGGGTGAACTCTGGCCGCCACCAGGTCATCCGGTAAGGGTGCTGACCTCTGCCCATCTCTGACCTCTGCCCATCACTGACCTCTGCCCATCTTTGACCTCTGCCCATCTCTGACCTCTGCCCATCTCTGACCTTTTTCCCCATCTCTGACCTCTGCCCATCTCTGGCCTCTGCCCATCTCTGACCTCTGCCCATCTCTGACCTTTTTCCCCATCTCTGACCTCTGCCCATCTCTGGCCTCTGCCCATCTCTGGCCTCTGCCCATCTCTGACCTCTGCCCACCTCTGACCTCTGCCCATCTCTGACCTCTGCCCATCTCCGACCTCTTCCCACCTCTGACCTCTGCCCACCTCTGACCTCTGACCTCTGCCCATCTATGACCTCTGCCCACCTCTGACCTCTGCCCATCTTTGACCTCTGCCCATCTCTGACCTCAGCCCATCTCTGACCTCAGCCCACCTCTGACCTTTGCCCATCTCTGACCTCTTTCCCATGTCTGACCTCTGCCCATCTCTGACCTCTGCCCATCTCCGACCTCTTCCCACCTCTGACCTCTGCCCATCTCTGACCTCTGCCCACCTCTGACCTCTGCCCACCTCTGACCTCTGCCCATCTCTGACCTCAGCCCATCTCAGACCTGAGCCCATCTCTGACCTCTTCCCATCGCTGACCTCTGCCCATCTCTGACCTCTTCTCATCTCTAACCTCTGCCCATCTCTGACCTCTGCCCTCTCTGACCTCTCCCCATCTCCGGCCTCTCCCCATCAGTGTGGCCCTGTGCTCAAAGCCAGCCCTGTCAGCCACTGAGTTGTTAGGACGTAAATTGGCTTTCAAGAGGGTCTCCGTTTTCGCCTGTGTTTACTGTACTTTGCGATCAAATCAAGGGGAGAAGGGGAGAGAGAGAGAGAGGGAGAGAGAGAGAGAGAGAGAGAGAGAGAGAGAGAGAGAGAGAGAGTAGAGAGAGAGAGAGAGAGAGGAGGTCAGAATAGTCCATACAAACGCCTCAACAGCCTTTAAGCAAGCAGTCTCCCTCCTTCTCTCCCCTCCCCACACCCCACCCCTTACTGTTGCGCAGCAGAAGTCAACGACCTTACAACTAAGATCAGCCTCAGCAGATGGCTCCGATGACCCTAGAGCTAATCACAGGTTGAACACAGAATTTGTGGTGATCTGACCAATGATACCAGTCTCCACAGAGGTTGGGGGAAAAAAAAGATGGCCTCGTCTCCCTCCATAGATTTATTGGCATTCGAATCGAAAAGCATGCTAGGCTTCGGAGACGACATGACGGCAAACTCTGCAGGCTTACATTGGAAGCGGGTATTTTCTGGAAGAGGATGGATGGAGAAGTGGTAGGGGTAGGGGTAGAAGGAGGGGCTGGGTGGGGGGTGGTGGGGGTGGGTGGTGGTGGTGGCTTTGAATGAAACCTAAGGCAAACAATACATTGTGCGCAGTTTGAGAAAGGCCAGCTGAAATTGGCGACATCAGCGGAATTTGCAGTTAATTTCACTGTCGTTTTTTGTTGTAGTTTCGTTTGTTTGTTTGTTTGTTTCTTAAACTATTTTGATAGCATATACACATCAATGAAATTTGCAGTTAATTTCAGTGTCGTTTTTTAGGTTGTTGTTTTGTTTGTTTGTTTCTTTCTTTTCTTAAACTATTTGGACTGCATATACACATCAATGAAATTTGCATTAATTTCACCATCGTTTTTTGTTCTTGTTTTTTGTTTGTTTGTTTCTTAAATCATTTCATCTGCATATACACGACAGAAAGCTCGTCAAAAATCCATGCATCACTAAGTAATCAACAAAGAAGTCAAACCAAAGACAAAAAGGGAGATAATAAATGAAGAAATCAATGAATTGACAAATAGTGATGTACGAATATGAAGAAAGAAGCCTCATTCTCTTTCAAGTTTTAATCCAAACCCTCACACACATATTGTGGAATACTGTCCTCGCCGCCTTTTAGAGCAAAAGTTACATTAAATAGAACACAGGGAAAGAGATACACAGAAATAAGGGCATGGTGTGTATGTAGCACTTTAAGGCTGGTTAAGAGGCTGAGAGAGAGCCTGCAGAGAGAGAGAGAGAGAGAGAGAGAGAGAGAGAGAGAGAGAGAGAGAGAGAGAGAGAGAGAGAGAGTGCTTCCTAAATTTTAGCTGTGAACCTAAATCACAGTCCTTGAAGCAGATAATGACTGTTCACTGAAGTAGTGATTGCTCCATTTCCTTCGTGAAACCATACGTGCCTGCCATTGCCCATGTAGCGAAGTCATTCACCTCAGTCATCTGTCTCCCAGTTCAGTTATGATCCTGTCTGTATTCCTCCCATTAATGTCACAACCTCTGTCTTAGAAGTATGGCGACTGCTGACCAAAGATTATTTTCTACTTCATTTTTTAACTCTCTCTCTCTCTCTCTCTCTCTCTCTCTCCTCTCTCTCTCTCTCTCTCTCTCTTACCTGTCCTTCCCTGCGCACGCAACCACGCACACACACACACACACACACACACACACACACACACACACACACACACACACACACACACACAGAGGAAATCTGTGGAATTCGTGCACATACACACACACACACACACACACACACACACACACACACACACACACACACACACACACATATATATATAAGTATGCAGGCGTACGCATACTTGCACGCACACAAGCATACATCCTCGCCCCCCCTCCCCCCCCCCCTCCCCCCACATTTTTTTTTTTTTATCACAAACGGTGTAATGTGTAATGGACATACAGTTGATTGATGCGTGTATGTGCAGGGCCGGATCAGTCACATGAAAGTGGCGTCCAAAGGGTTTGGGGAAGACGGGGAGGGGGAGAAGGGGGTGTAGTGAGCGGGCGGCTCGCTAGGGGTGAGGGGCAACGGGGCGGGGGGGCGGGGGGGGGAGTCATGATAATGTTTACCGGCAAGAAGGGGGGGGGGGGGGGGGGGGCGGGGGGGGGGGGGGGGGGGGCGGGGGGGGGGGGGGGGTAGGGCGGAAGTGGTTCCCACAAACCTCAGGCACCAACCCCATCTTCTCCGACCCTTTGTGGCGTGTGTGTGTGTGTGTGTGTGTGTGTGTGTGTGTGTGTGTGTGTGTGTGTATGTGTGTGTGTGTGTGTGTGTGTGTGTGTGTGTGTGTGTGTGTGTGTGTGTGTGTGTGTGTGTGTGTGTGTGTGTGTGTGTGTGTGTGTGTGTGTGTGTGTGAGCATGAGTGTGTGTGTGTGTGTGTGTGTGTGTGTGTGTGTGTGTGTGTGTGTGTGTGTGTGCGTGTGTGTGTGTGTGTGTGTGTGTGCGCGCCCGTGCAGAGGCGTGAGTGCGTGTGTGTGTGCGCTCGCGCACGCGCGTTTCTGAAACTGAAACGTTATAAATGTTACGCATTGATCAGACAAATCACTTTACCTCAAAACATATAACCGACCATTCACCCATCCAATGCTTCTTACCATTTCATTCCTGAGAAACTGTCGTATTTCTTCCCCTTAAGCACACAAACAAACAAATCCGTGTCACTGAAACATACAACGGGCTGTTTATCTCTCTGTGCTCCTTCCATCTCATTTCCGAAAGTTATTGACATATCTTCATTGCACAAACACACACACACACAACAAACAAACAAACGGGTGTAGATGAGACAGTCAGCAGGTTGTTCATCCACCCAGTGATTCCTGCTTGTTATGTCAGTTTGTCTGCATCTGAACCCCGACTACTGCCGTTGATGTAGGGGCCAGACTATTCTCATGACCACTGAATGACCACTGACCAATGATGATGTCCCATGTCGTGTCTGTCCATCTTCTGACCCATGGTTGTCCACGTCATGTCTGTCCATCTGACCGATGCTTGTCCCATGTCACATCTGTCCATCTGACAGATGATTGTCCCATGTCATGTCTGTCCATCTGACAGGTGATTGTCCTATGTCATGTCTGTCCATCTGACCGATGATTATCCCATGTCAGGACCTCCTAATGTCAACAGCTTCAGGATAACATTACCGTGCTTCACTTGACGGAGCCGTTTCACGTGGGGTCCGAGGAAAGGGCGGGGAGGGGGAGGGGGCTGTTGATATTAGTGGTGGGATGGTGGTGTGGTGTGAGGAGGGTACGTGGTTGATGTGAAAGTAGTCTGCCTTGGAGAGGTAAATCTTAGAAAGCCATCCCTCCAGTGTCTAGTCGGGCGAATCTGGATTCTAGACTGATCTTCCTTAGAAATCCGTCACCCCAAAATGAAGTCGGGAGATTCTGGCTTCCAGGTGGATGACCCTTTGAGAACCATCATTCCAGATTCTAACTGGTCCAGTCCGGCTTTCGCTGGAACGACCCTCAGAAAACCCATCACTTCAGCATGGTGAGAGTAGCCTGCTTTCTACTCGGGCAAGTCCGGCCTTCGGTTGTTGAAACCCTTACAAAACGACCGCCCCGGTTTTTTTTTCTTTTCTTTTAGAGGGCTGAGAATAATGTGGCTTTTAATCGGCTGGGACAGGTGACTCTTAGAACGCTGTCATCCTGTGGAGTTAGGACCCACAACAGCCTGGCTCTTCATCGACCTGATCCGGCTTTCAGTCCCCACAATCTTAGCACTGTCTTCACTCACAGGAGAGTTGGGGGGGAGAAAGGAGGAGAGGAGCACAGAAGGTTGGGAAGGGAAGTTGGTTGAGGGGGGGGGGGATGTTAAGAGTTTCTTTCTGTGATGATGGCGAATACTGTGGATGTGATGGAGTTAGGGGAAAAGAGCTTGCAGTCCGCACTGTATGCTTAGTTTAAACCGATGCTTAAGACGATCTCTCTCGTCCCCGCTCCGCCCCCCCCCCCCCCCCCCTACATACATACACCCCATCTCTCTCTCTCTCTCTCTCTCTCTCTCTCTCTCTCTCTCTCTCTCTCTGCGTCTATATGTTTGCGAGTCTCTATGCGTGCTGTTGGATGTGTATTCATAAAAGAGGGACGCACGAAGCGTTGCCAGTGGTTAGAGACCAGTGCAGTCTGACAGGCAGTTGACGTACTGCCAGCCAAGGAGAGCTGTCGCTGGCTGCACGTGCGCTGATCACATCAGCTTCCATCTCCTGACCCTGCTCCTCATAACGATGGGCATCGCGGACACTGCAGGAATATCGGGTTCAAAGTAATTGGGTTGACTCTGCACTCTTCTTCTTCTTCTTCTGCTGTCCAGAATCATGGCTCATATTTCCAGACCAGTTTGATGGATGAAGGCTGCTGTTGTCTTCAGATTCCTCCATTGTGCCCCAAAGCTTTGCCGCAAGCGTGGCTGTGTGTGGCCAGTGCTGTGTCCGTGCATCCTGGTGAAGGGGGCAGGACTGAAGAATGTGCTCGGGGGGTTGTGGGCCTGCCTCACAAGGGCAGTCAGGTGTGTGCGCTAGCCCAATACGATGGAAATGGGCTCGCAGACGGCAGTGACCAGTTCGTAGTCTGAAGATTGTGGTCTGTTGGTGTCGCTGTAGTTGGGGCAGCTAATCATCAGGCGGGTATCTGTGTTCTTCTTCCCAGAGTCTTTTGTAATGGCCTTTGATGACAGTTTTTGGCCTCCCTATAGGAGATGGGCGGGTTTGTCTGCTTGAGCTTGCTGCCACGTTTGGCAGGCCTGTCTGCCTTCTCATTTCCTGCCAGGCCGCAGTGGGCAGGGGTCCACTGGACAGTCACCTGCGCTCTTTGTGACAGGTCTTTAAGCTGTTGCACTGTCTCTCTCTCCCACCTTCTCCCTGGCCGACTGTAGATTCTGGATAGTGGATTCACAGTCTGTCAGGAAAACGATGTGTGAAGGCGGGTGTTCTTCTTCACTAATGAGTCTGGTAGCTTCTCTTAGAGCAGTAAGTTCAGCGACTCTGCACTGATTTGAACCCAGGTCCGTCCACACTCGAGGCGGGCAGCATACCACAGATCACGTGCGTGTAACGGTTTTTGTTCTTTATGGAATATCTCAGAAAATACTTGGCCGATCTTTGTGAAAATTAGCAGGTATGTTGATTATGGGTTACGGATGATACCCGATGTTTTAGTTTACCCCATTATAGCCGTTACTAGCGGCTATAACGACCCATAACGGTTTTTCTTCTTTATGGAATATCTCAGAAAGTACGTACGTGGCGATATTTCTGAAAAATTTGTAGTTCATTATAGGTCACGGATGATGCCCGATGTTTAAGTTTACCGTTATATGGCCGTTACTAACGGCCCATAATGGTTTTCTTCTCTACGGAAAATCTCAGAAGGTTCTTGGCCGATCTTTCTGAAAATTTGTAAATATGTTCATTATAGGACACAGATGATGGCCGATGTTTACCAGAATAGCCATTACTAACGGTTACACCAGCCCCAAGACGGTTTTTCCTCTTTATGGAATATCTCACGTATGTTCAGGATATCACGCTCTGCACACACACACACACACATACACACACACACACACACACACACACACATACGCATGCATGCGCGCGCGCGCGCGCGCACACACACACACACACCACACACACAGAGAGAGAGAGAGAGAGAGAGAGAGAGAGAGAGAGAGAGAGAGAGAGAGAGAGAGTTTCAAAGTGAGGTGACCGCAGGCAGAAATTGAAACAAATTTAAAGGAATGTAAAGTAAATCCGTCAGTTAACAGGACAAACAGATCACAAGACAAAGCACGACGCGGTTCGCTCCCCCTTGCGCCGAAGTTGAGAAAATAGGTGATTGGTCATTTTTCGTTTTCATTGTCCTGAATGTTATTTGTTTTTGTCTGAAGAAGATCTAAGTGGTCAAAATGCGTCATGTCTTGTCTTGTAAATTGTTTGTCCATCTTAACTAGTGGATTTGATTTATACTCCTAAAATTGGTTTGCACATATTAAATAGTTTTGGCCCCTCAGGAGTAAAGTCGCCATTTAGTTATACAGCTTTCAGTTCAATTGTCTTCTTCATTTTTCTCCCATTGTTTGTGCTTTGGATTTTCTTGGTCTCTTTCTACCTCCATTGTCAGACTTGAAGTTGTCCAGCTGAAGGCACAGTTACCTTCCTAGGTTGTTTCACCAGGTGCCCCTAGCCTGACTTACCTTAGTTGACTGAACCATCGATGTATGAGACGATATCTTCTTGTGAGCCGAAAATTTTCAACCAGAATCTCAACTTCTGCGTTGGACTCGCTATACAGCCATTCTTGATAGTGTCTTCCGAGCTCTGGTGTGAAGGCGCGATGGTAAAGGTGTTGGTAGTGGTTAACGTATTTTTTCAATCCCCTAGTTTCTTTGAGTCCTGGTCACCGGCACACAAGCTGTACGCTGGCTTCTGTCTGTCCCGTCCACGTCGTAAACCAGTGCCTTTTTGTGTTTCACTGACCAGCTCAAGCAGGAGTT